>VZQC01005766.1:409666-460656 GCA_009823505.1 Rhizomys pruinosus
AAAAAAAAAAAAAAAACAATCCTAGCACCCCATTTTAATGGTTTCTTATAATGGCAACCTAGTGGATGCAAAACATAATGAGTTTATAATAGCATTTGTAAATATGTTCAAAGAACACAAAGAAGATATGGATAACAGATTAATGAAGAATGTTAAAGCACAAAAATAAATGAAATTAATAAAACTCATGAAACTAGAATTATAAAGAGCTAGAATCTCTGAATAAAACCCAAACTGAAATAAAACAAAACAAAACAAAAAAAACTTTGGAACTCAAACAAAAACTTAGAGGAAAGAAGCAAAAAGGAAGTGGAGGAAATGCTACAGAGAATATCAGATATTAAAGAAGAGATAGGGGAAATGGATTGCTCAAAGAAATGATCAAATGTAAAATAATGCAGGAACTGAAGAAGGAAGCAGACCTCTGTAGCTCTGTAAAATGACCAAACTTATGATATATAGGCATAAAAGAAAGAAGGAACACACAATCTTTTTTTTTAGTCTTTTTGAGACAGGGTCCCCCCATAGACCCAGCCATCCTGAAACTTCATATGTAGACCAGGCTGGCCTTGAACTCATAGAGATCCACCTGCCTCTGCCTCCTGACTGCTTGGATTGAAAATATGCAGAAAATAATGTTAATAAAATCATAAAAGAAAATTTCCCAAATCTTGGAGAAATATCTACCAAGTTAAAAGAAGATGCAGAACAACAAGAAGACAGAACCAGAAAAGGCAATCCTCACAACATATACTAGTCCCAATTCTAAATGTAGAAAGAAAAGAAAATACATTGAAAGAAGTGGGAAAGAAATATTTAGTCACATATAAAAGAAGGTACCTGCTGGGCATAGTGGTGCACGCCTTTAATCCTAGCACTTGGGAAGCAGATACAGGTGGATCTCTGTGAGTTCAAGGCCAGCCTGGTCTACAGAGTGAGCTCCAGGCCATCTGGGACTAAAGGAAGACCCTGTCTCAAAAATACCAAAAAAAGAAGGCACCTAAGAATAATAGGTGCATTTTCAAAGGTGAAAAAGTAAGTCATAAAGTCTTGGACCAATGTCATATAAATCATGAAAGAACAGACCAAAATATTATACCCAACAAAACCATTAGCAGTAATTGTGAGGTAAATCAAAATTTTCCACCATAAAAACATATTCATGGAATTTATATTCATGAGACTATCTTCACAGATAATACTTGATGTAGTTACTTTAGTCTGGAGATATGATTAAATACTCTTCAGGGGGAACAAAAGATAACTACATTACCCCCAGAACGATCAATTAAATGGGTCAAAGAAAGCAGCACTACAACACCAACATAAACAGGAATCAATAAGCATTAGTTAATAAAAACTCTCAATATTAATGGTTTCAGCTTCGTATACTAAACAATTGGATATGAAGACAGATTCCTTTGATTTGCTGCCTTGAATAAACATAACTCACCAACAATGACTGGCAGCATCTTAAGATAATCAGATGGAAAATAACATTCGAACCCAATGTAACTAAGAAATGAACAAGTATAACTATTCTAAGGTCTGCAAAAATACAGGTTTAAATGAAAACAAGTCAGGAGAGACAGAAGAGATCACTTCATATTCATTAAAGGAAAACTACAGCAGGAAGATAGAGCATTCCTAAATATATATGGCCATCCACAAGGACTTCCAATTTCATAAAAGAATTGTTATCAGACCTAAAATCAGACATTATTTCCATCACAGCGAAAGAGGGTGATTTCAAACTGCACTGCTAACCATCCCACAGACCAACCAGAGAAAACCTATACAGGGAAACCCTGGCGTTAACTGACACTATAAATGAAATAAAATTGACCCAATAGATAACTGTAGAACATTCCACCAGAACAAACACCAGATAAAACATTTTCCTTCTTGGCAGTCCATGGAACTTTCTCCAAAGGTATAAGAATTTTCTCCAAATGTATTAGAACATAATGTAGTTCTCCACAAATATAGAGAATTGAAACATCATCCTGTATTCTGTCTAACCAACAAGGAATAAAGCTATATATTAACAACTGAATAAAATTTGGATCAAGAGTGAAATCAAAAATTATATTTTAAAAATTCCTATAAATTAATGAAAATAAAAGCAGAATATACTTATATTTTTTGGTAAAATTGGAGAGATTACTAAGAGAAAAATTGATAGTTAAGTGTCTTAAGCAGAAAATTGGAAAAATTTTACACAAATTAAAGTGCTCCTAAAAGCATGGAAATCCAATAACAAACACCCAACATAGTAAGCAAGAAGAGATAAACTCAAGTTCATTAATTAATGAACTAAGAACAAAAAGTTTATACAAAGAATCAGTAAAGGGAACAATTAGCTCTCTGAAAATGTTAGCAAGATTGAAAAACTTTTATCTAAGTAAATCAAATGAAAGAATTATATCCCAAACTAACAAACTCAGAATAAAACATTACAACAAATCCTGAGTAAATTCAGAAATCTGCAAGACATAATTTAAAAATCTAGATTAGATTAAACTAGAAAATCTGAAAGAAATGGAATATTTTATAGATGTATAAAGTCTACCAAATTCAAATCAAAGTGGCATACTAATTTTAAAATACTTATAACAACCCATAGGATATATCCAGTAACTAAAAACCTATCAACAACAACAAAAAATCCAACTAGATGGATAAAGATGAATTCTTCAAAGAAGAATTAATATGAATAATCCCTAAATTATTCTTTAGTATATTAAAGGAAACATTTCTCCTAAAATTATCTCTATGAAGTCAGTCAGTATTACACTAATACCAAAACTAGACAAAGATACTGAAAGGAAAAATTAATAGCCCAGTATCAATGATAAATATACTTGCAAAATACTCAATAGAATACCTTCAAACCAAAGGAAAGAATACATTAAAAATATTATCAGCCATGATCATTTTTTTCTTTATTTAAGAAATGCAGGATGGTTCAACACACATTAATAAATAAATGTAGTCCATTACAAAAACAGACTCAAGTATTGAAAGCACACAATGATCTAAAAAATGCCAAAATGATTTTGACAAAATATAGCCCCCATTGATATTAAACACATGGAGAAATCACCATATAAAGTGTACATAGCCTCAAAATAATAAAGGCAATAAACAACAAGCCCACAATGAACATCATACTAACTTGAAAAAATTCAGGAATTCCCATTAAAACTGTGAACACCACAGGGATTTCTGTTCTTTCCATTGCTGTTCAATATAGTGCTTAAAGCTTTAACTAGATTGATAAGGGAAATAAATAAAGGAGATAAAGAGGATACACATTGGGAAGAAAGAAGTTAATATATCCTTAGTTGGAGATCATATGATTCTATGCATAAAAGAACCTAAAATAATTAAGAAAACTGATAAATGCATTCAGCAAGTTGCAGGATAAAAAATTAATAGAAAGCATGAGTTAGCAATAAGAAACATAACAAGATTTAACCCAGAGAATTTGTTATATTCACAATAACATCGATACCATAAAATATCTACAAATAAACTTAACCAAGAAAGTGAAGTTCTTGAGTTTTTAAAAATTATTTATTTATTATTATTATGTGAATGAGTCTACTGTCTGCATGTAGGTTGGTGAACGCATGTCGTGCAATGCTGCAGAGGTCAGAAGAGGGCATCAGATTCCCCTGGAACTGAAGTTAAAGACGGTTCTTAGCGAAAATGTGGGTGCTGGGAATTGAGCATGGGTCCTCTGTAAGAGCAGTTGGTGCTCTTAACTGCTGAGCCATCTCAGAGGAAACAAAATAGACAGAGGAAACAAAATAGACAGAGGAAACTAATAGACAGACCTCTAACCCAGTTAAAAAAAAAAAAAAAAAAAAAAAAAAAAAGAAGAAAAACCAACTCAAAATCAATAGTATTTGTGATGAAAGGAGAAATATCACAACAGACAAAGTAAAGATCCAGACAATCATACAGGATTATTTCAAAAACTTATACTCCACTAAATTTGAAAACTTAAGAGAAATGGATGAATATTTGAAATCCTGGAAACCAACAAAGCTTAACCAAGAAGAGATTGACAGTTTAAACAGACACATAATATTTGAGGAAATTGAGGATGTAATAAAAAAAAACAACTCCCAACTAAAAAAAGCACAGGCCCAGATGGATTCACGTGAGAATTCTATAAAGCATTTCTAAAAGACTTACAACCATTATATACAAACAAAGGGAATTCTCCCAAATGCCTTTTATGAAGCCAGCATCACCCTAATACCAAATCCAGGCAATGATACAATTAAAAAAAGCTATAGACCCATCTCATTAATGAACATAGATGCAAAAATTCTCAACAAAATACTTGCAAATTGTGAACAGACCCACATCAAAAATATCATCCATCATGACCAATTTAGATTCATACCAGTGATGCAGGGATGGTTCAACATACATAAATCCATAAATATCATAAAACACGTATGTTGACTGAAAGACAAAAAACACACGATCATCTCAATTGATACAGAAAAAGCCTGTGACAAGATCCACCATCTCTTCATGTTTAAAGTCATTGACGAATCAGACTGAAGGGAAGATTCCTCAACATGATCAAAGCCATATATAACAAACCCACTGCCAACATCATCGTAAGTGGAGAAAAATTGGAACCATTTCCCTTAAAGGTGGGAACCTGTCAAGGCTGGCCTTTATCACCACTCCTTTTCAACATAGTGCTTGAGACACTTGCTAGGGCAATAAGACAAGAGAAGGAAATTAAAGGAGTACTAATCAGAAAAGAAGAAGTTAAGCTATCCTTTTCTGCAGATGATATGACAGTTTACCTAAGGGAGGTTAAAAACTCCACCAGAAAATCTCTAGAAATGATTAAGAGTTTCAGCAAAGTGGTGGGATACAAAAATAACCTGGGAAAATCAGGAGCCTTTCCTTACACTAACAATAAACAAGTGGAGAAGGAATATAAGAAGACCTTCCCACTCACAATAGCCTCAAAAATAATAAAATACCTGGGAACAAACCTAACCAAAGATACCAACAATCTCTACAACAAAAAATTTAAACCCATGAAGAAGGAGATGGAAAATGACATCAAAAGATAGAAAGATCTCCCATGCTCATGGATTGGAGAAATTAATATAGTAAAAATGTCCATTATACCCAAATTGATATACAGACTGAATGCAATCCAAATCAAAATCCTGATGTGTTTCTTCACAGAGCTGGAAAAAATTCCTTAAATTCATATGGAAAAACAAAAGAACTTGAATAGCTAAAGCAACCCTGAGTGAAAAATGCTATACAGGGGGGGTTGCTTTACCAGACTTCAAGCTATACTATAGGGCCATAGTCACAAAGAGAGCCTGGTACTGGCGCAAAAACAGACCTATTGACCAATGGAACAAAACTGATGATCCAAACTTGAGCTCATACAATTTCAGCCACCTCATATTTGACAAAGGGGCAAAAAAACCTCAATGGAGGAAGGATAACATCTTCAGTAAATGGTGCTGGCAAAACTGGATTACCATTTGTAGAAGAACAAAATTAAACCTCCACCTCCCACCCTATAAAAAAATCAACTGCAAGTGGATCAAAGATCTCAAAGTAAAACCGGAAATCCTGAAGGTAATAGAAGAAAAAGTTGGTAACAACCTACAAAAATGGATATAGGAAAAGACTTCCTAAATCAGACAGCAGCTGCTCAGAAAAGAAGCTCAACAGTCGGCAAATGGGACCTCATCAAACTCAGCTTGTGTACAATGAAAGAATCAATCAAGGAAGTGAAGAGAAAACCCACAGAGTGGGAGAAAATCTTCACCAGTGATTCATGGGAAAGAGCATTAACATCAAGAATATATAGAATATTCAAAAAACAAAGAAGAAAACAAATGACCTACTCAAAAGATGGAGTAAAGAGCTAAACAGAGACTTCACCAGTGAGGAAGGAAAGATGGCTGAGAAACATCTTAAAAAGTGTTCAACATCAAAACAAACAAACAAAAAAAGTGTTCAACATCATTAATAATTAAGGAAATGCAAATTAAAACCACTCTCAGCTATCATCTCACTCTGATACGACTGGGTATGATCAAGAACACAAAAGACACAAACTGCTGGAGAGGTTGTGGGAAAATGGGAACACTCATCCACTGCTGGTGAGAATGTATATGTGTACAACCATTATGGAAAGCAGTGTGGAGAACCCTTAAAAGACTCAAAATGAGCCTACCACCTGACCCAGCCATAACACCCCTCAGTGTACACCCACGAGACTAATACTACCACAAAGATACATGCACATACATGTTTACTGCAGCTCTCTCCATAATAGCAAAGAGCTGGAACCAACCCAAGTGCCCCTCAACTAATGAGTGGATGAAAAAATGTGTTACATCTACACAATGGAGTACAACTCAGTGGTAAAGAAAGATGACATCATGAACTTTACAGATAAATGGATGGAACTTGAAGTAATTATGCTAAGTCAAGTAACACAGTCTCAGAAAAACAAGCAGTAAATGGTCTCCCTCATTTTTGGATGCTCACCCCAAATCCCCAGATGAAAGTCAAGCTGAACAAAATTATTGTTATATTTCTCTTTATGTGAAAACAACTATGTTGTTATAATGAAAGTCTCTTAACGGGTCTAAAGTTGATCCACCACTTACTTTCAGACTCTGTAATTACTGTATATGAGTGGAAAGTACGTATACATATTTTAGAATAATATAAAATTAAAAGAGGAAAATGTGAATTCCTCAACATAAAAAAGACTGAGATAAAGATGCAGGATACTTATGGCAGAGTGAATGATCTGGGGTGGGATGGGGGAAAAGAAAAGGGGAATATGTCTAAACTGAACTGATAAAATGATATCTGAAATACATAAAACATTAATAAAAGCATTCTAAAAAATAAATAAATAAATAAATTTGAGACATTGAAGAAAGAAAATAAAGAAGATTCGAGACAATGGAAAGACCTCTCATGCTCATGGATCAGTAGGAATATATTGTGAAAATGGTCATACTACCAAAAGCAATCTACAAATTCAAGGCCATAACTCTTAAAAATCCAACGTAGTTATCCACACAAAATGTGAAAACTAATCTCAGATTTAATATTGATACAGAAGAAAATAGTATAGTCAACATAACATTGAACAATTAAGAACTGAGAGAGGCATTCGTCACATCAAAGCTTAAATTTCACTACAGCATTATTGAAAAAAAAACAGTACTGTATGTGGGAAAACTTAGTTAAGATGGGTAGCATTCCTAAGCCAATGGTACCTCCTTGGCCACACCCATGGGGTGGAATGTAGTGAGGAAAAGATTTAGCATTCCTGAGGATTGAGTCATGATGGATATTTAAGCAGACATGTTGGAATAAAATCTCTCTGCATTTGAACCTCAACCTGCCTACACTTAGTGTGCTTTCCTGTGCATATTTTCCACATGGGTAGTCCCAGGATTAAGTGGGCCCTGCCAAAAATCTCAGTGGTGACAGCACAGTTGGCGTCCGAACATGGGGCAGAAGGAAACCTTGACAACTTAGGTATGCATACCCCTAAATCTTGTCATTTTCTTCTCTTTGTCCTCTCTTTCCTGATATCTATCTGTTGTGGTGGAGCTGTCTTTCCTGCTGGTTTCAATGGATGGGACAGTGGTCTGAGGGCATGTGGCTTTGTACATGTGGGGAGCCTAGCTCTGATTTGGTTCAGAGGGAGCACCCTGTGCCTTACAGGCATGTGCCTACTGGCATGGTCACTCCTACAGTCTATAAAAGCTAGTGACCTCAAGAATGAATTTAATATTAAGGCTTAGCAGTTATGCTTGGCCTTAAAAACAATTTTTCATAACTCGACAGGTATGAAAAACTTTCTGGTTTTAACCCCCCCCCCCCAAGAAAGACTGTGAGGAACCAGCTCCTCAAGTTCAGTTCCTATCTTGTTTCTATGTAAATTTTCTCCTGGTATCTCTCCTGGATGTGAGCACACTTCTTTCTGATGCAAATTAAGGCCTTTCACAGAACGGCCCTCCTCCAAGAGCAGCCTCTTCCAGATAATTTCAAGCCTGGGCCATTTTCTCTTAAATCTTGTATACAAAGTCTGTTTTTGGATAAAAGTGTGTTGCTCCTTGTCTTCTTATTGGTTTTTCTAAATCTAACCCTTCTTACCTAAAACCTGCCAGCTATTTGTAGATCCAAGGTTGGTATTTAGCTAACAGTAATTCACATCCATCTCAGCATGATTAACTTAAAGCATAATATTTTTACTTAACTCCCAGATACCCTAGATATGGTTGATTTAATTTTATCTTGCTCCTTTTAAATGTGTTTCACCTTAAAAATCTCTTCTCACATTATTTTAGATCACACGTGGAATGAGCTCTGGCATGGCACCATAAGCCTGCCTGCTGTGCATGCATACCAGCTGCTGCACTGAGCACATGGCATCTAAATCATGTCCTTTAAATTTTGATTTTAGGTAACATTATTTTGATTTCAGCATTTTGGAAACAAGATGGATTTCTTGTAAAATTTACAGCCCTCAAAGCTCTAACAAAACAAACTTGCTCCAATAAATTGTCTTTTTTAAGGACCATTGGTAAAAAGTCTCTTTAGCAACATGAATTGATATTTTGGTTCAATTTAAATGAGAAATGTTTTGAATAAAACTGTTTTATGTTTCTTTAAACCCATCTTCAAGCTGTGTGTATGTGTGAGTGAATGTGAATACCCACTTTTAATTCATTATAATCCTACAGGTTTAAATCTATTTAGCAAATTATAAACAAAAATAGAGTCAATTCATAGAAAATGTTTGTTTTATACCCCTTAGTGTTAACAATTTTAATTGGGTTTATAGTATGCATATTATTAATTTTAATGATAGATTGTTGTTAATTATTAGTAGTAATTGTTATTAATGGTTATAGTTATTATTGAATATAATTATTAATAATAATTGACAAAAATTCAGTCTAATGGTAAATTGTTCTTGGTTATTATTGACAATTATTATTCATAATAATTATTAATGATTGCTGTGACTAATAATGGTTAATAATTATTAATAATTATTAATAATTAATAATTGTTGTGATTGTTGTTGTGATTATGGATAAGTATTATTCTTCCAAAGTCCTTAATAATAAGACAAGATGGATCATTCAAAGACTACAAACAACATTGACCTGTCTACTTTTAAGAATCCTCAATCTTTAGATTTGTAAAGAGAATAGGGACAGTTAGGCTTAGCAGAGGGACAGCTTAGGAGTAATTAACCAGAAGGTACAGGATAGGGAAAGAATAGTAAACTTTAGAGATAGTTCGTTAAAGGCAATGGTTGGGAATGGGCCTAAGAGGTGGCATATGGATCTCAGCTATTTATGATTTACTAGGACATTTATTCTAATTATGTAAAAATAACCCTATAACAAATTATAAAAATTTCATGTTTTTCATTGGACATCAAACAATATGGCTTTCTTCCCTTACAGGTCAACCTAATAAACCTTTATTATGTATGTATATATGTGTGTATGTATGTGTGTTCACACATGTGTATGGATGTGTGAACTTGTGTTCTAAGTATATTATAAGGTTAACAGCCATGATACCAGCAAAAACATTGCCTCTGAGTTGGAACGTGGTCCTTCCTTCTCAAGACGCAAATTTATATTAAACAGCCAAAACATAATTCAATTTCAACAAAGGTTATGGGGTATCTATTAAAAATTTTAAAATAATGGATATACACTGCCACCTACTGATTACACCCTTTCAACATCTGACAACCAGGTTTTCATTGTATTAAAGTTTTATAAGTTTTTGGGTATTTGGGAATAAAAAATAAAGGTATAAAAATTAAAATAAAATGAATTCCAATTAACATTGCAAAATTCACGGCCGCCATTTTTATATTTTTTGTGTGCACACAGGCTAAGCCTGCATTTTGTTCAGATGACCAGTGGGTAGCTCATGTTGAAGCCTGCATTTCATTTGGGTGACGAGATGGTTTGGAAAAAGGCTCCCTTTGCAGACAACCAACCTGGGAAGCTGGTGTGAAATTCCTGTCCTGGACTTGGACAGGTGGAAAGTTACAGCCAAGAGTGGGAAACGTGTCTCATTGTACCAGGCTAAGGACACGAGTAGGAAGTTACCTCTCCAGTCAAGTCACAGGAGTGACCGACTGACCTCTATGTAATGAGGCCAGTTCCCCACAATGTCCACAAAGTGGACACTGCAGGTCCCACTCCCCTTAGTAGGACAGCAATGCACCTGTTTGTGACAAAGGAAGCTTCCTAAAAGCTCCCACACACACACAAAAAAATCAAGATGGTTGTTATGGTAACAACTTCTCATGGGGCATATCTAGCCAGTCTTTAATTAACTGATGGGTGTAAGAACTGTAAAAGAAAATTTTATTAAGATCTAGGTATTGAACAACATTTAAAGCAGGTTTTCATGCCAGGCCTGGAGAAGGCCAAGAGCTTGGATGAAAATAGTTATTAAAATCCACTTTGTAAGGTTTGCAGTTTAAAATGGTAGTACATTTGAACTAATTGTAAATATAAAATGTTAATTGTTTTATTTACAATCTGTGCTGAATTTCCAACAATAACTTTGGGGTTAAGGTACAGGAATGGTCTTTATATTTTTATGTGTTAATACAGTATCAGGTTGTAACATTTTCTCTTACTTATAGGATAATTTAAAGAAATTATGTCTAAGTTCACTTCCCAAATAAGTAGCATACAGTCAATGAAAAACAATTTGTGTGAATTTGATGAAAACTTACATCCTGGCTCCTGTTTAGGGGTATGTGTAATACAACTTAGGCATCTATAGATCAAAACATAAAAATTTAAAAAACAAAAGAGGGAGGTGGTATAATATTCCTTCTTTATTCCAAACCTTTTGAAAATTTTCAATTTTGAGGTCTTGAAACTAACAATGGGAGGAGATTTGTATGTTCCCACAGGTAAAAACACCAACCTAAATGCCTGAAAACGTACAACGTTTGGCTGTGCAGGTCGGACTGGGAAATGCCAGCAGAGAGGCTGACCCATCTGAACATGAAAGAAAAAGGAACCTCAGATTGCCTGAGTCACAGACACTGAGCATCTCTCTGAATTCTGTTTGGGATAACTGTTTATAATGTGGTCTAATGAAGTGTACATTCCAGATACTGAGAAACCTTCATACCTCTCCCCTTTATAGGAAAAAGAAAAATACGATGGTACTGAAGTCATTACCTAATTGAAAATTAGAGTCAACTGTTACAGTGGTAATCTCTTATAAAACAAGTATAACTACCTTCTTTAATTGACTGATAGACATAGGAATTGTGAAAGGATAATTCTCTATTTAGAGCCAAATATAATAATAAAGTCTTTATAAGTTGTGTAACTAAGCAAAATCTATTAATACAGAAGAGCTCTGATATCAGCAATGGATTATTCTGCCAAGGACATGTTGGCTAGGGAATCCAAGCCCCCAAAATTATAAATGCCTTTTGCCTATAAAAATAGGTTATTTGCAAGGAGAAAGGCAGTAAGTCCCTGTTGTCGAAGACCTGGTGTAAGCATGAAAAAATGTTTTGAGACGTCACTTGCAAATGTACAGTTGGCTTCTGAAATGCTGGAAAGCGTTAGCAAAGTCCACTAATGCAAGAAAGCAAAATATTGGTCTCTTTGGATCCCAAATCTAATTGGCTATTAGCTCTCTCCTTGGAGAAATAATTCATGATTAATGCCATAAGCTTTCATCCTCTAGTGGTTAGGAGATGATATAAGCCACAATAAGAGCTTGTCATCTTTTCTAGAGAAACCACAGTTTGTGGATTGGCATACCATCCACACATCTGTGTCTATGCTCACAGCTTAGCTTGCCGTAATAATACTGTTTAAATGCCTGTTTGAATGCCCGTATATCTAATTGCTTGTGCTTTGTTAGTAGGATTAAAAATGTATCCCTGCAGAAGGTGTCAATCCATGAAGGGAAACAACCTGAACCAAAATGACATCTCCAGAGAAAATACACTGCCTTGCTTCTCACCCACTTATGCCCCTTTCCCAAAGCCTAGGGAACAACTTGCAGAAGAGGAAGTGTGGTAGAATGTAAGGTCTGTGGAGAGATTGGGGTGAATGTGAGACTACAGCAATATAGACTGGACTCCTATTTGATCAACATGCTTATGCATACAAGCTTCTCCAACTGGACTATGGGAAACTTGGGTTGTTCAAAATATGAACATAGATACTTGCTAATTGGTTTTACATGAATGTTACTTACATTCATTGCTTATGCTTGACAATCAGCTTACTTCATGTTTGGGATTTTTGGATATTAATCGGCCTTAGTGTGAAAATAAAAGTTTCAGGTCTGACCTGACCCCCACTGCCTAGCACTCAAAACAGGCTTAAGCAGCTGATTATTCAAAACTCAGGTTCCATTGGGTTGTTAGCCTCACCCATGGGCTCCCCTGCTTCTCAGATAAATGAAAAAAATAAAATTAAATGAATGAGATGTGGGAAAACTTAGTTAAGATGGGTAGCATTCCTAAGCCAATGGTACCTCCTTGGCCACACCCATGGGGTGGAGTGTAGTGATGAAAAGATTTAGCATTCCTGAGGATTGAGTCATGATAGATATTTAAGCAGACACATTGGAATAAAATCTCTCTCTGTGTTTGAACCTCAACCTGCGTACACGTGGTGTGCTTTCCTGTGCGTATTTTCTACACGTGTCATCCCATGATTAAGTGGGCCCCACCACAAATCTCGGTGGTGACACCACAACTGTCATGTTATAAAAATAGACACACAGGGGGCTGGAAAGGTAGCTCAGCAATTAAGAACACTTGCTGGTCTTGAAGAGGAATCAGGTTTGATTCTCAGCAGTTAATTACCCGGTGTTACTCCAGTGAAAAGGGATCCAAAACCCTCTTCTGGGCATTACACAACACGTGTGCACTTAAATGCAGGCAATACACATATACACAACTAATTGAAACTACATAAAACATAGACACATTTATCAGTGGAATATAATTGAGGATCCAGATTTAAATCCATGTGTTTGTGACAAAAGAGACACAAATATACACTGGAGGACAGCATGTTCAAATTCCAGTGTAGTAAACCTGGAACTAGTTCCCTATTCTCATCATTCAAAAATTTGAACTCAGAATAGATCAAGGATCTTAACATAGGACCTGATATTCTGAAAAAGGGAGATGAGAATGTTTAGATTACACTGGAACTTATAGCCACAGGAAAGGACTTTCTGAACCAGTAGTGTGTAGTGCAAACATAAATTCTAACAATTAACAAATTGAAACTCATGAAATAAAAACAAATCTGTACATCAAAGGACATGGTCATTCAAATGAAGAATCAACCTACAAAATGGGAAGACAATCTTTACCAGGAATACACCTGAAAGAGGATTAGTATCTTAAATATACAAAGAACTAAAAAGTAAACAGCAAATGCAAACAATTCTATTAAAAATTGGATCAGGGGGATGAACAGAGATTTTCCAAGGATGAAATGCAAATTTATAAAAAATTATTTAAAATATTCAAAATTTTATTCATTAGGAGGTGCAGAATGAAGTTGTATAAAAGGAAAAGGACAATAAGGAATTGATAAGTGGCATGGGGAATGGTGGAGTAAGGAATTGAATAGAATATTGGGAGGGAAAACTAATCCTAAAAATTTTCAAAAATTCATATGGAAATCTACCAAATACAAGAGACTTAATGTATATACGGATGCATTATAAAAAGAGATTAAGGGGGCTGGAGAGATGGCCTAGCGGTTAAAAGCACCAACCACTCTTACAGAGGACCCGGGTTTGATCCCCAGCACCCACATGGCGACTGAGAACTGTCTGAAACTCCTATTCCAGGAGAACTCCAGTTCCAGGGGAATCTGACACCCTCTTCTGACCTCCACGGCATTGCACGACACGGGTGCACAAACATGCATGCAGACAGTACATTCATACCCATACAGAAATAAATAAAAGAAATTAAAAAAATTAAAAAGCGATTAAAATTAAATTAATTTATAACAGGGGGACATTGCCACTACTAGACACCACACGTTTACATATTAAAGGCAAATGCTAAAGATGTATCTATCTTTTATAGCTATTAATTAAGAGCACCATGAACCTTCAAACAATACTGGCCAATGTCCATTCTCTTGGTTTCCCAGCAGAAATTCATAAGTTCCTGTGGGAAAACTTAGTTAAGATGGGTTGGATTCTAAGCCAATGGTACCTCCCTGGCCACACCCATGGGGTGGGGTGTAGTGACAAAAAGATTTAGCATTTGGCCCTGAGAACTGACTCATGATGGATATTTAAGCAGACATGTTGGAATATAATCTCTCTCTGCATTTGAACATTAACCTGCGTACACGTGGTGTGTTTTCCTACGCGTGTTTTCCACATGAGTTGTCCTGGGACAAAGTGGGCCCCGCCACAAATCCTTGCAGCTACCCCACAAATGGCAACACCAACGTGGGGCATGGAGACCAGTTTGGAAAGCTAGAATCTCTGCAAGATGGGAAATAACACCTTCAAGGAAGATACGTTCCAGGAGGAATTGTTTTGTGATGTATGGCATGTGTTTGTTGACTGTGTGCTGTGGTTTGCTGTGGCTATTGTGTTTCGATTTGTGGCATGGAGAAAGTATAGCAGCTCCAAATCAGTGAAGGCATGGACTAAGGATGGCCATAGAGGGAATTCTCCTATTGACTCTGGTGTTGAGCCTATGGATGGCGCTGATGGAGATTTGGCCTGTGTGCTGGAGACCCTTTCTAGGATACGCTTTGGGAAGCTTACATTCTCCTGTGGGTTTTCACCCACTCGACGGGACACGATTATGCAGTCCGTGGGTGCTGTTTTGGCTTCCCTGGATTGGAGGCATCTCATCTATTGCTTCCCCAGCCTTCCCAGGTGGCAGGTATTCAGAGAAATTGTGAGAGGAGCCCTTCCTCTCCAATCCATTTGCCTTCTAGAGGTTTTGAAATGTGCTTGGAACCTGTCCTGCAGCCTGGAGTCCTGGTTTCCACTTTCTGGCCACAGTTCAGGCAGTGAACACAGAGGCTGGAAGGACAGGCGTGCCCGTGGAGCAAGCAAGCTTTTTGCAGCAAGTATTCCATAGAGGTGTTCATTTGCACTTTTGCACAGATAGGCTTGGGTTGTAGAGGCAACCACCCAGGAATCAATCTACCAACATTGGGTTGCATAGAAGCTTGTGAAAATCCAGCCACAGTCTAAATGTTTTTAAAAAGTGTCCTCCTTAAAATTTTTTTCTGTAGATAGTGTAAAATAGTGCTTAATTCTGCCAAAGTTTCATTTTTTCTGCTAAACTTCCCCCAAGATCTCCTCTAGAGGCCAGTCTTCTATGATGCAAATTGAGCTTGTAAATTCCAGTGTTGATGGTGGTTCACGCCTTTAATCCAAATGGATGTCTGTGAGTTAAGGACCGGCCTAGTCTACAGAGTAAACTCCCAGCCTGCTCTGACTGTAAGAAAGCCCTGCCTTGAAAAGACCAAAGGCAAAATATGAAGCTGTTATATTTTTCAGTTTGTAGCTGTTTGTAGATACTCTGGTTAATCTAGTCCAATGTTTGTTCTGTGCCCCTCTCCTGCTCTGGAAACAGAGTATGGCTGATGGGGGAAGGGCTGGCTTTACAGTATTCTGTGTTTCCCTGCAAAGCATAAAGTCTCAGGCTGGAGCCTGGGGCAGTGCTTCATCTTTCATAGTGTTTTAAAGGTGTAGGTTTGATTCCAATACTCAGGAGACAGATTGTGGACCTCCACCCTAACAAGTTGTATCACTTAAGTAATTCAAATCCATTTCAGCATGCTTAACTTAAAGTGTAATATTTTTACTTAAACCCTGGGTACCCTAGATATGGCTGATTTAATTTTATCTTGCTCTACTTAATTGTGTTTCACCTTAAAAATCTCTTCTAACAGAATTCTTGATCGCACGTGGTCTGAGCTCTGGCCTGGCGCCATAAGTCTGCCTGCTGTGCATGCATACCAGCTTGCAGTCTCAGCACATGGTACCTAAATCATGCCCACTAAATTTTGATTTTGGTAGCATCCTTTTGATTTCAACATTTTGGAAACAAGATAAATTGATTTCTAGCAGAATTTACAGGCCTTGGAGTTCTAACAAAACAAACTTGTCTTTATTAAGGAGCATTGGTAAAAGTCTCTTTAACAACGTAAATTGATATTTTGGTTCAATTTAAATGAGAAATTTTTTGAATAAAACTGTTTTATATTCCTTAAGCCCATCTTCAAGCTGTGTGTATGTGTGAATGAATGCGAATTCCCACTTTTAATTCATTATAATCCTACAGGTTTAAATCTATTTAGTTGATTATAAACGAAAATAGATTCAATTCATAGTAAATGTTTATTTTATACCCCTTAGTGATAACGATTTTAATTGGGTTTATAGTATCTATGCTATTCAGTTTAATGATAGATTGTTGTTAATAATTATTAGTAATTGTTATTAACAGTTATAGTCATTGTTATTAGATATAATTATTAATAACAATTGATAAAATTCAGTTTAATGGTAACTTGTTCATTGTTGTTGGCTTTTATTATTGGCAATTATTATTCATAATAATTATTAATTTTGACTAATATGGTTAAAATTATTAATAATTAATAAAGGTTATAATTGTGATTATTGTTGTAATTGTGGATAATTATTATTATTCTTCCAAAGTCCTTAATAGCAAGACAAGATGGATCATTCCAAGACTACAAACAACTTTGGCATGTCTACTTTTGGTAATCCTCAATCTTTAGATTTGTAAATAGCATAGGGACAGTTAGGCTTAGCAGAGGGACAGCTTAAGTGTAATTAACCTGAAGGGACAGGATAGGGAAAGAATAGTAAACTTTAGAGATAGTTCATTGAAGGCAAATGGTTGAAAACGGGCCTAGGAGGTGGCATATGGATCTCAGCTGTTTCATGCATTACTAGGATATTTATTCTAATTATGTAAAAATAACAGTATAACAAATTATAAAAATTTCATCTTTTTCATTGGACATCAAACAATATGGCTTTCTTCTCTTACAGGTCAACCTAACAAACTTTCTTTATTATGTATGTATGTATGCGTGTATGTATGTGCATGCACACATGTGTATGGATGTGTGAACTTGTATTCTAATTATTTTATAATGTTAACAGCCATGATATCAGCAAAAACATTGCCTCTGAGTTGGAACGTGGCCCTTCCTTCTCAAGATGCAAATTTATATTAAACAGCCAAAACATAATTCAATTTCAACAAAGGTTATGGGTTATCTACTAAAATTTTTAAAAATAATGGATCTACACTGCCACCTACTGGTTACGCCCCCCTTTTTTTTTTTTTTTTTGGTTAAGTCCTTTCAACATCTGAAAGATACAACCAGATTTTCATTGTATTAAAGTGTTAATAAGTTTTGGAGTATTTGGGAATAAAAAAATAAAGGTATAAAATTTTTAAAAAATAATTTAAATTTCAATTAACATCATCGCGGAATTTACGGCCGCCATTTTTCTTTTTAAATTTGTTGTGCGCATACAGGCTAAGCCTGCATTTTGTTGAGATGACCAGTGGGTAGCTGGTTTTGAGGCATGAATTTCATTTGGGTGACCAGTTGGTTTTGAAAAAGGCTCCGTTGTGGACCACCAACCTGGGAAGCTGGTATGAAATTCCTGTCCTGGGCTTGGGCAGGTGGAAAGTTACAGCCAAGAGTGGAAAACATGTCTCGTTGTCCCAGGTTAAGGACCAGAGAAGGAAGTTACCTCTCCAGTCAGGTCACAGAAGTGACCAACTGACCTCTATGCAATGAGGCCAGTTCACCACAATGTCCACAAAGTGGGCACTGTGTGTGCCTCTCCCCTTAGCAGGACTGCAATGCACCTTTTTGTGACAAAGGAAGCTTCCTAGAAGCTCCCACAAAAACAAAAAAATAAATAAAATAATCAAGGTGGTAATGATGGTAACAACTTCTCATGGGGCATATCTAGCCAGTCTTAATTTGACTGATGGGAATAAGAACTGTAAAAGAAAATTTTATTAAGAACTAGATATTGAAAAATCTTTAAAGCAGGTTTTCATGCCAGGCTTGGAGAGGGCCAAGAGCTCGGAGGATGATAGTTATTAAAATCCACTTTGTAAGGTTTGCAGTTTAAAATGGTAATATATTTGAACTAATTGGGAATTTAAAATGTTAATTGTTTTATTACTAATCTGTATTGAATTTCCAATAATAACGTTGGGGTTAAGGTACACAAATGGTCTCTATATTTTTCTGTGTTAAACAGTATCACCTTGTAACATTTTTCCTTTACTTGTATGACAATTTAAAGAAATTAAGTTTAAATTCACTTCCCAAATAAGCATACAGTCAATCATAAACTTTTTGAGCAAATTTGATGAAAACTTACACCTTGGTTCCTGTTTATAGGTATGTTTAATACAACTTAGGCAACTATAGGTCAAAACATAAAAATTTAAAAAACAAAAAGAGGGAGGGGGTATAATATTCCTTCTGTATTCCAAACTTTTTGATAAATTTTCAATTTTGAGGTCTTGAAACTAACAATGGGAAGAGATTTGTATGTTCCCACAGGTAAAAACACCAACCTAAATGCCTGAAAATGTATAACTTTTGGCTGTGCAGTATGGACTGGGAAATGCCAGCAGAGAGGCTGATCGATCTGAACATTAAAGAAAAAGGAACGTCAGATTGCCTGACTCATGGACACTGAGCATCTATCTGAATTCTATTGGGGTTAACTGTTTATAATGGGCCCTAATGAAGTTTACCTTCCAGATGCTGAGAAACCTTCCTACTCTCCCCTTTGTGTGAAAAAGAGAAACATGATGGTAATGAAGTCATTCCCTGACTGTAGATTGGAGCCAACTGTTATAGTAAGGTGATTTCTTGTAGAACAGGTATAGCTACCTTCTTTAGTTGGCTGATAGACATAGGAATTGTGAAAGGATAATTCTCTATTTAGAGCCAAATATAATAGTAAAGTCTTTATAAGCTGTGTAACTAAGCAAAATATATTAATACAGGTGAGCTCTGATATCAGCAATGGATTATTCTGCCAAGGACATGTTGACTAGGGGATTCAAGCCCCCAAAATTATAAATGCCTTTTGCCCATGAAAATGGGATATCTGCAAGGAGAAAGGCAGTAAGTCCCTGTTGTCGAAGACCTGGTGTAAGCATGAAAAAATGTTTTGAGATGTCACTTGCTAATGTACAGTTGGCCTCTGAAATGCCAGAGAGCATTACCAATGGCCACTAATACAACAAAACAAAATATTGATCTCTTTGATTCAAGCAAAACTCCTCTGTCAATATCAGCTACACCTCAACTGCCCAGAGATACTGTGCAACATTGGCAGCCATGTTTCTATATATATCGTAATCTAATTGGTTATTAGCTCTCTCCTTGGAGGAATAATTCATGGCTGATGCCACAAACTTACGTCCTCTGGTGATTAGATGTTATAAGCCACAGTAAGAAATTGTCATCTTTTATAGAAAAACCACATTTTGTGGATTAGCATACCATCCAAACATCTGTGTCTATGCTCACAGTCTAGCTTGTCATAATAGTTAGTACTATTTAAATGCCTGTTTAAGTACCTGTATATCTAATTGCTTGTGCTTTGTTAGTAGAATTAAAAAGGTACCCTGGATAAGCTGTCAACCCATGAAGGGAAACAACCTGAACAGCACAAAATTATATCTCCAGAGAAAATAGACTGCTTTGCTTTTCACCCACTTGTACCCCTTTCCCAAAGCCTAGGGAACAAATTGCGGAAGAGGAAGTGTGGTAGAATGTAAGGTCTGCAGAAAGATTGGGGTGAATCGTGAGACTACAGCAATATAGACTGGAATCCTATTTGATCAACATGCTTGGGCATACAAGCTTCTCCAACTGGACTATTGGAACCTTGGGTTGAGTTCAAAATATGGACATAGATACTTGCTAATTGGTTTTACATGAATGTTACTTACATTCATTGTTTATACTTGACATTCAGCTTACTTCATGTTTGGGATTTTTGGATATTAATTGGCTTGAGTGTGAAAATAAAGTTTCAAGTCTGACCTGTCCCCCACTGCTTAGCACTCAAAGCAGGCTTGAGCAGCTGGCTATTCAAAACTCAGGTTCCATTGGGTTGTTAGCCTCACCCATGGGCTCCCCTGCCTCTCAGAAAAATTTAAAAAATAAAATTAAAAGGGTGAGATGTGGGAAAACTTAGTTAAGATGGGTTGGATTCTAAGCCAATGGTACCTCCCTGGCCACACCCATGGGTGGGGTGTAGTGACGAAAAGATTTAGCATTCGGCCCTGAGAATTGAGTCATGATGGATATTTAAGCAGACATGTTGGAATAAAATCTCTCTCTGCATTTGACCCTCAACCTGCATACATGTGGTGTGTTTTCCTGAGCGTGTTTTCCACATGAGTCGTCCTGAGACAAAGTGGACCCCACCACAAATCCCGGCGGCAACCCCACAAGTTCCTATTGTTGAAGATACTACATACAAGAGCTGTCATCCATATGCTGACTTCAATGTACTTCTGTACTGTCTAGCTTTCATTGTGTTGTTATGTGTTTTGCAAGTTATCTGAAAGGAAAATTTATTATTAACCTTACCCAGCTGTAAATTCTGTGAGGTACAACAACCACTGTTCTGGCAAGATGTGCCCACCTGTGCAATAGTGGCACAAATACAAGAGGCATAACAAATTAATTTCTACTTAGAACTAATTTCTAATTTTTAATTGAGTATCATTTCATAGGATTCAGCCCATATCTCATATCGATATCAGGCCTAAGAACCTGAAGATATACACCTTATAGGCGATGCAGCAATCCTAATATAAATATTCTTCTAAGTAGGTACAATATTAAACTGATTTCTAGTGACTTATTGTTTCTCAACAGAGAAGCACATTTGTAAGTCAGACATCCTCAAATAGACAACACACAATGAATAAGAAGCTGCCAATTGCTTATTCTTACTTAGGGCATGTATATCAAAATTTCCCTAACAAGTCACAGGGTTCATTGCAGAAAAAGTGGTGGAAACATATAAGAGCCAAAGAAGGTGGTTGACCAAAAGAAGGGTCAAGTGATTTCTAAACTGCAGATCATTTATTAATTAACTCACGACAGTACTGAAAACATGGATATGTCCCACATAAACTCCAGCAGAGAAAATTACTGCATAGACATGGGAAAGTTAGTAAGAAAGCCTATACCTAGATGAGGAATTTGGCAATCAATGGTTGCTGGGAATGACAGATTTGGTTTAGTGAAAGGGTGTGAATCTTAGTAGGTTGACCAGGCTACAGTGGATAAAATTACACTGAAAGGCATTTGGGAAGAAAAGAAATGCCTGATGATTACACACACACACACACACACACANGGGAGGGAGGGAGGGAGGGAGGAAGGGAGGGAGGGAGGGAGGGAGGGAGGGAGGGAGGAAGGAAGGAAGGAAGGAAGGAAGGGAATGACAGGAAGTAAACCTGCATCTTTGATCCATTGAAGGGATCCCATAAAAGTCAAGACTCACATGCACAAGTGATAGGCGCACATTCTCCAAAGACCATTTTGTCCTGATCCACACATTCCGGGAGGTGTTCGAGGCGACCTCTCAGGAACCTTCCAGTCATGTGATTCTATTTTTGAAAATGAATCAAACCCTGGAAAATTCTGGCAGCAGCCACCCAGACACCCCAGAGCTGGCCATGTCTCATCTGCAAATATATTTTTGAAGGAGCCCTTTATGTTCCCGACACATGGGCAATTTTGAGATAGTGATGTTTACAGAAGGTTTCTTAGCTACGTAAACAAACACGCTCAGCAGCTGCGGCAAATGCGCATTAAAATAGTAGAGCATTCATACAGACTGTTATTTATAGAGGGCAAATGGGCCTCAAAGCTAGATGACAGCCACCCAGTGCTGGGCCCGCTGCCAACCAATGCCTCACTGTAGCCTTTCTGATTGAACTTCCATATTTACCCCCAGTGATTATGCAGCTCTGACAGGCAGCTTTTTCCAACACCCTACATGTGTGCCTCAGTGGTACCAATCTCCACAAATCCTTTGGGATTTTGTCTTCACATTTTTCATTAAGATAGTTGTACACCTGATTTAAAAAATGGAGCAAATAGTGCCATTAATCCCTGGCTACCCACCTTTCAGGATCAAGTGTGTTTTTGTCTACATTATAACTTAGTAACCATACCCAACAATGTGGCATTTTAACTGCAAATATTTTAGTCTATTTCTATGAAAAATAAGAAAAAATATTTTATATTTATATGTTGGTGAGGAGGGTGGTGTATACATGCCCAAAAAAGAGCATACATGTGGAAGCCAGAGGATGGTTGTCAGTTCTCTCCTTCCATAATGTGGAATCCAGGTATAGAATGCAGGTCATCAGGCTTGGTTGCAGGCACCTTTGGCCACTAAAACATTTTACCAGGATAAGACTCTTCAAATACAGCAGAGAGGGCTGGAGAGACGACTCGGACCAACGTTCAATTCCCAGCACCCATATGCCAGCTAAGAACAGTCTTTAGTGCTGAGCGTGGTGGAGCACGCCTTTAATTCCAGCACTCAGGAGACAGTACATTCACCCAATTGGTAAAGAAAGACAAAATCATGATATATTAAGATTAATGAATGAGAATAGAAACTGTTATACTAAGTGAGGCAACCTAGACTCAAAAAGCAATCCATGCATATTGTCTTTCATTTGTAGCTTCAAATCCTGAGATGGGAGCATATACTCTGATGTAAACAAGAAAGCAAGGAAATACAAAATAACCAAATGGGACAATGGAAAAGAAAGCACATGAGAGAAGAGAGATAATAGGACATAGGACTTATCAAGGGGTAAATGAGGAAAATCTGTAGTTCTTTATCTGAGAAGAGAGGAGGGAGAGCTATGCAGGGATAGAGAAAGTAAAGGGAGATAAATAATATTTAAGTCACACAAATAACCCCACTGTAATCATTAGACTGGTCAACTGAACAAAGAATAAATGGAGAGACATCTGAATTAAATGGCATCTAACATGAAATTTACCTAACAAATATCAATGGAATATTCCATGCAAGCACCAAAGAATAAAATTTCTACTTAGCAGCCCACGTAACTTTTTCTAAAATTGACCAAATTCTGTGATGCAAAAGAAATATCAACAAATATAAAAAATGTTGAAGTCAGTATCCCTCTAATACCCAAACCAGGTAAAGACACAACAAAAAAGAAAAATATAAGTCCATATCCTAATGAACATAGTTGCAAAGATGCTTAACATAATACTCACAAACTGCATACAGAAACACATAAAAAAGATCATACGCCAAGATCAGGTTGGCTTTATTCCAGAGATTCAGGGATGGTTCAGTTTATGTAAATCAGTAAATGTAACAAAACATATAAATGGAGTTATAGACAAAAATCACATGGCCATCGCAATAGATGCAGAAAAGACCTTCCAAAAAATCCAACAGAGATTCATGTTAAAAGTTCTAGAAGGAATTGGACTGGAGGGAAGATACCTCAACATAATTAAAGCTATTTTCTTATTTTTTAAAATTTTTTTATTAATTTAATTTATTTCTGTATGTGTATGTATGAATGTACTGTCTGCATGCAAGTCTGTGCACCCGTGTCGCACAATGCCACGGAGGTCAGAAGCGGGCGTCGGATTACCCTGGAACTGGAGTTCTCCTGGAATTGGAGTTTCAGATGGTTCTTGGCCGCCATGTGGGTGTTGGGGATCGAACCCGGGTCCTCTGCAAGAGCAGTCGGCACTCTTAACCCCTAGGCCATCTCTCCAGCCCCAATTAAAGCTGTTTTCTAACAAACCCATAGCCAGCATCATTCTAAATGGAGAAAAACTGGAAGCGTTCCCATTAAAATCAGAGATGAGACCAGGCTGTACACAATCTCCAATCCTTTTTTTAGTTCTTTTTGTTTATTGATGTTTTGTGCATTTTATACATCATTTTTCAATTCTGTATAGGCATAGTCCCCTTTCCCTCCCCCCACCCCACCCATCCCCACCCCAGATCTTGCATTCTGGCAGAACTGTCCTGCATCTTTCTCTCAGTCTTTTTTTATGCTAAGGAATTGACATTTTCCTCCATTAACTTTATATTACTCTAAAATATGGATACATATTCTTCACCCATATACAGAAATTCCAGAGTCAGAAAATAATTGGTGGGTGGATTCTAGAGCCCATTGAGAGAATCACATTATAACAACATAGTTGCTTTCAGATAAACAGAAATATAACAATAATGTAATTCAGCTTGCCTTTCGTCTGGGGAATTTGGTGTTAGCATCCACAAATGAGGGAAACCATTCCCTGTTTATCTTTCTGGGACTGTGTTACTTCATTCAGCATAATGGCTTCGAGCTCCATCCATTTACCTGCAAAGTTCATAATGCCATCTTTCTTTTCTACTCAATAGTACTTCATCGTGCAGATCTACCACATTTTTGTTATACACTCATCTGTTGAGGGGCATTTGGGTTGGTTCCAGCTCTTCACTATTGTGAAGAGAGCTTCAATAAACATGGATGTGCATGTATCTTTGTGGTAGGATGAGTCTTTAGGGTATATACCCAGGAGTGGTATGACTGGTTCAGGTGGTAGGCTCATTCCGAGTCTTCTTTAAGATATTTTTTTTAATTTTTATTTATTTCTGTATGTGTACGAATATACTGTCTGCATGCAAGTCTGTGCACCCGTGTTGTGCAATGCTGCAGAGGTCAGAAAAGGGTGTTGGATTCCCAAGGAACTGGAGTTCTCCTGGAATTGGAGTTTCAGACGGTTCTCAGCCGCCATGTGGGTGCTGAGAATCGAACCCGGGTCCTCTGCAAGAGTGGTCGGCGCTCTTAACTGCTAGGCCATCTCTCCAGCCATCATTCCAAGTTTTCTAAGGGTTCTCCACATTGCTTTTCATTGATTTGAAGTTGTTCTCTTTCTTTTTTGGTTAGCTGGGCTAGAGGTCTTTCTATTTTGTTTATATTTTCAAAGAACCAGCTTTTGGATTCGTTGATTATATGTATTGTTTTCTTTGTTTCTATTTCATTGATTTCTGCTTTGATTTTTGTTATTTTTTCCTGTCTGTTGGGTTTAGGATTCATTTATTGTTGTCTCTCAAGTGTTTTTAACTGCAGTGTTAGATCATTTATTTGTTCCCTTTCTGTTTTTTTGATGTGGGCACATAGGGCTATAAATTTCCCTCTCAAGACTGCTTTTAGAGTATCTCAAAGGATTTGTTGTGTTGTATTGTATTTTTCGTTCAGTTCCATGAATGATTTTATATCACTATATTTTTTCCTTGACCCATTCATTATTCAGGATTGTGTTGTTTTGTTTCCATGTGTTCTTGTAGCTACTTGGATTTTTCTGTTGTTTACAGTGAGCTTTATTGCACTGTGATCTGATAGAATGCATGGAATAATTTCTATCCTTTTGTATTTGTTGAGGTTCCTTTTGTGCCCCAGTATGTGGTCGATTTTAAAGAATGTTCCATGAGGTGCGGAGTGTAATGTATATTCTCTGGTATTTGGGTGGAATATTCTGTAAATGTCTGTGAGGTTCATTTGGTGTATTGTATTGTTCAGTTCTGATGTTTTTCTACTTTTTGTTCTGTTGATCTATCCAAGGGGCTCACTGGGCTGTTGAAGACTCCCACTATTAGTGTGTTATGATTAATCTGTGTCTGGAGATCCTGCAGAGTTGTGTTTATAAAGTTAGGTGGACCAGATTTTGGTGTATAGACATTTAGGATTGTGAAGTCTTGATGGTTCATTGTTCCTTTGACAAGAAAATAATGGCCCTCTTTGTCTCTTCTGATTAATTTTACCTTGAGATCTATTTTGTCTTATATTAGAATAGCCACTCCAGCTTGTTTCTTAGTACCATATGCTTGGAATATTTTTTCCATCCTTTCACTCTAAGGTGGTGTATTAGTCACTTTTCTGTTGCTGTGATAAAACACCATAACCAAGGAATTTATAAAAGGAAGAGTTTATTTGAGCTTAAGATTGATGGTTCCAGGGAATTAGAGTCCATTGTGGTGGGAGGCATAGCGGCTGGATCTGGAGCAGCAAGCCAAGGGTCACATCTCGCAATGAGCACAGGAAGCAGAGAGAGAGACTGGAGACCACAAGGCTTGTTAAACTCACTAAGGCTGCCCCCAGTGACATACTTCCTCTAGCACGGCCACACCTTCTAAGACCTCCAAAAACAGTGCCACCAACTGGAGACAAAATGTCTGAATACTTAAAGCCTATGGGGGACACTCACTCAAACCACCACAGGTGGTGTCTGTCCTCGAGAGTGAGATTGGTTTCTTGTAGACAACATATGGAAGGGTTCAGTTTCCCAATCCATTCTCCCAGTCTGTGCCTTTTGATTGGTGAGTTTTGACCATTAGTATTTAAGGTTATTATTGAGTGATGTGTGTTGCTTCCTTTTACCTTATTTTTTGTTTGCATTCTTGGTCTCTGTTTATATTTACTCTGTTATGATTTTGTTGATTTCTCTCTTTAATTGCTTAAGTATAGAACAGAGAACAGAGGGACAGAAGAAAGAACCAACTATCCACTCCTTTTTAATACAGCACTTGAAACTCTTGAAATTTTGTTAGAATTCTTCACTGTATACATCTGGCCCTGTCTATTTTGGCTGGGGGATATTTAATTAATGCATCTATCTTATTGGTTGGTATGGTGTACATTGACAAGGTGTGTATATCTAGAAATTTTAATTTATACAGTTATTTTAGATTTCCAAGTTTAGTTGAATATAGGTTCTAATTGAGGAGAGGAGGACTTTTTTGGAGACAGTGTCTTCCTGTACCCCCAGGTCACCTGGAACTCACTCTGTATGTCTCTGTCTCCTGAGTGCAGGGTTTAAAGCTGTGCAGCGCCACTCCTGACTTAGAATATAGATTTTTTAATGTATGCCTTTCTGGTTTTCTGAATTTCCTCAGAGTCTATTGTTACATGTTCAATTTTTATGTGTAATCTCACATCAATATTGACAGCAGACACAAACACCATATAAGCTTAAACCAGAAAAAGCCCTAGCATAGACAGGTCTGGGTAAGTGAGTAATAATCCTGAATCTTTCCTGAGGACCTATTAGCAATCAAATGCTGCTGGGAGGTGTAGATACAGTCCAATTAATGTGATACTCTTGGAAATTTGACTAGATTCCAGTGGATGGACTCATACTAGAGAGTACATGCAACTGTATTCAGAAGTAATCAGGAGTATTCAGAAGGGGTATATTTACGGGAAAGGATCTAAATATGAGTAAAATTTATGCCAAATATACCATTTCCTTTCTAAATTGGTTTTGGTCAGAGTGTTTGGTCACAGCAATTGAAAGAATATTACAAGTTATGTTCTCCAAGATTATTTTTAAACTGGTGTACATAGAAGTAAATGTATAAAAAAGTAGAAAAAATGAACACATCATACAAAAATAAAGTAGAAATGAGAAACATCAACTATATCATTGTCAGATTAAAAAAGTAATGAGAAACAATGTTCCAGCACTACATAACAATAATATATCCAGGTAAAAAGAAATATTTTTACATATGTGCCCATTAAAAATTAAAAATAGAAAATATGTTACAAATTATTTGTAAAAAAGAACAAACATACAAATATAAAATTATAATTGTCAACCCCAAAATTCCTCTGTTGATGATTGAAATATTACCTCAATGTAAAAATAACTACATAGAACGCAAGACTATTATACATTAGTTATATGATTGGCATTTATACAATATTGTATTCTGAATCAGGAAATTACAAGTTCTTTCTTAGCATTTCCAAAATCTTCCATAATAGAATATATCCTGAGAAGCACCACAAATTCAGTGAGACTAAAATAATTGAAGCTATACATGAGAAGGTCTTGAAAGAATTAAAAAAATTTACATTCACCTCAGTGAACATTATGCATGTCCTTACAGGGAAGAAATACGATTCTATATTTTGGCCTTATTCCAATGGAAATCTTAGTTATTATAAAACCAGAATGAGAAAAGACCTATTAGGCAGTATATTACAAATTCATTAAATGAAATTGATAAAATAAGAATCTATTTAGTTGACGTTACATTGAACAGAATAAAATACAAAATGAGATAATAATAGATTGATATAGATTTTAAAGACATCAAAAAGTAATAAAAATACCTGACAAATAGCTTTACAGGAAAGTTAAAGTTGTCTGTTTTTATGTTTTTATTTTTTTCTTTCCTAATATTTTATTGAGCTTTTGTGCATTTCATGCAATATTTCTTAATCAAGTCTATGTTCATTTCCTCTTCCACCCCATAGTACTGGTGAATTACCCCAGGCCTGAGCATCTCCTCCTGGCTGACCTAGCTGAAGTATAATCTAAGGACTGTAAAACATTCTGAAAGAATGTTGAAATGTTTACAAAGAAATATGAGGAAAACTGACCTGTGGACTAAAGCCTACCGTGAATGATTCTAGAAAGTGTGAGCAGAGACCCCAAGCAGGCATTCCAATACCCTGCAAAGGAGGAATCTGGAAAATTGACAGTGGCAGTTACTTTCTACAGCTTTCTTAATTGAAAGTGTTCTATTTAACTTGTAAAGAAAATATTAAAAATTTCAGATGTTCTAGTTCTACTGTCTTTGTTTTAAAATCAGTGCTTTAAGTCTATTTCAAAAGAAAGTCATTTATTTTCTTGCCGTAAGTTACCCAAATCTTCAAGTTATAGTCAGTTAGTCCAGAAGGTTAAAAAAAAAAGACTAGAAATATGGTTGTGGTTACTTAACTCCTCCCTCTCTTCCCTTACAATTCCAATTTCTTGCATTCATTTTATTATTCTCCTCCTAGACCAAGGATCCAACTCATACATAAAGAAGAATAAATAGCCCTGGCAGCTTCTCTTCTGTGTCACACTGCCCCATGGGTGGTAGTTCAGATTTGCCTAATGCCAGTTTATAACATCCTCTCAATGTAATCAAAGCCATATACAACAAACCCACAGCCAACATCATCCTAAGTGGAGAAAAATTAGAACCATTCCCTTTAATGGTGGGAACCTGGCAAGGCTGCCCCTTATTGCCACTCCTATTCAATACAGTGCTTGAAATGCTTGCAAGGGCAATAAGGGATGAAAAGGAAATTAAATGAGTACTAACTGGAAAAGGGGAAGTCGAACTATCCCTGTTGGCAGATGATATGAGAGTTTACCCAAGGGATGCTAAAAGCTCCACCAGACTACTCCTAGAAACAAGAGTTTCAGTAAAGTGGCAGGGTACAAAATTAACCTAGAAAAATCAGTAGCCTTTCTTTATACCAACAAGAAGCAAATGAAGAAGGAATATAAGGATACCTTGCCTCTCACAATAGCCCCAGCCTGCAAAAAATATAATACCTGGGATCAAACTTAACCAAAGACACCAAAGATCTCTACAACAAAAGTTTAAACCCCTGAAGAAGAAGATTGAAAAAGACATCAAAAGATGGAGAAAACTTCCATGCTCATGGATTAGAAAAGTTAATATATTATCAAAAAAGACTCCCCAAAAATGTCCATCTATCCAAACTAATATACAGATTCAATGCAATCCCAATTAAAAGGCCCATGAGTTTCTTCACAGACTTGGAAAAATAATCCTTAAATTCATATGGAAAAACAAAAGATCCTGAATAGCTAAAGCAACCCTGAGTAAAAAATGCAATACATGGGGGATCACCTTACCAGACTTTAAGCTAAATAACAAGGCTATAATCATAAAGACAGTCTGGTACTAGCACGAAAACAGACCCATTGACCAATGGAACAAAACTGAAGATCCAAACTTGAGCTCATACAATTTCTTCCACCTCATAATCAATAAAGTGGCCACAAAAGCCCATTTGGGGGAAAGATTGTATCTTCAACAAATAGTGCTGGAAAAACTGGATCACCATTTGCAAAAGTACAAAATTAAACCTCTACCTCTCATCCTATACAAAAATCAACTCCAAATGTATCAAAGACCTCAGTGAGAAACTCAAAACGCTAATGGTGATAGAAAAAAAAAATGTTGGCAGCAACCGACAAGACATAGGCTTAGGAAAAGAGTTTCTAAATCAGACAGCAGCTGCACAGGAAATAAGGTCAACATTTGACAAGTGGGACCACATTAAACTCAAAAGCTACTGTACAGTGAAAGAAACAGTCAGGGAAGTGAAGAGAAAACCCACAGAGTGGGAAGAAAACTTCACCAGTGATACATCTGACAGAGCATTAACTTCCAGAATATATAAACTCCTCAAAAAACAAAAAGTAAGAAAACAAATGACTCATTTGAAAGATGGAGTAAAGAGCTGTACAGAGACTTCACCAGTGAGGTAGTAAATATGGCTGAAAAAAATCTCAAAAACTGTTCAACATTGTTTATAGTTAAGGAAATGCAAATTAAAACTGCTCTAAGATATCATGTCACTCCAATAAGTCTGGCTAAGATCAAGAAAACAAAAGACACTAAATGCTGGAGAGCTTGTGGTTTAAGGGAAACATTCATCCCCTGCTGGTGGGAGTGTAAACTTGTACAACCACTGTGGAAAGCATTGCGGAGAAGCCTTAAAAATAAAGGACTCAAAATGATCCTACCACCTAACCCAGCCATACAACTTCTGGATATATATCCACAAGACTCATCCAACCACGAAGATACATGCAGATCTATGTTTATTGCAACCCTCTTCACAATAGCAAGAAGTTGGAAGCAACCCAGATGCCCCTCAACTGACAAGTGAATAACAAAAATGTGGTACATCTACACAATGGAGTTCTATGCAGTGGTAAAGAAAGATAACATGATGAACTTTACAGGTAAATGAATGGAATTCAAAGCCATCATGCTAAGTGAATTAACACAGTCCCAAAGAAACAAACAGGGAATTGTTTCCCTCATTTGCAGATGCTAGTACCAAATCCCCAAATTGAAAGACAAGCTGAGCAACGTTATTGTTATGTCTTTTACCATCTAAAAGCAACTGTGATGTTATAAGGTGAATCTATTAATGAGCCCTAGAGTTAACTTAACACGTACTTTCAGATATGGTAATTAATGTATATGGGTGAAAAGTATATATTCATATCATAGAGTAATATAAAATTCAAGGGGAAAATGTGTACTGCTAAACATATATCAGAGTTAATATACAGTCTATTCCTAGTGGACCTAAGTCTGGTACATGTATAATGTATATATAGGCATATTTGGAGCAATACAATGGGAAGGGAACCACAGCAACATAGGGACTTGGTCAAAGAACAGACTGATATAGTTAACCTCTGCCCCCAAACAATGTACTTTTACAGAGAAAAACTTTTAAAAGACTGGGAGAAAGATGAACGACATGTATGGCAAAATGAAGGATCTGGGGTGGGGTGGGGGAAGGGAAAGGGGAATGTGTGTAAATTGAAGTGAAAAATGATGTCTGAAATGCACAAAACATCAATAAAAGTATTATTAGAAAATAGAATAAGAGTGAGAGGAGAGAACAAAGAAACGAAATAATGTTAAAAAATTACAAAACAAGCAAATATCTACACTTGTCCTGCTCCTATCCCCCCTCCCCAGGGGGGGGGAAAAAGGTCATGGAAATGCGAGATGCTTATATGTCAATTCAACTAAATGGTTTCCGAGTAACAGACCCAATGGACAAACCCAAGAGCTATGCCCACTGTTTGGCTGGGCCGGTGTAGGGAACCCTGCAGTGTCAGGCTTGTTTGTAGTGACTTAAGATGAAGGGTCTGTCAACAGAGAACAATGTGGACTTGTGTGATGAATTTCTATGCAGAAAGGATCCTGAGGCTGCAGATCAGCACTCATCATTGCATCCATGATGGGAAATCTGCTGCTTATCACAGGCAAAGCAAAAGACAGATTATCTTTTCAAATGTTCAAGCTTCTCCATCACTGAGTTCTGTCGGAATGGAGCAAAATAGCCCAATTCTTCAGCACAGCAACCCCACCACTGCCCTCCATGGTTTGACCATTTGTGGGATTGGAGTTGGGGGGATTTTTCTTTGTAGCTAGCTGACCCTTCCTTGAGAGCAGCTGCTGGTCCAGTCCAGAAACAGGATGGCCTTCCCTCTCCCTTTGACACTCAGCCACTGTAGAGTCATTCTCCACTGGAAGCTCACTCAGTAATATTCTTTCAATGTGTTTTATATATTTTCGATTGCCCTTTACAACTAGAAAAAGTAAGACATCAATTTATAGCTTTTTATATTAGCAAGTTATTGAATTTGGGTCTGACTTCAGACACAACTGAAATTAAAAACAAAACTTACTTGCAATCAGCTTCATGTTACTATTATGTTGCTGTGGAAAAAATATCTAATAAAAGCAACTTAAGAATATCTTTTTCTCATGGTTTGAGAAGATGCCTTCAATCAGGTGGTAGAAACATGAGGCAGCTCATGACATTGCATGCTCAGTCAGGAATTAGTGTGTGTTGAATGTTGCTGCTCAGCTATCTTTCTTGTTGTTTTCCTTTTTATTCAATTCAGGACCCCAACATGCAGTGGTACCACTCACATTTGGTAGCTTTTAACTACTCAGCTATACCACTGTGGAAATGCTCTCACAGATCAACCCCAAATGTGTACCTCCTTGATGATTTCAAATAGAATACTTTTGACAAAAAATTTAAGAAATACAAGTTTATCCCTTAACAACTTTGTGTCTAAATACTTCACTTTTGAACCCTAACATAACATTCACCATTACCCTTAATGTGCTATGTTCATTCCAAAATGCAAAGTATTTTCACATACCTCCTCCAGAAATTAGTGCACATCATAGAGGACACAAGGAGAAAAAAAATCTCTTCCTGTGGGGAGCTGGCATGAGTAATGCCATGGTGAATTCAGGTTGACCTCAATATTTCAGCAAGTTCTTGGCATGCATGGGTTAATACTGTAAAAGCAGTTGTGATACAGTAGCAGGGAATGTCCTTGCAGGCTAGGCAATAATCCTTGAAGCTGTCTTTGGCATGTAAAACAAAGTTTATCTATACCTTTGAAACTGTCCTTGAAATGTAAGCAAAGTTTTACTGTACCTTTACCACATGTGAAATTTGAAGAAAAGTCCTTTTTATCTTGCTTGTATAAAAGGCCTTGGAAAATAAATTTCTGGGCTCCAGTATTAACTTGTCACCTCTCCCAACTCTATCCCTTGTGTGTGTGTGTGTGTGTGTGTGTGTGTGTGTGTGTGACATGTGTGTAGGTGTGTGTGTTCATTTTTTCTCAATTCACACTCCCCCATTCAGGTTTTGTTCGACTTTGACAGCTGGCTCCGTCATATTCCAGAGTAGATAATCAAAAGAGAACTAAGAAAGCAACAGTAGAATACCAACATAACAAAATTAACAAACATTGGGCAATACTAACTCTCAAAAGTAAGTCTCAATTTCTCAAAGAATAAGAATCATACTAAGTTATTGGGTTAGAAAACAGGATCTGTCTTTGCTGTCTCCAAGAAAAGAAGCTCACTATCAAGGATCAACATCACCTTAGGGTGTAAGGATGGAAAAAGTTATTTGAAGCAAATAGAAGTATGAAATAAGCAGGAGTAGCTATTGTAATAGTTAACAAAACCAACTTCAAATAAAAACTACTCAGAAGAGATAGGGAAGAACATTGTATACTCACTAAAAGAAAAAGTCAACAATAGAATATTACAGTCCTAAACAACTTTGCACCAAACATGGGGAACACAATTTCATTAAGAAATATTAGAGCTGACATCACGGACAGATCCAAACAGTGACCCAAAATAGTGGGTCACTTCAATACTTGACTCTCACCAATATACAGGTATTCAAAAGAAAAACCAAGTCAAGAATCCCTGGAGTTAAATTTAAAAAAGTAAATGAACCTAGTAGATATTCACAGAACTTTCCATTCAAACACACAATAATACCCTTTCTTCTTGGCAGCCCATGGAACTGTCTCCAGAATTGATCTGACTGCAGAGGAATAAAGGAGGGTATCACCAATAGAAATGAAAAAAAAAAGAATACAAGCTTATTCATGGAAAATAAACAATACACTACTGAATGAAAAGTGAGTCAAGGGGAAAATCAAGAGGGAAATTTAAAAAGTTTTAGAATTTAATGAAAATAAAAACGCAATATATCGGGGCTGGAGAGATGGCCTAGTGGTTAAGAGTGCCGACTGCTCTTGCAGAGGACCCGGGTTCGATCCTCAGCACCCACATGGTGGCTGAGAACCATCTTTAACTCCAGTTCCAGGGGAATCCGGCGCCCTTTTCTGACCTCCGTGGCATTGCACGACATGGGCACACAGACCTACAAGCAGAAAGTACATTCATACCATACAAAATAAAATAAAATAAAATATAACAACAACAACAACAAAAAAAAACCGCAACATATCAAAATGTATGGGGCACAATGATGACCACACTATCCTAAAAGTACTAAGTACCTACCTCTAAAAACTAAAGCTATCTCTTATGAGTATTTAATGTCTCATGGGAAGGACTTAGAAATAAGAACAAACTATACCCAAAAAGAGTAGACAGAAATAGATAATCAAATAAGACCTTAAACTAATGAAATAGATATGAAAAAAATCTACAGAGAAAAAATGAAATAAAATCCTTTTGATTTGAAAAGATAGACGAGATTGACAATCCTTTAGTCAAATTAACTAAAATAAAGAGATATAAGACCTAAATTAGTAAAATCTGATTTGAAAAGGGAAACAGTAAAACAGATATTGAAAAAATTCAGAGAATCTTCATAACATACCTTAAAAACCTATATGACACTAAACTGAAAACTCTAAAAGAGATGGATAGATTTCTAGTTAAATTTACCCAACAAAATTAATCCAAGATTAATTAAATGATTTCTATCAACCCAGTACAAAGTTTTAGTCTCCTCAGTTCTTAGATATAATTGAGCACCACCAGTAAAATATCCCGCTGTGGGAAAAGTATTAGTTTTCATTAAATAATACTTTACATACAGAAAGCCTTTACAACAGAACGGCCATTGTCCAATAGTGGCAATTACTTGACATTTTAAATCTTGCTGATATTCCTTCAGTAAAGTATCCCATTATTGTTACTTAAATATGTTTAAAGTGATATGTTGAAAGACATTACAAATAGTAAAATATTTAGCTTAATTCATTCTGTTATTTATTCACTTAAGAGTATTTAAAATATTTATAAACTATTCTCAACTTACTGTGAGAAATTGGATTTCAGATATGAAGTATTATTATAATTACTGAAATTCAAGTATTTATTGCTATTCAGGCTTATGTTATAAGATATATTTCATACCAAAACTTGCTTGAAACATAATAACTTTGTGGATATTTAGCTTTATGTTATGGTGTAATAGATGTCTGTTTTCAAAATAATAATAACTTTCAAAATGAGCCACTAATTCTGAAATTAATTCTAGAAAAAATGTGTGAAGATAACCTTTTGAAAATATGAAGGGGAGGGAGTTTTAAAGTCCTGTGAACATGGTCTGTGTCTAATTCATTTCTTGACATGAACTCAAATCAGCAAAATAAATAAGCGTGAAAAGAACTTTACCATCTAAATTAATGACTCACAATGTAACATAGATCTGATTTGGTTGATATTTCCATTGAGTTAAAACATAATTTAAACACAAGAATTACTTTTGGAGGGAAATCTACACATCTTTGGTCAGATTAAGGAAATAAAATAAGCTTACCAATTATTTGAAGTGCAAATATTGCTGTTTATGTGGTCCGTAATTTATACACTGGTGATAACATATAATGTAGAGGTGAAAGTTTCAAATATTCAGGATTTTTTAATTCATTATTTCTTTTTACTTTTAATTTCTTGATCTGCATTATCAAAAAAAGAAAAAGAAACAGACATGTACTTATCAAAATATATATTTCAAAATAATTCAAAAAGCATTTAAAGAAAATTGAAAAAATATGTTATGTATTTCACTGAATAATATAAACAGACTTTTGCAAAACTTTAGGTTCAAATATTTGATGTTTCAAATAATAATTTCAAATAACAGATATCCAGACTATTATCTATTTAAAATAGAATTTAATAAGCAATATCAAAATATCCATATGTTTATTGCTTTCAAAGGATACATGACCTGTATAATATATTAACAAAATCCTGATTTTATTATGAGAATAATTCATTTTCTCATTACAAATAAGGGATATATCCAAGACAATAAGAAAAGCAACTATTCAATGAAGAAATAAAATCACTTTATATGCTGAAGACTGAGTCCAGATGCCTTTTTATGACCTTTAATTAGATAATTATAAAATTATGTTTCTTATTTTGTAAGCAATAGACTCAAGAATTTCCTGAACTGAATATCATATTAATAAGGGGAAAATTACATTTTCAGATTGTTATTGTTGACTGTATTTTTCAGTCTGTGTATATTGCTCACTAGTGAATCATTAAAACATGCAAACAAATATGTTGATTCTAACCAAACAAATAGAAAATAACATATTTTATATGAGATCAGCAAATTAAATGTTCTCTATTTTACCACTGCCTTTCCAAACCACAAAGCATATGTTATAATGTACCATACCTTAAAGTTAATGATATGAATGGTGGGTACAAAGTTCTTAATTATTTTTTAATTTTTTTATTTATTTCTCTATTTGTATGAATGTACTGTCTGCATGCAAGTGTGTGCACCGTGTTGTGCAATGCCACGGAGGCCAGAAGAGGGCATCGGATTCCCCTGGAAATGAAGTTCTCCTGGAATTGGAGTTTCAGTCGGTTCTTGGCCACCATGTAGGTGCTGGGGATCGAACCCGGGTCCTCCGTAAGAGCGGTCAGCACTCTTAACCGCTAGGCCATCTCTCCAACCCCAGCTCTTAATTATTTTATATATTTATATCAACTATTTTTCTTTTCTAATTATTTTAAATTTTTTTATTGAAAATTTGGAAAGTACATATAGTGGAGTGAACTGGAAACAATCATCCTGCTTGAGGTAACTCATGCTTAGAAAGACAAGCAAATATAGCTCAAAGAATAAGTTTGTTGCTGTTATTACTCAGCAATATTAATGATACCACTTGTGGTGGTCTGAGTGAGTGTCCCCCATAGGCTGTAAGTATTCAGACATTTGTCTCCAGTTGGTGGCACTGTTTTTGGAGGTCTTAGAAGGTGTGGCCGTGCTAGAGGAAGTAAGTTATTGGGGGCAGGCTTACTGAGTTTAACAAGTTTCGTGGTCTCCAGTCTCTCTCTCTGCTTCCTGTGCTCATTGCAAGATGTGACCCTCTGCTTCCTGCTCCAGCTCCAACCACCATGCCTCCCACCACAATGGACTCCAATTCCCTGGAACCATCAATCGTAAGCTCAAATAAACTCTTCCTTTTATAAGTTCCTTTGGTCATGGTGTTTTATCACAGCAACAGAAAAGTGACTAATACAGTTATTTGGTACCAGAGAGTGGGCTGTTGGCTGTGAAGAACATGACAATGTGGATGTTTGGAGAAATGTGGAAGACTTTGGAACTTTGGGCTAGAAAAGCTGTTGACTACTCTAAGCAGAGCTTAAGGGGCCATTTTAGTAGAAGCCTGGAAGAAAGCATGGCTGCAAAAAATGTAGTTCCAGAGGAAAATAAAGACTTATGCAGCAACTGGGATATTTTGATAAAGAGTCTTGCAGCAGTTTGCCTGCAGCCCAAATGCTTGCCTGATGCTAAGTTGAAAAGCAATGGACTAATGTCTTTGGCAGAGGATATTTCAAGACAGCCTAATGTAGAAATGGTGGCATGGCTTTTAATGGTGAATATTAAACAGATCTACAGTGGAAAAGAGCAAATCTGGTAGAAGGAAACGCAGAATGTACAGTTTGGATCTGATAACTGCACTAGGAAGATTAAAGGTGTGGCCAAGCATGTGAAGGAGAGGTTCCCTTTCATAAAGAGACTAAAGTGATTAAGGAGAGGCCTGGAGATTTACAAGTAAACAAAAGAATCAGCACCTTCAGGGCAAGACCACACCCAGCTAATCCTCCAACTTTTGAAAGGAAAATACTGAAAGTGTTTTCTGCTCCAAGTTCAGGGCAGAGAAAAGTTGCAAATGTGGTTGAAATAGGCCAGGGCCCATCCCAGACTTGCAGCCAAACTCGGCAGTTTCATTCACGTGGTGCTGGCTTTAGAGGCATGAAGTTTTCAAGAGTAAAGGGGTAATCAGTTCTTCCTCCACGGTTTCAGAGAGCTGCCAAGGTCAGGCAGAGTGCTGCAGAGGTGTCCCTGCATAAAGAAGACCCTGATAGGCCATCGTGTGAAGCTGCGAATGTGAAGCCTGGTTGGCAGCAGAGACCCCAAGAAGACATTCGAGATGCCAGACCTGTGAGATATTTGCCAAGGATAGTTGTATACAGGGAGTGGTACCCGCCTAAGAAAGAGATGCATGTTGCAAGCAAAGCTGGAAGAACGGAGCCATCTAAGCCCTTTGCAAGTCAAGTCCCAGAAGTTGCACATGGAGCTACTGGACTTGGTTTTTGCCCTGCTGGTTTTCGGTCTTGTTTTGGTCCAGTATTTCCTCACTATGCCTCTATTCCTCCCTTTTGAAATGGGAATGTGTATTCAGGTCCACTGTATGTTGGGAGTTTGTAATTTGTCTTTGATTTTACAGGAGCTTACAGTTAGGAGATTGGCCTGAGTCTCAGAAGAGACTTTGGACTGTAGACTTTTGAATGGGATTGAAACTGGTAAAGACTATGGGGAGTTTTAAGGTTGGACTAAATGCATTTTGAATTTTATATGGTCAGGAGCCTATGGGGGCCAGGGAGTGGAATGTGGTGGTTTGAATGAGTGTCCCCCATAGGCTGTAAGTATTCAGGCATTTGTCTCCAGTTGGTGGCACTGTTTTTGGAGGTCTTAGAATGTGTGGCTCTGCTAGAGGAAGTACGTTATTGGGGGCAGGATTGGTGAGTTTAACAAGCCTCATGGTCTCCAGTGTCTCTCTCTGCTTCCTGTGCTCATTGCGAGATGTGACCCTGGGCTTCCTGCTCCAGCTCCAGCCACCATGCCTCCCACCACAATGGACTCTAATTCCCTGGAACCATCAATAATAAGTTCAAATAAACTCTTCCTTTTATAAGTTCCTTTGGTCATGGTGTTTTATCACAGCAACAGAAAAGTGACTAATACACCACGGTAACAAAATTTATTCTTTCTTAAAATACTCAGAAGTACTTCTTAGTATTATCTTTTAGGAACACTGATAAAAAAATATACTGCTTTTCTGTGACCTTCAACTATACCAAGATCACACACTAAACAATGTCTTATACACAACATTTAGCTTACCAATCAATGCTATGTGTCAACTGATAAAACAAACTGAACATTTCCTCTTAAGAAGTGAGGGTTTCTTAGATCATCTATTAGAGCTGTTAAATTTCAGTAAATAGAAAAGTAAGTGTATTAGTCACTTTTCTGTTGCTGTGGTAAAACCACCATGACCAAGGGAACTTACAAAAAGAAGAGTTTATTTGAGCTTATTATTGCTGGTTCCAGGGTATCAGAGTCCATTGTGGCCCGAGGCATGAAGCATGGTGGCCAGAGCTGGAGCAGCAAGCCAAGATTCACATCTTGCAATGAGCACGGGAAGGAGAGAGAGAGAGAGAGAGAGAGAGAGAGAGAGAGAGAGAGAGAGAGACTGGAGACCACAAGGCTTGTTGAACTCACTAAGACCACCCCCAATGACGTACTTCCTCCAGGATGGCCAAACCTTCTAAGACCTCCAAGAACAGTGCCACCAACTGCAGACAAAATGTCTGAATACTTAAAGCCTCTAGGGGACACTCTCATTCAAACCACCACATTCCACTCCCTGGCCCCCATAGGCTCCTGACCATATAAAATGCAAAGTGCATTTAGTCCAATCTTTAAAGTCCCCACTGTCTTTACCAGTCTCAATTCTATTCAAAAGTCTATAGTACAAAATCTCTTCTGAGACAGAAGCCAATCTCTTAGCTGTAAGCTCCTGTAAAATAAAAAGGCAAATTATATACTCCCAACATGCAGTGGAACTGAATACACATCACCATTCCAAAATGGAAGAATAGAGGCATAGTGAGGAAATACTGGACCAAAAAAAGACCAAAAATCAGCAGGGCAAACACCAAGTCCAGTACCTCCATGTGAAACTTCTGGGAATTTACTTGCAAAGGGCTTAGATGGCTCAGCTCTTCCAGGATTGCATGTAACATGGATCTCTTCCTTAGGCTGGTACCAATCCCTGTATGCAGCTCTCCTTGGCAAATATCTCACAGCTCTGGCATCTAGAATGTCTTCTTGGGGTCTCCATTGCCAACTAGGCTTCACATTCACAGCTTCACACAATGGCCTATCTTGGCCTTCTTTATTCAGTGATGCCTCTGCTGCACTTTGCCTGACCTTGGAGGCTCTCTGAAACCGTGGAGGAAGAACTGATGACCCCTTCCCCCTTGCAAACTTCATGCCTCTAAAGCCAGCACCATGTGAATGAAACTGTGAGTTTGGCTGTAAGTTTGGGATGGGCCCTGGCCTATTTCAACCACATTTGCAACTTTTCTGTGCCCTGGACTTGTTGGGGCAGAAAATCTTTTCAGTATTTTCCTTTCAAAAGTTGGAGGATTAGATGAGTGTGGTCTTGCCCTGAAAGTACTGTTTCTTTTGTTTAATTGTATATCTTAAGGCCCCTACTTAATCACAGTTTTTCCATTGTTCACTATTTTAAATATATATTATATGTAAATATCTAGGCCTCTCCTTAATCACTTTAATCTCCTTATAAAAGGGAACCTCTCCTTCACATGCCTTGGCCCCACCTTTATTCTTCCTAATGCACTTTTCAGATCCAAACTGTACATTCTGCATTTTTTTCTGCCCCATTTGTTCTTTTTCACTGTAGATATGCATAATATCCACCATTAAGAGAGACGCCACAATTTCTATGTTAGGCTGTCTTGAAATATCCTCTGCCAAAGACATTAGTCCATTGCTTTTCAACTTAGCATCAGGCAAGCATTTGGGCTGTGGGCAAACTGCTGCCACACTCTTTATCAAAATATCCCAGTTGCTGCCTAAGTCTTTATTTTCCTCTGGAACTATGTATTTTGTAGCAATGCCTTCTTCCAGGCTTCTACTAGAATGGCCCATTAAGCTCTGCTTACAGTAGTCAACAGGTTTTCTGGCCCAAAGTTCCAAAGTCTTTCACATTTTTCCAAACACCCACATGGTCAGATTCTTCACAGCCAATAGCCCACTCTCTGGTACCAAACTACTGTATTAGTCACTTTTCTGTTGCTGTGGTAAAACCACCATGACCAAGGGAACTTACAAAAGGAAGAGTTTATTTGAGCTTATGATTGACAGTTCCAGGGAATCAGAGTACATTGTGGACTGAGGCATGAGGTATGATGGCCAGGGCTGGAGCAGCAAGCCAAGGTTCACATCTCACAATAAGCACAGAAAGTCAAGAGAGAGAGATTAGAGACCACAAGGCTTATTTAACTCACTGAGCTCACACCCAATGACATACTTCCTCCAGCATGGCCACACCTTCTAAGACCTCCAAGAACAGTGCCACCAACTGGAGACAAAATGTCGAAATACTTAAAGCCTATGGGGGACAGTCTCATTTAAACCACCACAGTAAGTATATGAATAAACCCTAAAGCCTACTTTTAACAAGGTAAAATTTTATACTAATAAAATAGTAGATTATTACAAAATCAGATTTACTTTTAATTCAATGCTGACAAATGATCAATCTCAAAAATTTGAATATTTGTTTGTACAAGGAGATAGATTAATTATTCTTTACATGTGCGATTTTATCAGTTACAATTTCGTTGGATAAAATGGACAAATGTATGGCTAAGGATGAAGAAGTTAATATAAGGGCTAAATCATAACTATTTTCTTCCCTTAGCTAAAGGAACAAAGTAACAAACTGCAACTGAAAAGCAGAATCTTCCAGTAGAAGTCATTTCCAGTATGCCCCACATTCCCCAAAAAAGATTTGTCTTTTTTGTAAATAGGGCTTTTCTTCAAGAGTAGAGGTATAAGATCTAACTTTCTTAGCATGTGGCAAATGCAAGCAAATGTTGGAGATCCATATTATATCATGTATGTTTATTTCAGAATTATTGATAATTATGTAAATGTATTGGTCAATATGAAAATAAGGCGTTTATTAATTCTAATTTTTATTTTTTTTGGTCTTTTTGAGACAGGGTCTCCCTACAGCCCCTGCTGTCCAGGAACTCGCTCTATAGACCAGACCAGGCTGGCCTTGAACTCACAAAGATCTGCCTGCCTCTGCCTCTCAAGTGATAGGATTAAAGACATGCACCACCACGCCCTGCGCCAATGCCTATTTTCAAAGTTGTTTATTTCTTTTTTTTTTTTTTTGTCTTTTCGAGACAGGGTCTCCCTGTACCGCCCAGCTAGCCTGGAAACTCTCTCTGTGAACAAGGCTGGCCTGTGAACTCACAAAGATCCGCCCTGCCTCTGCCTCCCACAGTGCAGGATTAAAGGCGTGCGCACCACGCGCCGCAAAGTTGTTTTATTCTAAGGCCTCTTTATTAGCACGTGGTCAAGAACACTCAGTTTCTAGGATATGTAATCCACAGACTGGGATCTATTTTAGTCTGTTTTTATAATATATATAATATATATATATATATCTCATATATATTATATATATAGATGAGGTACTGTCTGATGTAGGTTGGTCCACACCCATGGGTGTGCAATGCCCTCGAGAGTCAGACAGGGCATCAGATTCCCTGGAACTGGGAGTGTAAGATGGTTCTTAGCTGCCATGGTGATGCTGGGATCGAATGACTGAACCGGTCCTCTGAAAGAGAGTCAGCACTCTTAACTGCTGACCATCTCTCCAGCTCAGCACTGTCACCAAGTCTCATCATGAGTTCTTATGCTATGTAATAATATCGCCTAACACCCGGTACCCTTTGTTTGGAAAGTTGAGCTGGCATTAGATAATATAGATAATAATTATATATATATATATCTATATCATATTAAATATTATATATACACATATATACTTTAGTAGGTAAGTTGATCCTGAGTTTGCCAACAAAATCTACTAATTTTACTTTCTATTACTAATGTGACTGCAAATTTGCCAGGTCCCCCCCAGTATATAATGCATATAGTATATTCTAGTAGAGAGATATGAGAATTGGCAAAGTGTTTACACACTATGTAGCACACTGTAATTTGAAAACTTAAGAATACAGTAAACTGTAGATTACCAATAATCCTATGACTGATTAATATTGTTGTCAAAAAGTTATAAGAATATATTAAGGCAGCACCTAAGAAACAGGCGACCACAAAACCAGGTGGGCTCATCATAACCCTGCCAGCCAGGCACACCTGGCCCAGCATGCACATTAGTGAGGCAGAGTCACCCAGCCAGCCAAACAACCAACAGGTCCAGAGAGAGGAGACTGCACACACCTGGGGAATAGGTTAGCACGACACCAGATGGGTTCATCATGGCCCTGGACATGGTCTGCTGCCTTCAAGCCAGCCACACCTAGCGCAGCATGCACAGTGGTGGAACAGGGTCGCCGAGCCAGCTGGACATGCATCAGGTCCAGAGGACTCTGAGCTTTCAATATATAACCAAAAATGAAAACTGGAAACCTAGCACAACTAGCCCTCCACAATCCATAGAGAACACAACACACATACGTATAGGAAACAAGCAAAGTAAGCCTACAATGTAGAGAAGAAACATATGAAATCTGCACCAGATTATAAACAATAAAACCAAAACACGAAGAAAAAACAACATGAGAAAAGCACATAATAAACCCCCACAAAGAGTACCAGTCTTGTAGACGATCCTTACAATAAGATCTTCCTAAATGGATCCCAGGACACAGATCTTAGAAGAATAATCATAAACATAATCAAAGAAATCAAAGACTAAAGAACAAATCAGAGGACTAAAGGGAGAAAATGAAAAACTCAAGAAGGAACTAAAGGGAGAAAATGACAAACAGTAGAAAGAAATAGAAACATTGGAAAGATTGCAATCTGAAATGTAAAAGGAAACCAACCAGAGAAGCAAGGAATGGCAAGCTCCAAAAGAAGTGGAAATATTAAGAAATCATGGGATAAAATGAAAAAGAAAATCAAACACTCATCAAGTTAATAGGAAAGGATGGGAGAAAGCCTCAGAAACATAATGGATGAAGCAGGAAAAAGAATATCAGACTTGGAAGATAACATGGAAAAACTAGAGAGTTCAAGCAAAGATTATGAATAAAAAAAATAGGAGTGAAACAAACAGGAAATGTGGAACACTATGCAAATTTCAAATCTCCACATCATAGAGATAGAGGAAGGAGAACCTCAGAAAAACTGTATTGATCAGATCTTCCACAGAATAATAGAAGAAAATTTCCCCATATTGGAAAAAGACAAACCCATAAAATACAAGAAGCACATAGAACACCAAATAGACAAGATCAGAAAAGAAATCCCCACACTATATCACAGTTAAAATTCTAGATGCCCGAAACAAACACAAGATACTGAAAGCTACAAGATTAAAAACAAGTTACTTATAAAGGAAAAGCAAACAGAATCACAGCTGACTTTTCGGGGCAAACTACGAAAGGCAGAAGATTGTGGATGTGTTCCCAGTACTAAATGACTATAGATACCAACCCAGATTACCATACACAGCAAAAGTGTCATTTATAATTGAAGGAGAAAGAAAAATCTTTCATGACATAAACAATATTAAAGAATGTTTGCCCAGAATACCAACCCTTCAGAAAGTATTTGAAGCAATTCAACATACAGAAGAAAGGAGCAACTATCCCCAAGCTGCTAGAGAGAGAAATTAATAAAAGTATAACTGTGAAAATACAAAACTAGAGCAAGAATGCAAACAGAAAATAAAGTGAAAGGAAGAAACACACATCTCTTAATAGTAATCTTAAATATTAATGGTCTAAACTCTCCAATCAAAAGACAGAGTGGAAGAATGGATTAGAAAATAGAATCCATCTATATGTTGTCTACAAGACACCCATCTCACCTTCACGGACAGGCAACAACTTAAAGTGAAAAGATGGAAAATAATACCAAAAATCAAGGAGGAGTTGCTAGTCTAATATCAAACAAAATAGATCTCATAGTAAAACTAATCAGAAGAGACAAAGAGGGTCAATATATCCTTAACAATGTAACAATTTACCATGAAGATTTCACAATCATAAATATATATCTACCAAACTCTGGTGCATCAATCTTTATAAAAACAATCCTATAAGAACTTAAGTCAAATATTAATCCCAGCAAACTAATAGTGGGGGATGTCGATACCCCACTGAGCACTTTGGATAGATCAACTGGACAAAGACTAAACAGAGAGACATCTGAACTGAACAGTACATTACTCCAAATGTACCTCACAGACATCTACCAAATAGTCCATCCAAACTCCAGAGAATGTACTTTCTACTACTATGCAACCCATGGAACATTCTCCAAAACATACAACATACTTGAACACAGACAAAAACCTCAACAATTACAGAAGGAATGAAAAAATTTCATGCATTCTTTCAGTAAACAGTGCAATAAATCTTAATATCAACAACAGGATAAGCCCTACTATATACACAAACACATGGAGAATAAACACACTCCTGAATAATGAATGGGTCAAAGAAAAAATAAAAAAATAAATACAACAATTCCTGGAACAAAACAAAAATGACAATACAGCACAACAAAACCTATGGGTTACTTTAGAAGCAGTCTTAAGAGGGAAGTTTGTAGCCCTAGTTGCCTACATTTTACAAAGACAAGAAAGAGCACAAATACATGATCTAACGCTGCAGCTAAAAACACTGGAGAGACAACAACAAATTAACCCCAAACCCAAGAGACAGGAAGAAATAACAAAAATCAGAGCAGAAATCAATGAAATAGAAAGAAAGAAAACAATACAAAGAATCAATGAATCCAAAAGTTGGTTCATTAAAAGGATAAACAAGATAGAGAGAGCACTAGCCCAATTAACCAAAAGCAGGAAAAAGCAACTCCAAGTCAGTAGAATTTGTGATGAAAAGGGAAACATCACAAACGACAAAGAAAAGAGCTAGACAATCAAACAGGAATAAATAAAAAAAAAAAAAACTTATACTCTACTAAATTTGAAAACCTAAGAGAAATGGATGAATATCTGAAATCCTGGAAATCAAAAAAGCTTAACCAAGAAAAGATCAAAAGCTTAAACAGACCCATAATATTTGAGGAAATTGAAAATGTAATAAAAACCTCCCAACTAAAAAAAAGGCTAGGCCCAGGTACTTTCAGGTCAGAATTCTATAGTACATTTAAAGAGGACTTACAACAATTACTACTCAAACTCTTCAGAAGGATATATAGGGAAATCTCCCAAATTCCTCCTATGAAACCAGCATCACACTAATAAACCAGGCAAAGATAAAACCAAGAAAGAAAACTATAGACACATCTCACTAATGAACATAGACACAAAAATACTCAACATAATACTTGCAAATCACATACAGACACATGTCAGAAAGATCATCCATCATGACCAAGTTGGAGTCATACCAGAGATACAGGGATGGTTCAAAATATGTAAATCAACCAGGCGTGGTGGCACATGCCTTTATTCCTAGCATTTGGGGGGCAGAGGCAGGCTGATATTTATGAGTTCAAGGCCACCTTGGCCTACAGAGTGAGTTTCAGGACAGCTGGGACTACACAGAGACCCTGTCTCAAAAAGACCAAACAAACAAACAAACAAACAAACAAACAAAAATACATAAATCAGTAAATATCATAAAACACATAAATGGACTGAAAGACAAAAACCACACGATCATCTCAATTGATGTAGAAAAAGCCTTACACAAAATATAGCAAACCTTCATGATTAAAGTCCTAGAGGGAATTGGGATGCAGGCCACATTCCTCAACATAATCAAAGCTACATACAACAAACTCATAACCAACATCATCCTAAATAGAGAAAAGTTACAAGCATTACCTTTAAATGCAATAACCTGGCAAGGTTGCCCCCTATTGTTACTCCTGTTCAATATAGTGCTTGAAACACTTTCTAGGGCAATAAGGCAAGAAAGGGAGATTAAAAGAGTACTAATTGGAAAACAGGAAGTCAAGGTATCTCTTTTGGGCAAATGATATGATAGTTTACCTAAGGGATGCTAAAAACTCCACCAGAAATCTCCTGGAAATGACTAAAGGTTTCAATAAAGTTGCAGGATACAAAATTAACCTAGAAAAAAATCAGCAGCCTTTCTTTATATCAAGAAGCAACTGAAGAAGGAATATAGGAGACTTCCCATTCACAATAGCTTCAAAAACTATAAAATGCCTAGGAATAGATCTAACCAAAGACACAAAAGATCTCTACAACAAAAATTTTAAACTGCTGAAGAGGAAGATTAAATAAGACATTGGAAGATGGAAAGAACTCCCATGTTCCTGGATTGGAAAAATTAAGATAGTAAAAATGTCCTGTACATCAATGGAGCAAAATTGAAGATTCAAACTTGAGCACATACAACTTCAGCTACCTCATATTTGACAAAGGGGCCAAGAAGACTCAATGGATGAAAGACAGCATCTTCTTTAAACGGTGTTGGCAAAACTGGATTACCATTTAAAGAAGAATAAAATTAAACCCTTTTCTTTCATCTGTGGGAGACAAAGAGTGCCTGATGTGACAGGCTGAAGAGAAATGGCACTTGGTCTGCAGCCATGGTGTTTGGTCTGTGGCCAAAAGGCGCTGGCTGAAGAACACAGTGCACATACTTCAGTAACTTTTAAGATGATATGTTATGTCACCTTGTCAACTTCATGAACATAGCATTTTACATAATAAATTGTATCTATGAACACAAAACTTCTTACATAAGGAACTGTATCTATAGACATGAAGCTGCTGATTGGCTCAATACTGGTATAAATATTCTTGGCTTCTAAGCTGTTGTTGTTAGTAGCATTAGTTGTTAGTAGCATTAGTAATTGCATGCAATTGTGAATAACATTAAGAATTATAAAAGCTAAGAAGTGAATGGCGCCATTAAAAGAAACTACAAAGAATAAGTTAGATGAAAGATTCATTCCCAGTCCACCTCCGATGATTCATGCAGCTGGATGGCACAACTGGTTGCCCACCTATGGGGAGTGTGGGAACCTTGTTACAGCACTTTAGTTTCATCTGCCAGTGGAGCAACTGAGGAAACCTGCAGGTAAAAAAATGCTCTGGGCCCAGAGTATTAAGGGAGCAGGGAAATAAGATATAAAAAATAGAAACTAGAAGTAGAAAAATAAAAAATAAAATAAAGAAAAAAGAAAATAGAAAAAGGGAGCCAGAAAATAAATAACATGGGCTCAGAAATATCAAGGAATCAGATGACTAGAGTCATAAAAGATTTGTTAAAGTCCAATGGGACTGCTATAAAAGACGGTACAGCAAAAAACTTATGTAGAAACCATGTTAAAGTTGAGTCCATGGTTTCTGGAAGAAGGTTTTTTTTAAATGTTTCTCATTGGGAACAACATAAAAAAGACTTAGAAAGGCAAGAAGATTTAGAGCCACTTCCTAAAGGAACATTTCTAATGTGGCAGTTAATTAGAGAATGTCTTGGCTCCTCTAAGCCTATGGTTAAGGCTCAAATCTCCCATGGGAAGGAAACATTGGAGGAAATAAGAAAGCCGGAGTCCCAAGGAAATGGAGAGGAATCAGAGGGGGAAGAGTTAAGTGGAGATGAGTTAGAATAATATTTGGAAAAGGATTCACTTCCAATGAAGCCTCCACCTCCACCCCCCCCATAGGAAAAGTTAAAATAAGTCAGAGGGAGGTCACAGAGAGAGATTAAACAAGACAAAGGGAGTCCTTTACCTTCCTTCTGGGATATTAATGAGGTCACCACTTATATAAAGAGGCTATTTAAAGTTAGCAGTGACTCCAAAAGGGAATGGGAATGGCCTGAGACATTTTTAAATCAATTAAACAATTAAAAGAAGCTGTGGCCACTTATGGTCCTCAGGCACCTTTCACTGTTAGTATGCTGGAAACTCTGGCTGGTATGAATTTATACCCTGAAGATTGGAAAAGATTGTGTAGAGCAGTCCTCTCTGGTGCTTCCTACTTGGTTTGGAAGACCACCTGGCAGGAGTTGTCTATGGAAACTGCCCGCTGAAATGCTGCAGCAGGAGTTCCACAAAGAGACATAAACATGCTTACTGGTGAAGGTGATTATTCCGAGCTAGCAGCCCAAATACAATATGATCCAGGAGTTTATGCTCAAATTGCTGTGGCTGCTATGCAAGCTTGGAGATCTATTCAAGGAGTAGGTGATTTACGGAGACAGATGTCAAAAGTGATTCAGGGAGCAAAGGAGCCTTATGCAGATTTTGTAGATAGACTTATCCAAACAGCAAGTAGAATATTTAGAGATGTGGACCAGGCTATGCCACTAATTAAACAGTTGTTATACGAATAGGCAAACAAATGGTGTAGAGAAGACATTCGGCCCTGGAAGAATAGAGATCTCTCTGCTTACATTAAGGTCTGCAGAGATATTAATGATGCCACGGTCACAGGGGCTATGATTGCTGCTGCGATACGTGGAGTTTCTCCACTCGGATCAAGAAACAGAGCTAAATCTAAGTGTTTCAATTGTGGACAACCTGGACATATGAAAAAAGATTGCCCTCAAAATAGAGGAAATTCTTTCCCTCAGTCACAATTGCGCCCTCCAGGCATATGTCCAAAATGCAAAAGAGGAAGACATTGGGCCAATGAATGTAAAGCTAGAATTGATTGAGAGGGACGTCCTATTCTTCCGTTTTCAAAAAACGGGAAGATGGGCCCACTGCCTCAGGCCCCCCAAATGTATGGGGCAGCCATGGACTCTACCAATTTACCCAATACAGACAATCCCAAATCACAATCTCTTTCTACCATTAACTCCATCTGCCGAGGAACCCAAGGAAGCGCAGGATTGGACCTCTGTGCCACCTCTAGACACCTACTAAAAACAGATATGGGAGTACAGTTGATGGCTACAGGGATTAGGGGACCACTACCTCCAGGAACTGTAGGTTTACTTCTTGGACGTAATTCAAAAATATTATCTGGCCTTTTTGTTCTCCCAGGGGTTATTGATTCAGACTATACAGGTGAAATTCAAATTATGGTTAATTCCCCAAAAGGCAAATATGTCATTAATCCTGGAAACTGCATTGCACAATTAGTGTTACTGCCTAGTGCAGCACAACAAACTGCAGCACAACAAACTAAAGCAATTCCCCAATCCCGAGGAAATAGGGGCTTTGGATCTACAGGAAGAGAATCTATGATTTTTTGGTCTATGGCTTGTAACAATAGACCTATTAAGAAGCATATTGTCTCTTTTGCGCCGTGGGCATATTGTGGGCAGGACCATCTTACGTCTCTTTTGCGCCAGGAGCAGAGGGGCCCGTGCTAGTGGCCTGCACCTTGGTGCGGGAGGTGGGGTAGTTACCTGAGCAGGCATCTGCCGTCTCTGCCGCAGGTAGGGGGCCATGGGCGGGACCGTCCTACGTCTCTTTTGAGCCGGGACCAGAGGGGCCCGTGCTAGTGGCCTGCACCTTGGTGCGGGCGGTGGGGTAGTTACCTGAGCAGGCATCTGCCGCCTCTGCCGCAGGTAGGGGGCCGTGGGCGGGACCG
>VZQC01005766.1:464507-493859 GCA_009823505.1 Rhizomys pruinosus
ATGCTTGTACTCATGGATTATCACTTATAGCTAAAAAATGGGAAAAAAAAAACAAACTGAGAGAGATATGCAGGACAGTCATGGCAGAATGCATGATCTCGGTTGGGGTGGGGGTGGGGTGGGAAGGGAAGGGGAGATATGCCTGAACTGAATTGGAAAATGATGTATGAAATGCACAAAGCATCAAAAAAAAAAAAAGAAGCATATTGTTCAAGACATCCCAATTACTGGGCTTTTAGATACTAGAGCAGATACTTCTGTTATTGCCCTCAAAGATTGGCCAAAGGCCTGGTCTATACAAACATCAACAGCCACTCTGAGAGGCCTGAGCTATTCCCAGTCTCCTGATAAAAGTGCCAAAATATTACAGTGGAAAGATGATGAATGTCATTCAGGCCTATTCCAACCTTATGTTCTCAGTTTCCTGCCTGTGAACTTATGGGGACGAGTTATTTTAAGTCAAATGGGAGTCCATTTAACCACAGATGTGCCTACAGTTGCTACAAAGTTAATGAAGCAACAAGGTTATATAACTGGAAAAGTATTAGGAAAATGTCTTCAGGGAATAGCAGAACCAATTATTCCTAAACAAAAAAATGATAGACATAGGATAGGATATTCTTTTTCTTAGGGGCCACTGATAAAATACAACCATTAAAAAGTACTTGGAAATCTGATGACCCTGTATGTATCCCTCAGTGGACCCTGTCCCAGGAAAAGATCCAGGCGCCTATGAGCTGGTTAGTGAGCAATTAAAACGGGGACATATAGTGCCTTCAATTTCCCTATGTAATTCTCCTATATTTGTTATTAAGAAAAAAATCAGGAAAGTGGCGTCTTCTCCAGGACTAGAGAAAGGTTAATGAAACAATGGTTCTTATTGGTCCTACACAGTCTGGACTCCCTAACCCTGCTGCAATTCCTAAAAAAATTCATATCATTGTTATAGATATCAAAGATTGTTCTTTTCAGAATTTCATTATGTGCTGAGGATGCTCCTAGATTTGCTTTTTCAGTTCCTAGTATTAATAGCATGACTCCCAACCAGAGATTTCATGGGGTTGTTCTCCCACAAGGAATGGCTAACAGCCCTATTATGTGTCAGGTATTTATAGATTCTGCTTTGTGACCATTTACACTCCAATTTTCTCAAATATTGATAATCCATTATATGGATGACATTCTTTTAGCCTATAAAGATAAGATATTATTACAAATAGATTCTACAGCCCTCATTCAACAATTACAACATCATGGACTTTATATAGCTCGTGAAAAGGTACAAGAAACCTTGCCTATTCTTCGTCTGCTTTCTCCCGATTTTGTCAAACTTTTGATATTACTCATAAAACAGGTATACCATATAATCCACAAGGACAAGCTATTGTGGAGCACAGTCATCTAACTCAAAAGAATATGCTTATAAAACAAAAAGGGGAAGATGTGTGTAAAACCCCTAGAGAGAGACTAAACCTTGCTTTATTTACTTTAAATTTTTTAACCTTGGACAAGGAGGGCCTTACTGCTAGTGAGCATCACTGGAATCCTTCAAGGACAGAAAAACCTCTAGTTATGTGGAAGGATGTGTTGTTTAATAAATGGAAAGGTCCAGGGGCTGGAGAGATGGCCCAGATCCGGTGTTGATCTGGGGCTGAGGCAGAGTTTGTGTTTTTCCTCAGGGCGAAGAGGTGCCTCGGTGGATTCCAGAATGGCTGATTAGACAGATAAGCCCTCCAAAACACAATCAGGATGATACCAGAGATGACAGCAAAACGTGGATCCCAGCTGCTAACCCATCTAAAAAGGCTGTAAAACCCTTTGCTACTAAAATTTGTTTTTAGCCATGTGTCTTTTACTTTCTGCTATTTCTTTTGGCCAAGCAGTAAATGTAAGTTATTGGGTTTATATTCCTAATTCTCCTATGTTAGAACCTATGTATTGGGGAGATATGGATTTACAGGTTTATACTACTCCAAAGATTCTCTCCCCACCATGGAATGATTTTACTTCTTTAAATATTATTGATAGCACTAAATATAATTTTACTCATTCCATGGAAAAGATTCCCATTTTTTTAGGCTCTGGTGAATTTTGCTTGCCTTTGGCATACCAACATTGGTTATTGCCAGGAATAAATATAACCAGAAGATGGACACGCTTACAGCGGCTTTCTGCATGGTCTATAAATCAGACATGGGATAAGGTTATTAAAGAAATGAAATTGACATTGCCAAATTGCCCTGATTTTACTTATATTGGATTAAAATATAAACCATTTATATGGTCTAAATGCTTAGGTAATTTGGAAAAATTATTAAAAACTGATGGATCAATTGGGGGCCATATGGGCTCTTTGTTAAAACTTGTTCAGAATGGAATGCTATTACTTGTGATTTTCTTAAAACAGTCAGAATGACCATGGACCCGAAACAGGAAGACACCTTCTATGATATGCAACGATTAATGGCTTGGGGTGATGGCGGTATTGCAGACAATCGATTGGCCATTTTGACATCTCCTGCTGCAGTGCAGACTCATCTGTGGAAATTGGCTGCAGCTATCAAGCCAATACACCTGTTTAATGGAAGTTTTGCTGGAACTTCAGTATCAGCTGCTATCTATACATTTAAAAAATTTAGTGGCACTAATATTACTGCTTGTGTACCTTTGCCTTATGTAATTCTTATAGGAACTTTCAGTTTTTCATCTAATATTTCCTGTATTGAATGTAGACTTTTCTCCTGTATTAGTATGTCTGTTAGTTTAAATGGTAATGAATCTTTAATGATTTTGCAACAAAAAAACTCACATTTGGATGCCTATAAATCTTGTAGGCCTTGGGCTCATGATCCTTTAGATCCTGTAATTTTGGAATTTTTTAAGAAGATTTTAAAGCATGTTAAACATATGATGTTGCTATAATTTTGAGACTTATTGCAGTTACTACAACTGCTGCAGTATCTGGTATTGCTTTACATACTACTATTCAAACTAAACATTTTTTAGAACAATGGCATCAAGATTCTTATACTATGTGGTCCCATAAAGTTGAAATTGACTCCCATTTACAAACTGAAATAGATGTGCTAAAACAAATGATAGGGTGGTTAGGAAAAAAGATGTTGTCATTGCAGGAACAATTGCATCTTAGGTGTGATTGGAACTCAACTACTTTCTGTATTACTGACTTACAATATAATGAAACTGTTATAGAATGGAAAGAGTTTCAAGCTTATTTACATGGTAATACATCAATGAAGACAAAAATTTTTAAATTTAAAAGAGAAATTGAGGATACTTTTGCTAAAAGTATGTTTAATGAGGATGCTGCTACTGTTGCACAAATATTTGCTGATAAACTTACAGGATTAGATCCAAAAGGAATGTTACAAATTATAACTCATACTGCTGGAGGAATGTTTGGAGTTTTAGACATTGTAATTACTCTATTAGGATTGTTCTATCTTTGTTGTATTAAGCCAAATCAAGAAAATTTAAATTTAATCTGGATGAAACTTCTTACATTGAAAACTAATAAGGGCAAAACTTGTGGAAACTCAGACATGACTTGAGTGAGGCATGGCAAAGGGCATACCTCCTACACTGTTTTTCTATATTTACCTACAGGATGTTCTTTGGGAGCTGGCTCTTGGGAAGGTTTTGGCACCCGACAGGCCCCGGAGCTAAGTACCTATCACTGATTTTGAAACAATTAAATAACTATGGAATGGATTATACTAAAATTGGAAAAATTATGGACTGTGCTGGGACTTGGGTGATGGACTGACGAGTCCATTGTTTTAACTCCTGCACATGGTCTGCTGGACTATAATGGACTGAGCTGTGGAAGCGGCCAGTGCATAGTGTTGCTCTTACAGTTTGGCTTTACTGCTCTAAAGAATAAAGAAAATGCCAAAACATGACTCACTCAACTCGATGACCAGTAGTCAAAGACGGGTAAGTCCACATCTTAGACTGATCAACCTAAGACAGGACCCTGACGCTTAGAGTCAGGACTCTGATGATGGGTAAGACTGTCCTGAGATGTAGAGACACCTAAGATAGGCACGGTCTATCTTGAGTGCGTGGTAGCCCCATGACTCACTCCCCTGTATAAAACAAAAAGGGGGAACTGTGGGAGACAAAGAGTACCTGATGTGACAGGCTGAAGAGAAATGGCGCTTGGTCTGCAGCCATGGCGTTTGGTCTGTGGCCAAAAGGTGCTGGCTGAAGAACACAGTGCGCATGCTTCAGTAACTTTTAAGATGATATGTTATGTTACCTTGTCAACTTCATGAACATAGCATTTTACATAATAAATTGTATCTATGAACACAAAACTTCTTTTTTTAATATTTTAATTTCTTTATTTATGTGTACGAATATATTGTCTGCATGTAGGTCTGTGCACTCGTGTCGTGCAATGCCTCCGAGTTCAGAAGAGGGTGTCGGATTCCCCTGGAACTAGAGTTCTCCTGGAATTGGAGTGACAGACGGTTTTCAGCCGCCACGTGGGTGCTAGGGATCGAACCCAGGTCCTCTGCAAGAGTAGTCGGTGCTCTTAACTGCTAGGCCATCTCTCCAGCCCCCCAACACAAAACTTCTTACATAAGGAACTGTATCTATAGATGCGAAGCTGCTGATTGGCTCAATACTGGTATAAATATTCTTGGTTTCTAAGCTATTGCAGTTAGTAGCATTAGTTGTTAGTAGCGTTAGTAATTGCATGCAATTGTGAATAACATTAAGAATTATAAAAGTTAAGAAGTGAATGGCGCCATTAAAAGAAACGACAAAGAATAAGTTAGATGAGTGATTCATTCCCAGTTTGCTTCCGATGATTCGCTCAGCTGGATGGCGCACTCACCCTGTATAAAAAACAACCCCACATGGATCAAAGACCTCAACCTGAAACCTGAAACTATGAAAGTGATAGAAGAAAATGTTGGCAGCAATGTGCAAGACATAGGCATAGGAAAAGATTTTCTATATCAGACTGAAGCTGAGCAGGAAATAAGGTTGACAATTGGCAAGTGGGACCTCATTAAACTCAAAAGCTTCTGTACAGGGAAAGAAACAATCAGTGAAGTGAAGATTGTGAGGAAACCTTCACCAGTGATATATCTGACAGAGCATTCATTTCCAGAATATATAAAGTACTCAAAACAAAGAAATAAGAACAAATTACTCACTCAAAAGATGGAGTAAAGAGCTGAGCAGAGACTTCACAAATGAGGAATTAAGGATGGCTGAGAAACATCTTAAAAAGTGTTCAACATTGCTAATAAGTAAGGAAACGCAAATTAAAACCACTTTAAGATATTATCTCACTCAGATAAAACTGGCTAGAATCAAGATATAAGTAATACCAAATGCTGGAAAAACAAAGCGGAACATTCATCCAATGCTGGTGGGAATGTAAGCTCATACAACCCCTATGAAAAGTAGTGCAGAGAGCTCTTAAAAGACTCAAAATGATCCTACCACCTGACCCAGTCATACCACTCCTGGGTATACACCTACATGACACACCCTGCTGCAGAAATACATGCACATCTATGTTTATTGCAGCTCTCTTCACAATAGTGAAGAGCTGGAGCCAACCCAAGTGGCCTGGCCCTCAACCCAAGAGTGAATTCAAAAAAAAAAAAAAAAAAAGGTGGTACATTTACAGAATGGAATTCTATGCAGTAGTAATGAAATATGACATCACAAATTTTGTAGGTAAATGGATGGAACTAGAAGTTACTATGCTAAGTGAAGTAACACAGTCCCAGAAAAACAAAAGATTAATAGTATCTCTCATTTGTGGATGCTAGCACCATGTACCTACTTGTAAGGCAAGCTGAGTAAGATTATTGTTATATTTCTCTTTATCTAAAAGCAACTGTGCTCTTATAATGTGAATCCCTTAATGGGCTCTAGAATTAACCTACCACTTATTTTCAGACTTTGTAATTTTGGTACATGTGTGGAGGGTATGTATGCATATTTTAGAGTAATACAATATTAAAAGGGAAATGTGAATCCAGAAATATGATTTGGAAATAACATACACTTTATTTTTAGATGACAAGATTTTAGTATAAGTGTGACATATATATGCATATGTTGAAACAATCAGGATTGGAAAAACAACAACAAAAGAACCAGGACAGAGAACCAACTGAAAGAGTAAAGTTCTCACCCCCAAAATAATCCTCTGCTTTGAAAAACTTTGAAAAGACTCAAGTGGATACAGGACATGAATGGCAGACTGCATGAACTCAGGAGTTATGAGAGGCATGGAGGGGGAAATGAGTCTGGATTGAACGGAAAAGTGATGTATAAAATACACAAATCTTCAATAAAAATATTTTTAAAAGAATATATTTATCACACATTAATAGGCTAAGAAAGATAAAAGCCAAAGTTGAAATTGCATTTTTTTCTACTGGGTTCATGTTTGTTTATTTCAATCATAAAATGAAAGTGAAAGTTATAACATCCAAATATAACTTGTTAAAAAACAAACTTTCCATACTGACCTTGCTGAGCACAAATTACTAGCTACCATTAAGGAAGAGGCTAGATAGGAGTTCCATGGTTTAAAGTATTCTAAAGAATCTAGGGTGATCTACAGGGCCAACTTTTTTTTTGGTCTTTTTAAACAGGGTCTCCCTTTAGTCCCATATGGCCTGGAGCTTGCTCTGTAGACCAGGCTGGCTTTGAACTCACAGAGATCCGCCTGCCCCTGCCTCCCAAGTGCTGGGATTAAAGGTGTGCACCACCACACCCAGCCTACATAGGGCCATCTTAATGCCATTAATTTCACTGTTGTAAGAAGATATGAAAGTTGAGTAAGCTTGGCTAGTAAGGGATTTTTTTTTGTTACCAGCTCAGGATAGTAGGCACAGATAGTCAAAGGTTTTCATTTACACTATTAATATAATTAATATTAACATGAAGCAATGTCAAAATAGTTTACATATATTTATTAACACAGTTTTAGAGGTTTAGATTTGGGGACCATTGGTCAATCCAGCAAGGAATGACCTATTGCAGAAGACATCGACACTTATTAATAAAACTGAACTTAGAATTAGAAGGTTAATTCAATCATCACAGAATATTAGTATGAAAATGTGATATTCTTTACATGGTGATGCAATTAATAACTAAATTATCTGCCTTGTGACACAGGATTCAATGTTATCAGTATATTAGCTTGAGAACCAAGAGACTGAATTCATTCTACCTGCAGAAAGTACTCCAAAGAAGAGAATCAAAAGCATCTGGATAGGGTTGAATTATCCCTTATAGAAAAATCGATTAAAACTTGATGAATTATAATTTATGTTTTCATAGCATATATGTGTAATATTCTTTCAATTTATATTTTATGATTAATGAATTTAACATTTTTACAATTGCAATTGAGTAATCTATGTAGAACATAGCATTGGTTATAAGAATATATTACGACTATAGATGCTAAGGTATCTGTAAAGATTAAAATTGATTTGCTGGGCATGTTGGTACATCCCTTTAATACTAGCATTCAGGGTCTGGAGCCATGCTGATCTCCATAAGAACCAACCCACCAGCTTTGTCTACTTTAAGAATTTTACAACAGCTGGAACTGTAAGGAGAGCCAGTCTAAGATTAAAAAAAAAAGATTACAGTCCATTAAATAAAAGCTATTCAAAATTCCATTTCTATTATTATTTAAAAAATACATAATCATATTTCATAGTTTCTAGTGTTTTGCTTCAATTCAGGATTACTTTAAAAACTAATTTTCCTAATAAAATTTGTCAAATAAATGATGTATATTTACAATGACCTTAAGTTAAATAATGTGAACATTCCTTATTTCTGTTAGTATCAATAATTTAAACCCAATGAATAAAAAGTGGATATGTGATTAAAAGATTCACCTTCCACTTTAAAACATTATAAATTAGCAGTCCTCGGGGCTGGAGAGATGGCTCAGCAGTTAAGAGCACTGGCTGCTCTTACAGAAGGCCCAGATTCCCTTCCAGCAACCACATGGTGGCTGACAGCTATCCAAACCTCCAGTTGTAGGTGATCTGCTGCCCTCTTCTTACCTTCATGGGTATTCCAGGACACAGACACACAAATACATGCAGGCAATACACTCACACATATAAAATAAAATTATTAAATTTTTAAAAAGTAAAATACAGAATTGAAGAATTAATTCATAATAAACTTTCATATTTTGATTTTTTTTGTTCATTTCATAACTGGTGTTTTATTATGAATCCAGAATGATTAGTTTATACAATTTTTTAAAATAATTTTACTACAGAGATACAGAAAATATGAATTATTTCATGTTGTAGTTTAATTCTCATTACAAAGTGGTAAATATTTTTAAACACAAGGTACATAACATTTTAAAATTTTATTATCTATTATCAAACATATTCAAATAATTTTGATTGTTACTAGCCTTAAAATCTATGATATGTATTCATGTTTCAATTAAAAATATAGAAAATTAGAAAACTAATAAATAGTCATGGGGGTTGTTGGGGAGCTTTTCTAGGATGGATGGTAAAAAGAAATGATATATAGGAAAAGGGGAATTATAAAATAGAAAAGATTAAATGGGGATGGGGAATGGGAGGAGGGAATATGGGGAGAGATTTGTAACACTAAAAACCTTTAGAAAAAGACATTTATATACTTACTAGTATAGAAGATGATTTTTTATACATAATGATTTTAAATTTGCAATCGTCATGCTCATATAAACTTACGGCAATGGTGACAGCAAGCACAAGACCCATGATAATTCAAACATAAAAAAATCCAGCACAGAATAGTGGAAACGTGCAGCAGGCTCCATTCTTACCTGAAGAATTACTGCTTTGTCAGGAAGGGAGTCCAGATAGGCTGACTAGAACTCAATGAATGAACTGGCACTGAGGAATAACTGGGGACACAAACTTGACTTGATAGGCCTTAGCACAAATGACAGAATGCATAAATTCCAGTTGGGGGTGGGGTCTATGGATGGGTGCTAGTGGGGAAGGAAGTATGAAGATGATTAAAATGTTCTTTGTGAAATACACAAAAAATCAATAAAATTTTACAGAAAAATTACAATTGTCACTAAGATCTTATTTGTAAGAGGCACAATATAAAAATACTACCATGCTGCGTATTACACATCAATTTAATTACAAAAGTAGGTTTGTCTATAAAAACACTTTCTAAATTTTGACAACTAATCATTTTATTTTAATCAACAGAATATAGCACTTTTTGGATGAGATTATAAATTAAGGCTATAAATAATTCCAAGTATATTTCTACTCCATAGGTTTGTATTTCCTATTGTCACTTCCTAGAAACTGATTCTATTAGCAGAAAATTTTGATGAAATATGTTTCACCTGCAATAAAATTATCTTCCAATAAGTTGGCGTTGGGTTTGTGACTTCGAAAAACTTTCAAATATATGGAAAAGATGATTTTTATCTTCTGTGTCTCCAAGATTTCAGCATAGTAGGATAACAATATACCACTGAGTACTCCATCAGCCTGTCTATCAATACTCCAAAGGGCAAATAAGCTTAATGCTGCAGAGAGAATTAAGGATGCAAACTAGCATAACAGAAGGTTGAAAAGTTATTCTGGATTATCTCAGTAAACCATCTATAATCACGTTGAACTTTATAAACAGACTAAAATAGGAGCATTAGTCTCATGGAAGGGATGAGGAAATATAGGATATTTGAATTTAAAAGGATAAATTATATAGAAAATGTCTACAACAAAGACTAACCCACAGCCAACAGCACTCAAAATACTCAAAATGAAGGATCAATGTCTCAGATCAGCAAATGACTTATTTCAGTGAACAAACTCAATGGCCAAGAAAAGATTCATTATCATGCCATGCTTTTGATATAGCTTAAATGTCTCTCTAAGGGTCCATGGTTTGAAGTGGAGAAATAAGTTTGACTGCTGTCATGTGGAAAGTTATGCAAGTATAGTGTAGTAAAATATCTTTAATCATTGGGAGATTCTGCTCACAAGAGTCCTCCTAGGACACCTGTTTGTTTCTTATGCTTTCTAGCTTTGTGTCTGTTCTGTGATCGTATTATCCCTCAAGTGATGCAATCACTACGTTGCCATCTGTTAGGTATCCTTCACCAGAGCTGAATAGAAGACTGTACCATGCCCTTGAATTTAGAGAAATATGACCCAAAAATGGTAACTCAGCCTCAGATATACCACTATAGTAACAGAAAATAGACCAATATACTGCAGTACAGCACTACATCTATCAATAAGGATTAGCACTGCATAACTTTAAACAATAATGAATTTATTCTGTATAAGGAGCTTAATTTTTGAAAAATTTGGACAGAAGCATTAGGAACCTTATGCATATGTTGTCATTTCAAATATGGTGGAAATTACCTAAGAATGTTGAGGTGGCATTGTACTAAGAGTAGGTAAATACTGGAAGAGTTCTGTAAATCATGTGAAAATTCTTACACTGATATGAAATGACTGCTTAAAGAAGTCTGAACTTGTAAAATCCTGCCAGAAAAAAGGATGGAATCTTTGCAGAAAATTAGAGTAGACATTTGTTCTTTTTTTTAAATTTTTTTCTCTGTATGAGTGTACTGTCTGCATGTAGGTTGGTGCACCCTTGTCATGCAATGATGCAGAGGTAAGAAGAGGGCATTGGATTCCCCTGGAACTGGAGTTAAAGATGGTTCTCAGCCGCCATGTGGGTGCTGGGAATCCAACCCAGGTCCTCTGCAAGAGCATTTGGCGCCCTTAACCACTCACTGATCTTTCTCTCTAGCCCCGACACTTGTTCTTGAATGGAGGAAACTATTTTAGTCAAATTGGCTTTGTGTAAATATTAGAAATACAAACGCAAAAAAAAGTGATTTGAACATTTAACTACAATTTTCACCACAGTGTTAAGGGTGGGCATAGAAAGATATAAATTGGCACAACAAATGTTAAGACAAAAGAAATGGGTTTTCCTAATTCAAGGACGTCTCATCCTGACTTGAGTGTGAAATAAATTAAAATTAATATATCTATTCTCAGAATAGCCATTTCTGGAAAATAAGACAGTTTCGTTGTAATACATGAGCAGGATACGAAAGTTGTGATTTTTCAGGAAAGAAACCTCTTGAATGAAATTTAGATTGCAATATAGAGAAAGTCAAATATGTTGTCCCTTAAGCATCTCAATAAAGGTCAAATAAATGGGCAGACTTTTCCAGTAAAAAGAAAAAGATGGATGGATCAAGAAAGAAGAATGGTTTTGAATATTTTTATTGATTCACAAATTCTATACAATTAATTTTCTCATATCCGGGTTCCTTCCCCCTCTTTACCTGCACCTTATTGAGCACAAACTTTATGTCCTTTTTGAAGTTTTAAAAGGCTTATTGAGTCTAATTTGTATATGTAAAGTGCTCTTGGATGTGGGTATTTTTCTTGGTATCTTGTTAAACAACTACCAGACATCACACTAAAAGGAAAAACCTAGTCTTCCGCCAGAATTGTGAAAAGATCAATTGTGAATCCTGTGAGCTAAAGCAACACCTGGCTTGGAAAAATGAGCCCAATGGTGGAATGAATATTATTGTAGTATCCAATCATCTTGTAATTAGATTTAAAGCCCACCTCACAATAGTTCTTACTTGATACTGTTAACAAGGCCAAGAATCTGTGGCTGGACAGGTCACCTGCTTTAGGGGAGAACCACTAAACAGACATAATATTAAACTCATAATTGACTCATAATGACTTCTTATAATGGCAACAGAATATTGCATCTATAATCTCTTACTAGAGAAGGTTCTTTTAAAAAGTAGATAAATTTTACTTCAAGGAAAAGCAAAATATAAGCATGTAGGAAAGATAATAAATATTTTCCAACATTGGGTTCAAAGAATATATCTTCTTATGATGATTTTCATTTTTATTTCATTATGTGGCACAGACTACTACTTTCTAAAATGAATGTGTCTTTCCAGTCTCAACAGTGAAATTTCCTTATGCAGGAGACGGTGATTAACACTGAAATCCACAACTGGCCAATGTGCAGAGAACAAGAAGCCATAGAGCGCTTATCGCTGAATAGGTCCCCTATTTCAAAACTTTGACTACCATGGCTCAGGGAGCATTGGAGAAAGAGAAGGTGGAAAGTTTGTAAGGGCATCTATATTGGGTAGATAGTAAGAGCCAGAATAGGTAGATGACCATAAGGAAAGAGAATCTTTCAGACAGCTTGTTAGTTACTCATATGAATGCCCAGAATTGGTGATAGTATTCACAAGTCTGATTGCTGGTCAAACCTGACAAAACCCCAGCCTAGGCATGGAGAAGAGAGTAAGAAATTCCAACCCAACCTAAGGAACTTTGGGCAATAGATGGCTACTGGGAGGGAAGAGGTAATGTTTTACAGAGATGGGACATTCTGTAGGGCCAGTGGACCCACACTGAAGGATATTTGAGGACTCTCTGGGTTTTAGAGTACGTTAAATAGAATGGGCACTGAGAGGAGGTACAAAGAGGAAAGGAAATCTAATTTCCATCAAACTATATTATATGAAAACAGACTCACAAATGATCAATATGCAGAAAATAAGAGACTAGAGTACACTAAAGTGATATATATCCCTCTCCTTTCAAGGCTTAAGGATCATTGTGTAAGAGGGTGCAGAATTATTGTGAGAGCCAGAGGGGTGGAGGACCACAAGGGATCTTGGTTGCCTTATCACCACAGGGTAGTTTAGTCACACATATGAACCCATAGATTTTATCATAGCATGCATAAGACCTGAGCAAACCAAGGAAGACAGACCCAGCATGGATGGGGGAGGAGGGCAGGAAGAAAGAAGTGTTTCATTTGCAGAATCACAGTTAAAAGTCACAGAGGATCAATCCTGTGATTTGAAATCTGGTGAAATTCTTCCAAATGAATATTTGAATTTTCTGGTATTCATTTTCTTCAATTTTCTTCTGGTTTTAGGCAAAAATAAACCTGCAACTATTATCTTATTCCTCTCACACTATCTCGACTTTTAATACCAGAAACTGATTCTTGAGTATTGAGTTCAGATGTGGAGAACAGTCTCTCAAGTTGGCATATAGAAAGAATTTGCTTTTAAACTTATATGAAGTAAGTTCTTATAAATTTAATGAGGATTTAATTTGAAGTTAAGTTACTTTATTTTTTATTTTTTTATTTTTAAGAGATTCTACAAAATAATGACACAGTTGTTTGCAGAAAACATAGATGTTACTCAGTATGTCATACAATTAGGTAATTGGTGCATTTTGCCAATATCTATGTACAAATTTTGAACAAACCAAGGTTCCCATAGTCCAGTTGGAGAAGCTTGTATGCACAGGCATGTTGATCAATCAGGAGTCCAGACTATATTTCTGTAGTCTCATGATTCACCCCTATCTCTCTGCAGCCCTTACAATCTACCATGCCTCCTCTTCCGCAGTTTGTTCCCTGGGCTTTGGGAAAGGGGCACAAGTGGGTGAGAAGAAAACAGTCTAATTTCTTTGGAGTTGTCATTTTGGACTCCAGTCTGTTCAGGTTGTTTCCCTTCATGGATTGACAGCTTTCCCAGTGATACCCTTTTTAGTCATACTAACAAAGCACATGCTATTGGATGTACAGTCATTTAAGCAGTACCAATTATTATGTCAAGATAAGCTGTGAACATAGACACAGATGCTTGGATGGTATGCTAATCCGCAAACTGTGGTTTCTCTGTAAAGGGTGACAAGTTCTTATTGTGGCTTATAACATCTCCTAACCACTAGTGGACATAAGCTTGTGGCATCTGCTGTGAGTTATTTCTCCAAGGAGAGAGCTAATAGCCAAGTATATTTGGGATATATATAGACACTTGACTGCCACTGTTGCACAGTATCTCCAGTCTGTTGAGATGTTGCTGATATTGATGGAGGAGTCTTGCTTGCCCCAGGGAGACCAATATTTTGCTGTATTGCTTTAGTGGCCTTTGGTAATGCTCTCTGGCATTTCAGAGGCCAGTTGTATGCTAGCAAGTGACGTCTCATAACATTTTTCATGCTCATACCAGGTCTTCGACAACAGGGACTTACTGCCTTTCTCCTTGCATATATCCCACTTATAGGCAAAAGGCCTTTATAATTTGGGGGGGACGGGTTTGAATCCCCTAGCCAACATCTCTTAGGCAGAATAATTCATTGCTGATGTCAGAGCTTTCCTGTAGTAATATATTTTGCTTAATTACACAACTTATAAACACTTTACTATTGAATTTGGCTCTAGATAGAGAAATATACTTTCACAGTTCCTATGCCTATCAATCAATTAATACGTTATGCCTGTTTTATAGGAAATTACCACTGTAACAATTGGCTCTAGTTTACAGTTAGGGAGTGGTTTCAGTAACTTAACTTCATTACCATCATGTAATGATGGTAATGAAGTTAAGTTACTTTTTACGAGTTGACAACTTCACAAACTGGTTCTTTGAAAGCACAAATAGGACACATCTTTCTTATTTAATGGTATTCAATATGAATTAAATTTCTAAAAAAACTGCACATGTTTTAAAATACTTCTTTGAAATATTTAAATATGCTATTTGTATTAGTCAAGGTTCTCTAAAGAAAGAGAATCAATAAAATGAATGAATGAATGAATGAATGAATGAATGAATGAATGTCCCACAATAGCTGCACAGCACTGGAGAGGCTGAGATTCCAGGTATTTGCTCAGTCCACAAGGCTGGATGTCTCACTAATCCCAGTCTGGTGCTGAAAGCCTGATGAATTCTCGGAGATCTTCCCATCTTCACTCTACGCTGGGATCCAGTGAGTTGATGACAGCAGCAAGATGAATTTACCATTGACAAAGCAGGCAAGCATAAAAAAGGGACCAACTCCTTCTGCCATGGCGTTTTATAGGAGCTGAAATCAGAAGATAACACCCACATTTAGGGTTGGTCATCTTGCTGGAGAGAATCAAATTTGAAGATATTTCTCATTTTTGTTAATCCCAAATCCAGTCAAGGTGACACCTAGGATTAACAGGATTAATCACTACACTATTATAAAAGAAAACAATAATATAATTTAACCGTAATATTAGCACCTGAAATGTTGCTCTAACAATTTAGTATAACAGAACCAGTTCAAGTTGGATGAGTAGCATTTAGCAAATTTTATTTTATTATTATTATTATTATTATTATTATTATTATTATTATTATTGTCTTTTTGAAACAGGGTCTCCCTGTAGGCCCAGCTTTCTTGGAACTCACTGTGTAGACCAGGCTGGCCTTGAACTCACAAAGATCTGCCTGTCTCTGCCTCCCAAGTGCTAGGATTAAAGGTGTGCGCCACCATGCCCTGCAATTTTATTATTTTTAATGTATGTTTTTTCAACATCATGGATGCATTTTAGAATTATAACATAAAGTGAACAAAAGCACATTTTTCAGAGTTTTTACATTTATTTCATGTAACACTTTGAGGTTTGCAATGACTCAGTATTTCCAGAATTTCTCAGAAACATTAAAATTATGATTTTTATTGACACTTTTAATAATCTTTATATGATATTGTTTGAAAAACTGAAATTCTTATTTAAAGAATAAAATACAATCAGTGTAAAAGTACTGAAAAAACTTGAGTGGTTCTGACACTTAGCTAATTTCGTGTGTGGATACCTAAAGTTCTTGAGATTATGGCTTTTGATCAGAAGATGGTTAGCTAGAAAATGTTCTCTGGCTTTACGCAGTATAACTACATATTGAATGCAATTTGCAGCTCATTTTCCATCTGAAAAATACTAAATGATCTGACTATGGTCAGTTCCTTAGTCTCAACTCTTACAAAATTTCCTGCACAAAGCAATCTCTAAATATGTTGCTAATTTTTAGCTTCACAAACAGATTTTATCCAATATTATTTCCTATACCTAGATATATATTATTATCTTAGTTCTCACTTATAGAAAAATCTTACCCCTTATAATTATCTTTGCTTACAGTATTATTTTATGATATATTTTTTTCTCATTTTGGAATTTTATAATTCTCATATAAACTACTCTCTATTGTTTTGCCTCATAGTAGAATATAATTGAAATTTTAAAAAATTTATAAAGATTCTTGTTAATTTTTCATGAATATGTTTCTCCCTTACTTGTTGATGTTTATCTTTTTGCTTATTTTGTGTCTGATATATCATGGAAGAATTAATAATAAATGCTAACTCTCTTTGTCCATTTTCTGTCGCAGCAATATAATACCTGGAACTATTATTTATAAAGAATGCAGATTTATTTATTTCATAATAGATGATGAAAAGTTAGGTTGAAAGGATCATATCTGGCAAAGGACTCATCACTGATTCAACCAAAGTCCAAATGTATGACATGAGGATATAGTACTAAACAGAAAGAGAGTAGTGGATGTATCTCATGAATTTAATCTATTTTATAGTTAGTATTAATTTATGAAACCATAATTATTTTTAAAACTTTCATAACGTTTTCATCTCCTGGTATTCGCATTGTGGGACACATTCATTCTATAACCTATGCAGAATGAAAACAACAACGACAAAATCCAGAATAAATGAATATATGAATGAGCAAATTTACAACAAATAATGAGTGACATAAAAGTAGCAGAAATTCAGGCAGAATAGACATTTGTGACATTGACATAAATATTAAAGGATAATTTAAAGAATTTATTCTAATATGCTAATATAGAAATAGAATGGGTATTGAAGAATATAAGCATACTATTGAAAATATATATCTCATACCTCAGAAAGAAACACAAATAACTTTTTTGCATGTTTTTCAATTTCTTTAGATTTTTTTGTTCTTAAATTTTTTATTGAGATTCTATACTTTTCATACTATTTTTTATCAAGTCCACACCCTTGATCCATATCTGTAGACCTTCTCCACTAGTCCTCATGCATTCTGCCATAAATGTTATGTCCTACCCAGACAAACAATTGTACCTACTTGTCCTTCAGTGCAAATTCATCCACTGAAATCTAATCAGCTGATGTAGAGGTATTGAGTAAGATCTACTGACTTGGAAGCCTTCTTTTAAAACATGCTATCTTTTTAAGATGTTTCTCAGCTGTCTTTACTTTCTTATTGGTGAAGTCTCTGTTCAGCTTTTTACTCCATCTTTTGAATAGGGTATTTGTTTTCTTCTTTGCTTAAAAAGTGTTCAACATTGTTAATAATTAAGGAAATGCAAATTAAAACCACACTAAGGTATCACGTCACTCCAATAAGACTAGCCAAGATCTAGAAAAGAAAAGACAGAAGGATCTCCCAAGACCACCTGAAGCACAGGTAAATGGATTAGATGAAACTAGAAGATATTTTGTTAAGTGAAGTAACACAGTCCCAGAAAAACAAACTATGAATGGTATCCCTTATCCGTGGATGCCAGCGCCAATTACATAGTAGTAAGTATTTCTTGTGCAGGGCTCCTTGAGCTTTGGTCCAAGTAGTTGAGAGTGGCCAATATTGGAAAGAACAACAATGACGATGACGACAACAACAACAACAACAACAACAACAGAAAAGACTGCGCCAAAGAACTGACTGAAATTGTGAACTTCTGCTCGAAACAGTCAACTTCTACATCGAGAATTTTGAGAAAGACTGAGAAAAAGATGAAAAATATGTTTGGCAGAATGCATGAGCTTTGGTGGGGTGGGGTTTGCACATATTTTCTAATGGATATGAAACAAGGGTGCATTGTTCTACATGTTCCTCTAATGACATTCGGTCAAGATTTTCAGCATAAGACAGTAGCATTTAAGATGAAATTAGTTGTGGATAAATCTAACTTTTTTTAAGAACTATTTTGTATTAATTTTTAGTTATTTCTGTATGTGTAATGAAGGTAACTGTCTGCATGCCAAGTTTGTTGTGCCCGGTCGTGCAATACCGCATAGGGTCAGAAGAAGGTGTCAGATTCCCTGGAACTGGAGTGTCTCCTGGAGTGGAGTTTCAGATGTTTCTAGGGAGCCGCCATGTGCTGGAGATCGAACCCTTGTCCTCTATAAGAGCGGTCGTCGGCGCTCTTACCGCTAGGGCCATCTCTCCAGCGCGGGATAATCTACTTTCAACTCATTTATTTATGATATTTATTTGGTGAAGGGTTTCTGGGACAAAATTGCACTGTCGAGAGCAATGTTCAATGCCACATCACCTCTCTATATGGATAGTCACAAATAGTTACTAATTTCTCCTATTTCCCAAGATAAGTGATTAGGATGAGAAAGTTGGACAGTGAGAGAAGACGGAATACTTATATAGATGGACAGATACATAGTTATAGATTTGTTGATATATTATCTAATAAAACATAAGTTTTAAGCTTTGTCTATCTAATATATTAAACTCTAAAGTAACTTAAATATCATGGAATTAGTCCTCAAGCTTTCCTCTTATTAGAATAGTTACTAATTGAAACTGTTGTCAAGAGGAATAATATTAAGATCAACTTTTTGAAGTGAAGAGTAAAACAACTGATGTTTTCAAAAGCAGCACTTATGTTCTGATTTTTAATTTTAATGTGTATTTAATATTTGGCCTTGAGGAATGTAATTGTACGCGGCGGTTTCTATACCACAGAAGGCAGAAGAGAGTGATGGCTACCCTGAAAATAGAGTTACAGACAGATGTGAGATGCCAAGTGGTTGCAGGTAACCAGACTTCTGTCCTCTTCAAGAGTAGACATTGTTCTTAACCATCATCCAAACTCCCAATTCCGTATTGTTAATTTTTGAAAATATAAATCGTATTTTCTTTGTATAAGTATTAAATACAATGAATAATGAGTCCTAATTAAACTTGCCCTACGTGTGCCTCAAAGACCATGGCCAAAGACAGGGCAAGAAAACTGTAAGAAGCCAGGTTGGTGCATGAATCAAACGAAAATAGAGTCTTTCAGGCTCTTGGGAACTTGATCATATGAATTTATGGCAATGGTGTCAGCATGTCCGAGGTCCATTCAAACTTAGACAAACACACAGCATAGAAATGGGAGAAGTAGGCAGAGGCCCCACCTTAACCCAGGGAACTATTGGCAACTGATAACTGCTGGGGAAAGGGAGAGTTTGATCTTTAGGGAGAGGCTGCTAGTAGGCGGATGTGACAAGGAATGATGAACTTGCAATGAGGTAATATAGAGCTGTGGTAATACAATCTGGAACTGGTAAGTCTTACTAAATGTCAGAATGCATGAAAACTGTTGGTGGGGGCTTTGCAAGGTGCATATGGGAGAGGGGAAATAAAGAAGATTAAGTTGTTGTTGTGGTATTAAAATACAAATTTAATAAAGATATACCACATTGAGAAAAAAAAGAAATGATTGTTCTTGGTGGAGACATTATGACAATTTTTTCCTGACTTTTTAAAATTTTTTTTTTTTTTTTTTTTGGTTTTTGTGTGTTGTGTATGTGTGTTGGTGTGGTGATGGGAGGGATGATGATGCCGACAATGGAGAATGTGAACGTCTTAAGGAAACATGACATCTTTTAGGAAAAAAAGTCCTCCAATTCAAGTGAGTATGTATGATATATATAATATATATATATAGATATATATATATATAAAACTATGTATATATATATAGATGCATAGATACTGGAAGCAATACAAGTTGGAGAAACAACAAAAAAAGAACTGAAAAAATAAACTCTGGAAAGCCTCGGAAAAAGAATGCAGTACATGTATGGCAGAGTGCAGGACTCGGTGGGGGTGGGGGCATGAAAAGGGAAGTGAATCTAGATTCAATTGAGAACTGAAAAATGTATGACTTATGGAAAATTTAAATAAACAATAAAAAAGAAACAGAACTGTAGAGTCGTTCTTAATCTTCCCCCTTAGATTCCAGCATTTGAACTCAAGTTAGCAGGCTTACATTAAGGAAACTTTAACTTGGGGCTGGAAGATGGCTCGAGGTTAAGAGCACCGGCTGTGCTTGCAGAGGATCCGGATTTGATCCCAGCAGCCACATTGTGGCAAAGAACGTCTTACTCCAGTTCCAAGGGAATCCGACACTGGTCCTTTTCTGACCTCCGCTACATTGCAACGACAGGGGTTCACCACCCTAATGCGGACAGTACACTCATAACATAAAAATAAGATAATAATTTTTTAAAAGAAACCGTTTCTTTCCTGAGCCATCTTCCAAGCCATTGTTCTGACAATGTTATTTGACTTTGTACTTAATTTATTTAATATGATATACAATAATTGTGAGTTCTAACTGAATAATTTTTACCATATAAATTATACGGTATTGTCACATTTTGGATATTCACTTTAGATTCAGTGAGGAAATACATTATAAAATTCCTTTAACATTGATATTTTTTAGACACAGCATTCTTCCCAGGAATATTGGGATCCTGGAGACTTAATGTTTGGAGATTTGTTTTGACATCACTGACATTTTGTTGGCTAATACCACTGCCTATCTGGTCATTTTAGTTTCTTCCTAGTAGCTTTGCTGATGCTGTGTTTTCCTGGAAAGGAAAATGTCCCAGGATGCAATAGCTTTTTAATGCTTCATATCAAAGGTATTTACAGCAAGAAATATTGATCCCATTTGAGTAACACATAAATCCCAGTGGATTTCATTACACAAAACCCAATTCGATGTGTGATATGTTTTATTTTCTAAGTTTTCAAATCAATGTCACTTCAAACTATGGGAGTTAGGAATTAACAAGATACATAAATGTCTCATCAGTCGGTTTTACTATATTACAATGAATAGATATATATGTATATATTATATATAGTATATCACATAGTGTAAACACTTCACAATCTTTATAGCCAATGGTATAGTTTGCTTTAGTGGACCAGCCTGAAAAGAAATTACTGGGCTGAAGTGCTTTGAATATTAAATATTTGGTAACATTTAAGAAATTGTATTCCCATAAGGACTCATTAATATACCATATCCTAAACAGTATTTGAGAAACCTTTCTCAGTGTCCCTATGAATATTTAATAGTTTAATTAAAACTGTGCCTTTCTGGAGGGAATTATTCAAATTCGGAGAAAGACAGACTACCTACTTTTGGGCTCAGGAGAAGCATTGGTTGGATAGTAAATCATTCAAAGTAACATTCTGTTGGATTAAGGTGTTTAATTGTTATTATTTTTTTGTAATGTGTATGAGTGTACTACTATCCTGTAATGTAGGTTTGTGCACCCCCCGTGGTCGTGCAAGCCGCGGAGGTCAGAATAGGGGTGTCCAGAGTCCCTGGAACTGGAGTTTTTTTTTTATTTATTTATTTTAAAGACAGGTCTTGGTGCCATGTGGGTGCTGGGGGATCGAACCCGGTCCTCTGCAAGAGGCAGTCGGGGTGCTCTTAAACCCTAGGCTGTCTCTCCAGACCCTGTTGATTAATTTTTATAAATTCCTTTTCAGGAGGGTTAAAGCAATTACCCATTGAGTCTTAGTTAGATATAGACCCTCCTGTTTTTGTCTTTTCATCTGTCTTCTGACTACTAATCCAACCACAAATCTTTATCATCTTTTACATCTGAGAAACAGAAAATTTAAAAGAACACTATCTTATGATATGTGGCACCAATTCTCATGTCTTCTGATTTGGATAGGTAAAATATAATACTAAAATTATGATATATGCTTTAAATATCAGGTACTTTTTAAACTACTTTTAAATAAAATATTTTTCAAAATGTAAGTAAAAAATTTTGAAAGCTATAGAAACAATCTAAGAACTCTAAACAAATATTGGCAGAACTTAAAATTATTGAACTATTACAGGTCACAGAATAAGATACATTTGTAAATAGTTACTGAATTTTGTTCCGACCTCCCAGACCTATAGTACGTAAAAAGCCATACTACATATCCCGGCATAGAACAATCGTAATCTCAATATAATAAAACAACAAAGATCACCCCCCCGCAGAGATCCATGCACGGCCATGTTTATTCACCTCTCTTCACAATAGCACGGAGCTGAACCAACCCAAATGCCCCGCACTATGAGTGGATAGAGAAAATGTGATACATTAGACAATGGAGTTCTATGCAGCAGTAAAGAAACATGACATCAGGAGATTTGTAGAGAGAGAGAGAGAGAGAGAGAGAAAGGCAGAGAGACAGAGGGGAAAATTTGCATCTAAGAATGCACATAAATTTTTATCAAAATGAAAGAACTCAACTTCATGAGTTTTCCAATTCTTGAAAGTCTTATTGTATCATTGATACAAAATTACACTATATTCTTTCAAAAATGGGAGATTATAATTCGTAACTATAAAACGTCCTTTCTCTTTTAGTTTTTGTGCCTCTCCTATAATTCTATTAGTCTTCAGTACTGAATACATGCTTCAAATTATTGCCATCAATTGATAAGGTTTTATTTCAGGGAATTCAGTTGATTAGGAGAAATGCACTGAGATTCTGAAAGACTCCTCTATTTTTAAACAATTAGATTTATGGTTAACAAAATAAAATCAATAACCAATTGGAACAGTGATCCATAATATTAATGATGCCATCTGTGGAAATAAGCATTACATGTTGTTTAACTTAATTACATACTGACTTTAAAATGACACAGAATATGGTAGTGTAAAATAATATATAAGGAAATTTTACAATTTCTTTTTTTTATTTCATAAATGAGTGCACTGTGTTTATATCATTACCTCCTTTCCCACTAATTCTGCCCATGTCTTCCAGCCCCTTTGTATAATCTATTAAGTCTTATTAGTGTTGCCTGTTTGTGGATGTACATAAAACACATGAAACTAATAATACATCAGATAGTCCTTGGTGAAGAAAAATTTAGCTAGTGAAACTTATCAGGATCTTATCAATAAGGCACATGATTTATACCTACTTTGCAATGTGACAATATGAAAAGTTATATCTGCAAATTGTATCATTCCTCATTATACAAAGTAGTAGTACTTTCAATTTTTGTCCTAAGCAAAACTATTTGGGTTATTCAGTTATCTGTTTATTTTAGATTATGCATTAGCCATGTATACTGGACTTGGAAAAATTAGATATTTAGCAATTCATGAAATTTGCAACATTATATTTACATAGGAAACTGAAGTCTTACTCATTAAGTCTCAGTATAAAATTAAATTATAATCAAATGTATCTGGTCTTTTATTTGTTATTTATTGACTTCAAAAGATGTCTATTTGTTTTAAGAATAGTTACATGCCTTATTAAAATAGAACTGCAAACACAAAGAAATAACATTTGAATCTCAATTTTTTCCTTTTTTGGGGGGGGGGGCTTTTTGAGAGAAGGTGTCCCCTGTAGCCCCAACTGGCCTGTAGACCCAGATGTCTCCATAAACCAGACTGGTCTCCATCTCACAGAGTTCTGCTTACTTACATCTGGCTTCCTAATGCTTGGACTAAAGATTTTCACCATCACCCTCATCAGAATTTTTGCATTTGAAGAAGAGAAAAACAATGAAATTTACCAAGTATTTGCCTTTCAATCTCATTTTACTGAAATGTATCCCCTTATATATTCTTTTTATTATTATTTTGGTATGTGTATGAATGTACTGTCTGCATGCAGGTGTGTGCACCCGTGTCGTGCAATGCCGTGGAGGTCAGAAGAGGGTGTCGGATTCCCCTGGAACTGGAGTTCTCCTGGAATTGGAGTTTCAGACGGTTCTTGGCCGCCATGTGGGTGTTGGGGATCGAACCCTGGTCCTCTTTAAGAGCGGTCGGCGCTCTTAACCGCTAGGCCATCTCTCCAGCCCCCCTTATATATTCTAAGTTCATTCTTATGAAATAATTAATATGTTCAAGTTAATCTGTATTCTGTGTAGATAAAATTAATTTATTTACACTAGAACACACAGTCGGCTTTCTTAATAATATGAAATACTATGTATTTGTGTATATGCTACATTCAAAATATTTTTATTTTCTTTGCTATACAATGTTAATGTCTTTATTCACAGAGTAACCTAAAATTACTGGAAAATTAGAGTATTATGGTTTGGGGATATTGTTGCCTAATTGCAGCTAAGTATCACAGAGTTGCTTAAATGTAAAATATTAAGACCTCTTAATGTATACATATGATTTGGAAATTAAACTTGAAGGTGGAAAATAAAATTGAACTATATACTTTACAGAGGTGGGTTTGTTGCAAAATTGTAAAATTTTCATCTGGCAATTTCATCAATAAAGCATTTAATACAAATTGTTTGTCATATATAATGCGACATGCATTAGGGATGCATTTGTAATAGGCACACTACAAACTTTTAGAATGTTATCTGAACAACTAGATGAATATAGGTACAGCTATTAATATTTATTGCATTTTAGAATTCACTTAATACAGACTTTTTAATTAATATAAAAGCTTTGGATTAAAGTAAAGTTTTGGTTTACAAAAACGGCTCTCTCTCTCTCTCTCTCTCTTTCTCTCTCTCTCTCTCTCTCTCTCTCTCTCTCTCTCTCTCTCTCTCTGCCAGGTACATTATTTATGGTGAAATAACAATTTATAACAAAATTCACCACCTTAAAACAACAAATGTGCATTTGTTTGCACATATTTTCTAATGGATATGAAACAAGGGTGCATTGTTCTACATGTTCCTCTAATGACATTCGGTCAAGATTTTCAGCATAATACAGTAGCATTAAGATTAAATATTTGTGGATAATCTACTTTTTTTAATAAACTATTTTTTATTAATTTTTATTTATTTCTGTATGTGTATGAATGTACTGTCTGCATGCAAGTTTGTGTGCCCGTGTCGTGCAATACCGCATAGGTCAGAAGAAGGTGTCAGATTCCCCTGGAACTGGAGTTCTCCTGGAATTGGAGTTTCAGATGGTTCTAGGCCGCCATGTGGGTGCTGGAGATCGAACCCTTGTCCTCTATAAGAGCGGTCGGCGCTCTTAACCGCTAGGCCATCTCTCCAGCCCTGGATAATCTACTTTCAACTCATTTATTTATGATATTTATTTGGTGAAGGGTTTCTGGGACAAAATTGCACTGTCGAGAGCAATGTTCAATGCCACATCACCTCTCTATATGGATAGTCACAAATAGTTACTAATTTCTCCTATTTCCCAAGATAAGTGATTAGGATGAGAAAGTTGGACAGTGAGAGAAGACGGAATACTTATATAGATGGACAGATACATAGTTATAGATTTGTTGATATATTATCTAATAAAACATAAGTTTTAAGCTTTGTCTATCTAATATATTAAACTCTAAAGTAACTTAAATATCATGGAATTAGTCCTCAAGCTTTCCTCTTATTAGAATAGTTACTAATTGAAACTGTTGTCAAGAGGAATAATATTAAGATCAACTTTTTGAAGTGAAGAGTAAAACAACTGATGTTTTCAAAAGCAGCACTTATTTTCTGATTTTAATTTTATGTGTGTGAATATTTGGCCTTGATGAATGTAATTGTACTCGCGGTTTCTATACCCACAGAAGGCAGAAGAGAGTGATGGCTACCCTGAAAATAGAGTTACAGACAGATGTGAGATGCCAAGTGGTTGCAGGTAACCAGACTTCTGTCCTCTTCAAGAGTAGACATTGTTCTTAACCATCATCCAAACTCCCAATTCCGTATTGTTAATTTTTGAAAATATAAATCGTATTTTCTTTGTATAAGTATTAAATACAAGGATATGAGTCCTAAATTAAACTTGCCCTACTTGTGCCTCAAAGACCATGGCCAAAGACAGGGCAGAAAAACTGTAAGAGCCAGGGTTGGTGCATGATCACACGAAAATAGAGGCTTCCAGGCCTCTGTGAATTTATCATAGGAACTTATAGCAATGGTGTCAGCATGTCCGAGGTCCATTCAAACTTAGACAAACACACAGCATAGAATGGGAGAAGTAGGCAGGAGGCCCCAACCTTAACCTAGGTACTATTGGCAACTGATAACTGCTGGGTGAAGGAGAGTTGATCTTTAAGGGAGAGGCTCTAGATAGGCTGATGTGACATGAATAGATGAACTTGCAATGAGGTATATCTGTGTATACAATCTTGACTGGATAAGTCTTAACATATATGTCAGAATGCATGAAAACTGTTGGTGGGGGCTTTGCAAGGTGCATATGGGAGAGGGGAAATAAAGAAGATTAAGTTGTTTTGTATTAAATACACAAATTTAATAAAATATACACATTGAGAAAAAAGAAATGATGTGTTCTTTGTGAGACATTATTACAATTTTTCTGACTTTTTAAAAATTTAAATGCATTATTTTGTGTGTGTGTTTGTGTATGTGTGTGTGTGTGTGATGGAGGATGATGGATGCTACAATGTAGATGTGAACTTCTTAAGGAAAACATGACATCTTTTAGGAAAAAAAGTCCTCCAATTCAAGTAATATATGTATGATATATATAATATATATATATAGATATATATATATATAAAACTATGTATATATATATATATGCATATATACTGTAGCAATACAAGTTGGAGAGAACAACAAAAAAAGAACTGAAAAAATAAACTCTGGAAAGCCTCAGAAAAAGATGCATTACATGTATGGCAGAGTGCAGGGACTCAGGTGGGGTGGGGGGCATGAAAAGGGAAGTGAATCTAGATTCAATTGAGAAATGATGTATGACTTATGGAAAAAGTTTAATAACAATAAAAAAAGAAAACAGAACTGTAGAGTCAGTTCTTAATCTTCCCCCTTAGATTCCAGCATTTGAACTCAAGTTAGCAGGCTTACATTAAGAAACTTTACTTGGGGCTGGAGAGATGGCTCAGAGGTTAAGAGCACCGGCTGTGCTTGCAGAGGATCCGGATTTGATTCCCAGCAGCCACATTGTGGCAAAGAACCGTCTTTAACTCCAGTTCCAAGGGAATCCGACACTGTCTTCTGACCTCCGCTACATTGCACGACAGGGGTTCACCACCCTACATGCGGACAGTACACTCATACACATAAAAAATAAATAAATAATTTTTTAAAAAGAAACTTTTCTTTCTGAGCCATCTTCCAAGCCATTGTTCTGACAATGTTATTTGACTTTGTACTTAATTTATTTAATATGATATACAATAATTGTGAGTTCTAACTGAATAATTTTTACCATATAAATTATACGGTATTGTCACATTTTGGATATTCACTTTAGATTCAGTGAGGAAATACATTATAAAATTCCTTTAACATTGATATTTTTTAGACACAGCATTCTTCCCAGGAATATTGGGATCCTGGAGACTTAATGTTTGGAGATTTGTTTTGACATCACTGACATTTTGTTGGCTAATACCACTGCCTATCTGGTCATTTTAGTTTCTTCCTAGTAGCTTTGCTGATGCTGTGTTTTCCTGGAAAGGAAAATGTCCCAGGATGCAATAGCTTTTTAATGCTTCATATCAAAGGTATTTACAGCAAGAAATATTGATCCCATTTGAGTAACACATAAATCCCAGTGGATTTCATTACACAAAACCCAATTCTATGTGTGATATTTTTTATTTCTAATTTTCAAAATAATGTCAATTACAAACTATGGAAGTTAGGAATTAACAATATACATTAATGTCTTCATCATCCTGTTTACTATATGTACATGAATATATATATATGTATATATATATATATATATATCAACATATTTTAAACACTTGCACATCTTTATATCCGAATGTATAGTTTGCTTTAGGTTGACCATCTGAAAAGAAATTACTGGTCTGAGTGCTATTTATATTAAATATTTTGTAACATTCTAATAAATTGTATTCCCATAAGGACTCATTAATATACCATATCCTAAACAGTATTTGAGAAACCTTTCTCAGTGTCCCTATGAATATTTAATAGTTTAATTAAAACTGTGCCTTTCTGGAGGGAATTATTCAAATTCGGAGAAAGACAGACTACCTACTTTTGGGCTCAGGAGAAGCATTGGTTGGATAGTAAATCATTCAAAGTAAATTCTGTTGATTAATTTTTTAATTTTTATTTATTTTTGTATGTGTATGAGTGTACTATCTGTATGTATGTTTGTGCACCCGTGTCGTGCAATGCCGCGGAGGTCAGAAGAGGGTGTCAGATTCCCCTGGAACTGGAGTTCTATTGCAATTGGAGTTACAGACTGTTCTTAGGTGCCATGTGGGTGCTGGGGATCGAACCCAGGTCCTCTGCAAGAGCAGTCGGTGCTCTTAACCGCTAGGCTATCTCTCCAGACCCTGTTGATTAATTTTTATAAATTCCTTTTCAGGAGGGTTAAAGCAATTACCCATTGAGTCTTAGTTAGATATAGACCCTCCTGTTTTTGTCTTTTCATCTGTCTTCTGACTACTAATCCAACCACAAATCTTTATCATCTTTTACATCTGAGAAACAGAAAATTTAAAAGAAACACTATCTATAGATATGTGGACCATATTCTCAGGTCTTCTGATTTGGATATGTAAAAATATAAGTACTAAAATTAAATTATATGCTTTAAATATCAGGTACTTTTTAAACTACTTTAAATAACATATTTTCCAAAATGTAAGTAAAATTTTGAAAGCTATAGAAACAATCTAAGAACTCTAAACAAATATTGGCAGAACTTAAAATTATTGAACTATTACAGGTCACAGAATAAGATACATTTGTAAATAGTTACTGAATTTTGTTAAAGAATCACAGACATATAGTAGTAAAAGAAATACTGAAATATACCTTGATAGAACAATAGTATATCAATATATAAAACAAAAGATCACCCCACCGCAGAGATACATGCACGGCCATGTTTATTTCAGCTCTCTTCACAATAGCAAGGAGCTGAAACCAACCCAAATGACCCTCAACTGATGAGTGGATAGAGAAAATGTGATACATTTAGACAATGGAGTTCTATGCAGCAGTATCATGAGCTTTGCAGGAAAATGGCTGGAGCTAGAGGACATCATGCTGAGTGAAGTAACACAGTCCCGGAAAAACAAACTTCGAATGGCATCCCTCATCTGTGGATGCTAGTGCCTATTACCTAGTTGTAAGTATTACTTGTGCATGGCCCCTTGAGCTTTTGTCCAAAGCAATTGGGAGTGATGCATATTGGAAACAACAACAACAACAACAGCAACAACAACAGAAAGGACTGCATTAAAGAACTGACTGAAACAGTGAACTTCTGCTCAAAACAGTCAACTTCCACATGGAGAATATTGAGAAAGACTGAGAAAGAGATGAAAAGCATGTTTGGCAGAACGCATGAGCTCTGGTGGGGTGGGGGATGGGGGGGACACGGGTCTAGATTTGAATAT
>VZQC01005766.1:506671-568547 GCA_009823505.1 Rhizomys pruinosus
TATATATATATGTAGAAACATGGCTGCCACCGTTGCACAGTATCTCCAGGCGGTTGAGGTGTAGCTGATACTGACAGAGGAGTCTTGCTTGACTCAAGGAGACCAATATTTTGCTTTATTGCATTAATGGCCTGTGGTAACGCTCTCTGGCATTTCAGAGGCCAACTACATTAGCAAGTGATGTCTCAAAACATTTTTTCATGCTTACACCAGGTCTTTGACAACAGGGATTTACCACCTTTCTCCTTGCAGATATCCTATTTTTATAGGCAAAAGGCATTTATAATTTTGGGGGCTTGGATCCCCTAGTCAACATCTCCTTGGCAGAATAATCAATTGGTGATATCAGAGCTCTCCCGTATTAATATATTTTACTTAACTACACAGCTTATAAAGAATTTTCTACTATATTTGGCTCTAAATAGAGAATTATCCTTTCACAATTCCTATGTCTATCAGCCAACTAAAGAAGGTAGCTATACCTGTTCTACAAGAAATCACCTTACTATAACAGTTGGCTCCAATATACAGTCAGGGGATGACTTCATTACCATCATGTTTCTCTATTTCCCACAAAGGGGAGAGGTAGGAAGGTTTCTCAGCATCTGGAAGGTAAACTTCATTAGGGCACATTATAAACAGTTATCCCAAATAGAATTCAGAGATATGCTCAGTATCTGTGACTCAGGCAGTCTGAGATTCCTTTTTCTTTAATGTTCAGATGGGTCAGCCTCTCTGCTGGCATTTCCCACTCCATCATGCACAGCCAAAAATTGTAAGTTTTCGAGCATTTAGATTGGTGCTTTTACCTGTGGGAACATACAAATCTCCTCCCATTGTTAGTTTCAAGACATCAAAATTAAAAATTTATCAAAAGATTTGGAATATGGAAGGAATATTATACCACCTCCCTCTTTTTGTTTTTTAAATTTTTATGTTTTGACCTATAGATGCCTAAGTTGTATTAAACATAACCATAAACAGGAACCAAGGTGTAAATTTTCATCAAATATACCCAAACTGTTTATCATTGAATGCATGCTTATTTGGGAAGTGAACTTAAACATAATTTCTTTAAATTATCCTACAAGTGAAGGAAAAATGTTAAAAGGTGTTACTGTATAACGCAGAAAAATATAGAGACCATTAATGTACCTTAACCCCAAAGTTATCGTTGGAAATACAATACAGATTACAAATAAAACAATTAACATTTTATATTCTCAATTAGTTCAAATGTATTACCATTTTAAACTGCAAACCTTACAAAGTGGGTTTTAATAACTATCTTTCTCCAAGCTCTTGGCCTTCTCCAGGTCTGGCATGAAAACCTGCTTTAAAGATTTTACAATATCTAGCTCTTAATAAAATTTTCTTTTACAGTTCTTATGCCTATCAGTTAATTAAAGACTGGCTAGATACGCCCCATGAGATGTTGTTACCATCATAACCATCTTGGTTTTGGGGGGAATTTTTGTTTTTGTGGGAGCTTCTAGGAAGCTTCCTTTGTCACGAACAGGTGCATTGCAGTCCTGCTAAGGGGAGAGGGACACACAGTGCCTTCAGGGCAAGACCACAACCAGCTAATCCTCCAACAAGTCCAGGGTGGAGAAAAGTTGCAAATGTGGTTGAAATGGGCCAGGGTCCGTCCCAAACTTGGAGCCAGATTTGGCAATTTCATTCACGTGGCTTTAGAGGCATGAAGTTTGCAAGAGTGAAGGGGTCATCAGTTCTTCCTCCACAGTTACAGAGAGCCAAAGAAGTCAGGAACAGTACAGCAGGGGTGTCCCTGAATAAAGAAGGCCCTGATAGACCATTGCATGAAGCTGTGAATGTGAAGCCTGGTTGGCAGCAGAGACCCCAAGAAGACATTCGAGATGCCAGACCTGTGAGATATTTGCCAAGGAGAGCTGCATACGGGGAGTGGTACCAGCCTAAGAAAGAGATGTATGTTGCAAGCAAAGCTGGAAGAGCTGAGCAGTGTAAGCCCTTTGGAAGTCAAGTCCCAGAAGTTGCATGTGGAGCTACTGGACTTGGTGTTTACCCTGCAGGTTTTCCGTCTTGTTTTGTTCCAGTATTTCCTCACTATGCCTCTATTCCTCCTTTTTGGAATGGGAATGTGTATTTGGTTCCACTGTCCATTGGGAGTATGTAATTTGTCTTTTGATTTTACCTGAGCTTACAGTTAAGAGATTGGCCTGAGTCTTAGAAGAGACTTGGACTGCAGACTTTTGAATGGCATTGAAACTGGTAAAGACTATGGAGACTTTTAAGGTTGGACTAAATGCATTTTGCATTTTATATGGTTAGGAGCCTATGGGGGCCAGGGAGTGGAATGTGTTGGTTTGAATGAGTGTCCACCATAGGCTCTAGGTATTCAGACGATTGTCTCCAGTTGGTGGCGCTGTTTTTGGAGGTCTTGGGGTGTGTGGCCATGCTGGAGGAAGTGTGTTGTTGGGGGCAGGCTTAGTGAGTTTTAACAAGCCTCGTGGTCTACAGTCGCTCCCTCTGCTTCCTGTGCTGTTTGCAAGATGTGACCCTTGGCTTCCTGCTCCAGTCTCCAGCTGCCATGCCTCCAGCCACAATCGACTCTAATTCCCTGGAACCGTCAATCATAAGCTCAAATAAACTTTTCCTTTTATAAGTTCCTTGGTCATGGTGCTTTATCACAACAACAGAAAAGTGACTAATACACCCACTTTGTGGACATTGTGAGGAACTGCCCTCATTGCATAGAGGTCAGTTGGTCACTTCTGTGACCTGACCGGAGAGGTACCTTCCTACTCGGGTCCTTAGCCTGGGACAAGGAGACACGTTTCCTACTTTTGGCCATAACTTTCCACCTGCCCAAGTCCAGGACAGGAATTTCACACCAGCTTCACAGGTTGGTTGTCCACAAAGAGAGCCTTTTTCCAAACCAACTTGTCACCCACAGGCCTCAACCCCAGTTACCCGCTGGTCATCTTAACAAAATGGAGGCTTAGCCTGTATGCACACAAAAAATTTTAAAATGGCGGCTGCAAATTCCTCAATGATGTTAATTGGAATTCAATATTTTTTTTTATTTTTTAAATTTTAAAATTTTTATACATTTTATTTTTTATTCCCAAATACCCAAAAACTTATTAACACTTTAATACAATGAAAACCTGGTTGCATCTTTGTTTTAGATGTTGAAAGGGTGTAACCAGTAGGTGGAAGTGTAGATCCATTATTTTAAAATTTTTAACAGATAACCCATAGGCTTTTCTGAAATTTAATTATGTTTTGGCTGTTTAATTTGTGTCTTGAGAAGGAAGGGCCACATTCCAACTCAGAGGCAATGTTTCTACTGGTATCATGGCTGGTAACATTAAAATATACTTAGAACACAAGTACACACATCCATACACACGTGTGCATGCACATACATACACACATACATAAATAAGAAAGATTTGTTAGGTTGACCTGTAAGAGAAGAAAGCCATATTGTTTGATATCCAATGAAAAACATGAAAATTTTATAATTTCTTATAGGGTTATTTTTACATAATTAGAATAAATATCCTGGTAATGCATGAAACAGCTGAGATCCATATACCACCTCTTAGGCCCATTCCCAACCACTTGCCTTTAATGAACTATACCTAAAGTTTACTATTTTTTCCCTATCCTGTCCCTCTGGCTAGTTACTTCTAAGCTGTCCGTCTGCTAAGCCTAACTGTCCCTATGCTATTTAAAATTTAAAGATTGAGGATTTCCAAAATAGACAGGCCAAAGTTGTTTGTAGTTTTGGACCAATCCATCATGTCTTTTTATTAAGGACTTTGGAAGAATAATAATTATCCATAATCACAACAATTACAACAATAATTAATTATTAATAATTATTAACCATTGTTAGTCACAACAATCATTAATAATTATGAATAACAATTGTCAACAATAATAGCCAACAACAACGAACAATTTACCATTAGACTGAATTTTTATCAATTATTATTAATAATTATATTCAACAACAATAACTATAGCCATTAATAACAATTACTACTAATAATTAACAAAAATCTATCATTAAACTTAATAATATGCATAATATAAACCCAATTAAAATCGTTAACACTAAGGGTATAAAACAAACATTTTCTATGAATTGAATCTATTTCGTTTATAGTCAGCTAAATAGATTTAAACCTGTAGAATTATAATGAATTAAAAGCGAGAACTCACATTCACTCACACATACACACAGCTTGAAGATGGGCTTAAAGAAACATAAAACAGTTTTTCAAAAAAATTCTCATTTTAATTGAACCAAAATATCAATTTACGTTGTTAAAGAGACTTTTACCAAAGGTCCTTGAAAAAAAGACAATTTATCGGAGCAAGTTTGTTTTGTTAGAACCTCAAGGCCTGTAAATTCTCCTAGAAATCCATCTATCTTGTTTCCAAAATGTTGAAATCAAAAGGATGTTACCTAAATTCAAAATTTAGTGGGCATGATTTAGATACCATGTGCTGAGTCTGCAAGCTGGTATGCATGCACAGCAGGCAGGCTTATGACACCAGACCAGAGCTTAGACCACGTGTGATCTAGAAGTCTCTGAGAAGAGATTTTTAAGCTGAAACACATTTAAAAGGAGCAAGATAAAATTAAATCAACCATATCTAGGGTACCCAGGGGTTAAGTAAAAACACTAGACTTTAAGTTAAACATGCAGGCTTGGATCTATAAATAGCTGGCAGGTTTTAGGTAAGAAGAGTTATATTTAGAGAAAACCCATAAGAAGACAAGAGAGCAGAACACTTTTGTGCAAAAACAGATGTTGTATACAAAATTTAAGAGAAAAGTGGCCAGGCTTGGAATTATCCGGAAGATGCTCTTGGAGAAGGGGCAGTACAGTGAAAGGCCTTAATTTGCAACAGAACGAAGTGTGCTCAGGTTGAGGAGAGCTACCAGGAGAAAATTTACACATGAACAAGTTAAGATTGGAACTGAACTTGAGGAACTGGTTCCTCACAGTCTTTCTTTGTGGGGGTGGAATTTAAAACCAGAAAGTTTTTCAGACCTGTAGAATTATGAAAAATTGTTTTAAGTCCAAACATAACTTCTAAGGCTTAAAATTAAATTCAGCCTTGAGGTCACTGGCTTTTATAGCCTGCAGGAGTGACCATGCCAGAAGGCACTTGGCTAGACGGCACTGTGTGCTCCCTCTGAACCAAATCAGAGCCAGGCTCTCCACATGTACAAATCCACATGCCTTCAGACCACTGTCTCATCCACCGAAACCAGCAGGAAAGATGGCTCCACCACAAAAGATAGATATCAGGAGACAGAGAAGAAAAAGGCAAGATTTAGGGGTATGCAAATTCCTTCTATGAAGCCAGCATCACTCTATTACCAAAACCAGGCAAAGATCCAACTAAAAAGGAGAATTATAGGCCCATCTCCCTAATGAACACAGATGCCAAAATTCTAAACAGGATACTGGCAAACCACATACAGACCAACATCAAGAAGATCATATATCATGACCAAGTTGGATTCATACCAGAGATGCAGGGATGGTTCAACATATGAAAATCAATAAACATCATCAAACACGTAAACGGAATCAAAGACAAAAACCACACCATAATCTCAATTGATGCTGACAAAGCCTTTGACAAACTCCAGCATCCCTTCAAGATTGAAGTCCTAGAAGGAATTGGATTGGAGTGATCATTCCTCAATGTAATCAAAGCCATATACAGGAAACCCACAACCAATATCATCCTAAACGGGGAAATGACAGAAACATTCCCTTTAAAAGTAGGAACTCAGCAAGGCTGCCCCCTGTCACCACTCCTCTTCAATATAGTGCTTGAAACACTTGCTAGAGCAATAAGGCAAGAAAAGGAAATTAAAGGAGTACTAATTGGAAAAGAGGAAGTCAAACTATCCCTATTTGCTGATGATATGATTGTTTACTTAAGAGATGCAAAAAACTCCACCAGAAAACTCCTAGAAACGATTAACAGCTTCAGCAAAGTGGCAGGATACAAAATTAACCTTAGAAAATCAATGGCCTTTCTTTACACCAAGAACAAGCAACTGGAGAAAGAATTCAAAGAGACCTTCCCACTCACAATAGCCTCAAAAACAATAAGATACCTAGGAACAAACCTAACCAAAGACACCAAAGACCTCTACAACAAAAATTTTAAACCCTTAAAGAAAGAAATTGAAGAAGACCTCAGAAGATGGAAAAACCTCCCATGCTCATGGATTGGGAAAATTAACATTGTAAAAATGTCCATTTTACCAAAACTCTTGTATAGATTTAATGCAATCCCAATCAAAATCCCCAAGAGTTTCTTCACAGGCTTGGAAACAAAAGTTCTTAAATTCATTTGGAGAAACAAAAGACCCCGAATAGCCAAATCAATCCTGAGTGAAAAGAGCTACACAGGAGGGATCTCTATACCAGATTTTAAACTATACTACAGGGCTATAGTCATAAAAACAGCCTGGTACTGGCACAAAAACAGACCTGTTGACCAATGGAACAAAACCGAAGATCCAAATCTGAGCACATACAATTTCAGCCATCTCATATTTGACAAGGGGGCCAAGAAACCACAATGGAGAAAAGACAGCATCTTCAGCAAGTGGTGTTGGCAAAACTGGATCACCACTTGTAGAAGAATGAAATTAAACCCCTACCTCTCGCCCTGTACAAAAGTCAACTCCAGATGGATTAAAGACCTCAACGTGAAACCCCAAACTCTGAAGGTGATAGAAGAAAAAGTTGGCAGCAGACTACAAGACATAGGCGTAGGAAAAGACTTCCTAAATCAGACAGCAGCTGCACAAGAATTAAGGTCGACAATTGACAAATGGGACCTCATTAAACTCAAAAGCTTCTGTACATCAAAAGAAACAATCAAGGAAGTGAAGAGAAATCCCACAGAGTGGGAGGAAACCTTCACTGCAGATACATCTGACAAAGCATTGATTTCCAGAATATATAAACTACTCAAAAAACAAAGAAAAAAGAAAACAAATGACCCACTCAATAGATGGAGCAAAGAACTAAACAGAGACTTCACATGAGGAATTAGAGATGTCTGAGAAACACCTTAAGAAGTGTTCAACATCACTAATAATTAAGGAAATGCAAATGAAAACCACTTTAAGATATCATCTTACTCCAGTAAGACTGGCTAGGATCAAGAAAACAAATGATACCAAGTGCTGGAGAGGTTGTGGGGAAAGGGGAACACTCTCCACCGTTGGTGGGAATGTAAACTCGTACAGCTACTATGGAAAGCAGTGTTGAGAACCCTTGGAAGAATTGGAATGAACTTGCTACCCGACCCAGCCATACCACTCCTGGGCATGTACCCTCAAGACTCACCCACCACAGAGATACTTGCATGGCCGTGTTTATTGCAGCTCTCTTCACAATAGAAAGGACCTGGAACCAACCCAATTGCCTCTGAACTGACGAGTGGATAGAGAAAATGTGGTACATCTAAACAATGGAGTTCTATGCAGCAGTAAAGAAAGATGACATCACAAGGTTTGCAGGAAAATGGCTGGAGCTAGAGGACATCATGCTGAGTGAAGTAACACAGCCCCAGAAAAACAAACGACGAATGGTATCCCTCATCTCTTGATGCTACTGCCAATTACCTAGTTGTAAGTATTTCTTGTGTAGGGCCCCCTGAGCTTTTGCCCAAAGCAGTTGGGCATAGTTCATATTGGAAGCAACAACAACAACAACAACAACAACAACAATAACGACAACAAAAAGGACTTCATCAAAGATCTGACTGAAACAGTGAACTTATGCTCAAAACAGTCAACTTCCTCATGGAGAATATTGAGAAAGACTGAGAAAGAGATGAAAAGGGTGTTTGACAGAATGCATGAGCTCTGGCAGGGTGGGGGAATGGGCAGGAACACGGGTCTAGATTTGTTAAAAAAATAAAAATAAATTTATGTGAAAAAATTGGAAAAAACAGATTTAGGAGTATGCATACCTAAGTTGTCAAGGTTTCCTTCTGCCCCACGTTGGATGCCAAGTTTGGTGTCACCACCAAGATTTGTGGCTGAGCCCACTTAATCCTAGGACGACCCATGTGGAAAGCCTGTGCAGGAAAGCACACCCCGTGTACACACGTTGAGGTTCAAATGCAGAGAATGATTTTATTTCAACATGTCTGCTTAAATATCCATTATGACTCAATCCTCAGGAATGCTAAATCTTTTTGTCACTAAACTCCACACCATGAGTGAGGCCAGGGAGGTACCATTGGCTTAGTATACAACCCACTTTAACTAAGTTTTCCCACAATTTCTCAGTCCAATTTAGACACATTTTCTTTTCCACACCCCCCACCCCACCCCAGTTGATGCATTCTGCCATACAAGTCCTGCATCTTTTTCTAAGACTTTTTAAAGTTTTTCTCTGTAGAGGTTTATTGTTTGGTCTTTTGGAGGCTGTTGTTGGGCAGGACACAGGTGTAGTTGGGTCATGCCATGAGCTGGGAATGCTGGTGTTGTGCTGTGTGCACATTTGAGTCTGCCCATCGCTGATGCAAGGACATGAAGGTTGGAAGGCAATGGTAGATACCGAGCCTTCACAGGCACGGGTACCCAAAGCATCCAGGTACTCAGTGCTCACCTGGTCTCTTGCAGGCTGCTGTTGTGCATGACACGGGTGTATTCTGCTCATTCCACGTGCTGGGCACACACTAGTTTTGTGCTTTGTGCATCTGAGTCGCCCATGATGCACACTGGGACCCAAAGGTTTGAAAGTCCTGGTCGATACCATACCTCCTCAGGCAGTGTTCACCTGGTGATTTGCAGGCTGATGTTGTGCAGGACACAGGTGTAGTCTGCTCATGCCATGAGCTGGGCACATGCTGGTGTTGTGCTGTTTGCATGTCTAAGGCCCCCACACCGCATTCTGGGACCAGATGGTTGGAAGTTACTGGGTAACACCAAGCCACCACGGGCACAGTGGCTCCCAAAACACCCAGGCAGGCAGTGCTCCCTGGGTCTTTTGCATGCTGTTGTGGTGCAGGAAAAAGTGTAGTCTGCTCACACCAAGAGCTGGGCGAATGCTGGTGTTGTGCCGTGTGCGCCTGTGAGTCCACCCATGGCTCAGGCTGGGATTGGAAGGTAGGAAGATCCCAGGTGATACCAAGCCTCCAAGGACACAGGGAACCCAAAAGCACCCAGACAGGCAGTGCTCACCTGGTCTTTTGCAGGCTGTTGTGCAGGACCCAGGTGTATCCTGTCCCTGCCACGAGCTGGGCACATGCTGGTGTTGTGCTGTGTGCACATCTGATTCTGCCCACGGGCCATGCTGGGACCCGAAGTTTGGAAGGCCACAGGCAATACCAAGCCTCCAAGGGCACAGGCATGCCTGAAGCACTCCAACAGGCAGTGCTGACCTGGCCTTTGGCAGCCTCTTGTTGTGCAGGACACAGGTGTAGTCTGCTCGGGCCATGAGGTGGGCACATGCTGGTGTCGTGCTGTGCTCCCGTCTGAGACCTAACACTGACCACATGGGCAGCCAAAGGTTGGAAGGTCCAGAGTGATACCAAGCCTCCAAGGTCACAGGGGTGCTAGAAGCACCCAGGCAGGCAGTGCTCACCTGGTCTTTTGCAGGCTGTTCTTGTGTAGGACACAGGTGTAGTCTGCTCTAAACAGGAGCTGGGCACAAGCTGGTGTTTTGCTGTGTGCACCTCTGTGTCTGCCTTTGTCCCACTCGGAGACCCAACCATTAGAAGATCCTGGAAGATTCCAAGCCTCCACCTGCACAAAGGTGCCCCAAGAACCTAGGAAGGCAGTGCTCACCTGGTTTTTTGCAAGCTGTTTTTGTGCAAGACACAGGTGTAGTCTGCGAGCTTTGGGCATGCTGGTGTTGTGCTGCTTGCACGTCTGAGTCCACCCATGGACCATGCTGAGACCAGAAGGTTGGAAGGTCACAGGCAATATCAAGCCTCCACAAGCACAGGGGTGCCCAAAGCACCCAAGCAGGCAGTGCTCACCTGGTCTTTTGCAGGCTGTTGTTGTGCTGTGTCATTGTGGTTGTCTTTGTTCAATGACTTTGAGTCACGAGTGACCCCATTCCACACGCTGTCCTTCCCTTTTTAGCTCAGTTCCAGGTCTTGTCTCCTGGCTGCAGGCCTACGGTCTCTGGGCTTCACTCCCACAAGAAGGGGGGAGGGAAAACCGCAGGTGATTATCCATGGAAATGAAAGGACTGACACACACACACACACACACACACACACACACACACACACAGATCTGGTCTAATTGGGGGGCTGCAGAGCTCCGGTTTTCGCAACAGGTAACTAGAGGTGTGACATTTTGCTCAATGCCTCAAGGGAAGGGGCCTGGAAATTTGCAAAGATGGAGCAAAACAAGAATCATTGTAATATCCCGAATCTTCCTGCTACAGTTAACTCTCAGTGCCACAGAAATATCAGGTAACTGGAGATCTCCCAGGACAGGTCTTACAAGTTCTCCCTTCAAGCCACACACAAAGTTTCATTCCCACAACCCATCTTTGTTTTTTAGTTAAAATGGAGCAGTAATGTCAAGGTCCTCTAGGGAATCCCCTGGGATGGCCTGGTATTGGACTAGAACAGTCTTGGCTGAGACCTCAGTGAGTATATTGATTCAGGTTTTTTTTTTTTTTTTTTTTGGTCTTTTCGAGACAGTTCCAGCTGTCCTGGAACTCACTTTGTAGACCAGGTTGGTCTTGAACTCACAAAGATCCACCTGCCTCTGCCTCCCAAGTGCTAGGACTAAAGGCGTGCACCACCACGCCCAGCTTGATTCAGTTTTTTATAAACAGGAGGACACAGGGTGTGATAGTCAGGAGGACTCTTAGGGTAAAAAAGGGTCACAGTAAGGGAAGTAATCAGGTAATCAGGGGGTTGGAAAATCATGGGACAGAAACTTGTGGGGAGTATCTATCATGGAGTACTTTCCTGAGATCTTTTAAGGTTTTAACATTTTGCTCAACAATACCAGATTCATTTAAATAAAAAACAGTATTCCTCCCCCAGGAAAATGCAGGTTCCCCCATTTTCTGCAGTTAACAAGTCCAGGGCTCGCTGGTTCTGCATCACCACTTCTGCCAGAGAAGTTATCTGTCTCTGGAGTGATTCAAGGCTATTAGTTGTGGACGCCATTGCCTCATCAAGCTTATTTTGGAAGTCCACTTCCATGCTATAGACCTTTGTAGAGAGAATGATTCCTAGTATGACCAGAAGCAAAAGAATATTTCTCTCTTTTGATGGACCGGGTCCAGTCACAGCATCCAAGCAACTTCCTCCTTCTCATAAAGGAAGAGCTGAGGAGTGATAATTTTGGGCAAACAAATTCCAGAACCAGTAGCATTTGCACAGAGGGATGTGGTACCATCACACCAGAGACAGAATGGTGACTTGTCACACAGGGTCCTGTCGAGAGGGAACACTTTGGAGGCACCTGTGGTCTGGGGCTACTGCAGCTGTCACTAAACAAGTAGGAAGTGTAGTGAGTTGGTTGAATGAAGAATGGCGTGAACCATAGGCTCTGTCTCCATGGGGGCGGATTCCTGCAAGGAGGTGGTAGAAGGAATGGCAGTGAAAAGAGGGCCTGTGAAGGATGCACAGAAAAAATATTGGGAGACATGAAGTTGGGTGGTATAATTAATGAGATCTCTGGTGTATTCAATATTCTGAGGCCATGTAACAGTGGACTGAAGCTTTCCTTCCATCTTGGATTCCTATAACAGAATGTGGAATTGAGTGAAGATGGGTTGAGGAGTTAGAAAAAGCTGGCAAGTGTGGGAAAATTTAGTTAGAATGGGTTGGGTTCTAAGCCAATGGTACCTCCCTGGCCACACCCATGGGATGGGGTGTAGTGATAAATTGAGTCATGATGGATATTTAAGCAGACATGTTGGAATAAAATCTCTCTCTGCATTTGAAACTCAACCTGCCTACATGTGGTGTGCTTTCCTGCACGGACTTTCCACATGGGTCGTCCTAGGATTAAGTGGGCCCTGGCAACAAATCTCGGTGTGACACCACAATTGGCGTCCAAACGTGGTGCAGAAGGAAACCTTGACAACTCAGGTGTGCATACCCCTAAATCTTGCCTTTTTCTTCTCTCTCTCTCATGATATCTATCTATTGTGGTGAAGCCATCTTTCCTGCTGGTTTTGGTGGATGGGACAGTGGTCTGAGGGTATGTGGCTTTCTACACGCAGAGAGAAGCCTACCTCTGATTTGGTTCAGAGGGAGCACCCAGTGCCTTCCAGGCATGTGGCTCCTGGCATGGTCACTCCTGCAGGCTATAAAAGCCAGTGACTTCAAGGCTGAATTTAATATTAAGCCTTAGCAGTTATGTTTGGCCTTAAAACAATTTTTCATAGTTCTACAGGTGTGAAAATCTTTCTGGTTTTAAATTCCACCCCCCCCCCAAAGAAAGACTCCTGCTGTGAGGAACCATCTACTCAAGCTCAGCAAGTTTGGTTCCAATTTTGTTCATACGCAAATTTTCTCCTGGTAGCTCTCCTCAAACTGAGCACATTTCTTTCTGTTGCAAATTAAGGACTTTCACTGAAACCGCCCTCTTCCAAGAGCATCCTCTTCAAGCCTTGGCCATTTTTCTCTTAAATTTTGTATACAAAATCTGTTTCTGGATAAAAGTGTGTTGCTATATTGTCTTCTTATGGGTTTCCTCTATATTTAACTCTTCTTACCTAAAACCTGCTGGCTATTTGTAGATCCACGGTTGAGATTTAGCTAACAGTAATTCAAATCCATTTCAGCATGCTTAACTTAAAGTGTAATATTTTTACTTAACCCCCGGATACTATAGATATGGTTGATTTAATTTTATCTTGCTCCTTTTAAATGTGTTTCACCTTAAAAATATCTTCTGACAGAATTCTTGATCACACGTGGTCTGAGCTCTGGCCTGGTGCCATAAGCCTGCCTGCTGTGCATGAATACCAGCTTGCAGATTCAGCACATGGTATCTAAATCATGCCCACTAAATTTTGATTTTAGGTAACATCCTTTCATTTCAGCATTTTGGAAACAAGATAGATGGATTTCTAGCAGAATTTACAGGCCTTGGAGTTCTAACAAAACAAACTTGCTCCGATAGATTGTCTTTTTAAAGGACCATTGGTAAAAGTCTCTTTAACAACGTAAATTGATATTTTGGTTCAATTTAAATGAGAAATTTTTTGACTAAAACTGTTTTATGTTTCATTAAGCCCATCTTCAAGCTGTGTGTATGTGTGAGTGAATGTGAGTTCCCGCTTTTAATTTATTATAATCCTGCAGGTTTAAATCTATTTAGCCTACTATAAACGAAATAGATTCAATTCATAAAAAATGTTTTATATCCCTTAGTGTTAACAATTTTAATTGGGTTTATAGTATGCATATTATTCAGTTTAATGATAGATCATTTGTAATTATTATTAGTAATTGTTATTAATAGTTATAGTCATTGTTATTAGATATAACTATTAATAACAATTGATAGAAATTCAGTCTAATGTTAAATTGTTCATTGTTGTTGGTTATTATTATTGACAATTATTCATAATTGTTAATGATTGTTGTGACTAATAATGGTTAATACTAATTATTAATAATTAATAATAAATAATAATGGTTGTAATTGTTGTGATTATGGATAATTCTTATTCTTCCAAAGTCCTTAATAATAAGACATGATGGATTGGTCCAAAACGACAAACAACTTTGGCCTGTCTACTTTTGGGAATCCTCAATCTTTAGATTTGTAAATAGCATAGGGACAGTTAGGCTTAGCAGAGGGACATCTTAGGAGTAATTAAGCAGAAAGGATAGGATAGGAAAAGAATAGTAGATTTTAGGTATAGTTCATTGAAGGCAAGCAGTTGCAAATGGGCCTAAGAGGTGGCATATGGATCTCAGCTGTTTTATGAGTTACTAGGACATTTATTCTAATTATGTAAAAATAACCCTATAACAAATTATAAAAATTTAATGTTTTTCATTAGACAACAAACAATATGGCTATCTCCTCTTATAGGTCAACCTAACAAATCTTTCTTTCTTATGTATGTATGTGGGTATGTATGTATGTATGTATGTATGTGTGTGCACACATGAATATGGATGTGTGTACTTGTGTTCTAAATATATTTCAATGTTAACAGCCATGATACCAGCAAAAACATTGCCTCTGAGTTGGAACGTGGCCCTTCCTTCTCAAGATGCGAATTTATATTAAACAGCCAAAACATTATTCAATTTCAACAAAGATTATGGGTTATCTATTAAAAATTTTAAAATAATGGATCTTCACTGCCACCTACTGGTTATGCCCTCTCAACATCTAAAACAAAGATGCAATAAGGTTTTCATTTTATTAAAGTGTTAATAAGTTTTGGGGTATTTGGGAATAAAAAATAAAAGGTATAAAAATTTAAAAATTTAAAAAATAAAAAACTGAATTTCAATTAACATCATTGTAGAATTCGCAGCCACCATTTTTACATTTTTTGCACACACACAGGCTAAGCTTGCATTTTGTTCAGATGACCAGTGGGTAGCTGGTGTTAAGGCCTGTGGGTGACCAGTTGGTTTGGAAAAAGTCTCCCTTTGCAGACCACCAACCTGGGAAAAGCTGGTGTGAAATTCTTGTCCTGGGATTGGGCAGATGGAAAGTCTTGGTCAAGAGTGGGAAACGGGTTTATTTGTCCCAGGCCAAGGACCCGAGTAGGAAGATACCTCTCTGGTTAGGTCATAGAAGTGACCGACTTACCTCTCCATAATGGGGCAGTTCCCCACACTGTCCACAAAGTGGGCACTGTACATCCCTCTCCCCTTAGCAGGACTGCAATGCACCTGTTCAGGACAAAGAAAGCTTCCTAGAAGCTCCCACAAAAAGAAAAATTATCAAGATGGTAATGATGGTAACAACATCTCATGGGGCATATCTAGCCAGTCTTTAGTTAATTGATGGGCATAAGAACTGTAAAAGAAGATTTTATTAAGAGCTATATATGGTAAAATCTTCAAAGCAGGTTTTCATGCCAGGCCTGGAGAAGGCCAAGAGCTTGGAGAAAGATAGTTATTAAAATCCACTTTGTGGGGTTGGAGAGATGGCCTAGCGGTTAAGAGTGCCGACCGCTCTTACAGAGGACCCGGGTTCGATCCCCAGCACCCACATGGCGGCCGAGAACCGTCTGAAACTCCAATTCCAGGAGAACTCCAGTTCCAGGGGAATCCGAGACCCTCTTCTGACCTCCGCGGCATTGCACGACACGGGTGCACAAACTTGCATGCAGACAGTACATTCATGCACATACAGAAATAAATAAAATTAATAAAAAATAAAATAAAATAAAATAAAATCCACTTTGTAATGTTTGCAGTTTAAAATGGTAATACATTTGAACTAATTGGGAATATAAAATGTTAACTGTTTTATTTGTAATCTGTATTGAATTTCCAACAATAACTTTGGAGTTAAGGTACACAAATGGCCTCTATATTTTTCTGTGTTATACAGTATCACCTTACATTTTTCCTTTACTTGTAGGATGATTTAAAGAAATTAAGTTTAAGTTCACTTCCCAAATAAGCAAGCAGTTAATGATAAACTGTTTGGGTAAATTTGATGAAAACTTACACGTTGGTTCTTGTTTCTGCGTATGTGTAATACAACTTAGGCATCTATAGGTCAAAACATAAAAATTAAAAAAAAAACAAAAAGAGGGACGTGGTATAATATTTCTTCTGTATTCCAAACCTTTTGATAAATTTTCAATTTTGAGGTCTTGAAACTAACAATGGGAGGAGATTTGTATGTTCCTACAGGTAAAAACACCAACCTAAATGGCTGAAAACGAACAACTTTTGGCTGTGTAGGATGGACTGGGAAATGCCAGCAGAGAGGCTGACCCATCTGAACACTAAAGAAAGAAGAACATCAGACTGCCTGAGTCACAGACACTGAGCATCTCTCTGAATTCTATTTGGGATAACTGATTATAATGTGCCCTAAGGAAGTTTACTTTCCAGATGCTGAGAAACCTCCCTACCTCTCCCTTTTATAGGAAAAAGAAAAACATTATGGTAATGAAGTCATTCCCTAACTGTAAATTAGAGCCAACTGTTGTAGTTGTAATTTCTTATAAAACAGGTATAACTACCTTCTTTAATTGACTAATAGACATAGGAACTGTGAAAGGATAATTCTCTATTTAGAGCCAAATATAATAGTAAAGTCTTTATAAGCTGTGTAACTAAGCAAAATATATTAATATAGGAGAGCTCTGATATCATCAATGGATTATTCTGCCAAGGAGATGTTGGCTGGGGGATCCAAGCCCCCAAAAATTTAAAGGCCTTTTGCCTTTAAAAATGGGATATCTGCCCTGGCACACTTGTTTGCACTCCAAATTCATTCCCTCCCAAACAATATTTTAAAGGAGTATCTCTCTGGCTTTAAAGTCGGGAATCTTCCTCTCTAGGCTGATTTTAGTTCTTAAGATAAAGTCAAACAGGGGTTCCTCAGGTTTTTGCCTAGGAAATAATAATGAGGAACTGGAAATGGGGATTCAGTGGGTGGTGTAATTCGATCCCAGACCTGTAGGATGCAAAGGAGGACCTAGTCAAAGAACCCTGGGGCCAGTCCAGCCTGTTGTGTCCCTGTGCTAAAATCTCCTTCTCCAAAGAGCTGTTTGTAACCCCACTCTATATTAGGTTGCCCTTGATTTCTGCATACCTGTTGGTGATATTCCTCTCTGTACAGTGCTTGTTGTTGTTGTTCAGTTTCTTTGAGTCACCCCATTCCACATGCTGTCCTTCTCTTCTTGGCTCAGCTCCAGGACTTGTGTCCTGCCTGCAGGCCTACAGTCTCTAGGCTTCGCTCTTGCAAGAAGGGGGGAGGGAAAACCAGGAGATTACCTGTGGAAATGAATGGACTCACACACAGAGCTGGGGAGGATAGGAACTCCGTTTATTTTCTGTCAGTGAGGTCTATATATTAGACTACTATGCTTTGGGAAAGGAAGTGGGGAGCAGGCAGAAGGGAGAGCCAAACCACCTTGGTTCTAATTGGGGGGGCTGCAGAGCTCTGCTTTGTGCAACAGGTAACTAGAGGTGTGACATTTTGCTCAATGCCTCAATGGAAGGGGCCTGGAACTTTGCAGAGATAGGGCGAAGAAAGAATCATTGTAGTATCCCGAATCTTCCTGCTACAGATAACTCTCAATGCCACAGAGATATCAGATAACTGGAGATCTCCAAGGACAGGTCTTATAAGTTCTAGCTTCAAGCCACACACAAAGTTTCATCCCCACATTTGCTGGACACAGGTGTTGTCTGTTCACGCAATGTGCCATGTGCACTCCGGTGTTGTGCTGTTTGCGCATCTGAATCCACCCACGGTGCATGCTGGGATATGAAGTTTGGAAGGTTCTGGGTGATACTAAACCTCCATGGGTACAGGAGTGCCCAAAGCACCCAGGTAGGCAGTGCTCACCTGTTCTTTTCCAGACTGTTGTTGTGCAGGACAAAGTGTAGTCTGCTCATGCCACGAGCTGGGCACATGGTTGTATTGTGCTGTGTGCACGTCTGATTCTGCCCAGAGCCCACACTGGGACTGGAAGGTTAGAAGGTTCCTGGTGATACTAAGCCTCCACAGGCACAGGGGTGCCTGAAGTACCCAGGCAGGCAGTAATCACCTGGTCTTTTGCAGGCTGTTATGCAGAACCCAGATATTGTCTGCTCATGCCACGTGGTGTGTGCACTCTGGTGTTGTTCTGTGTGTCCATCTGAGCATGCCCACTGCCTATGCTGGGACCTAAAGTTTGGAAGGTCTCAGGTACTACCAAGCTTCTACGTGCACAGGGGTGTCCAAAGCACCAGATAGGCAGTGCTCACCTGTTCTTTTCCAGGATATTATTGTACAAGACAAAGTAGTCTGCTCATGCCACGTGCTGGGCACATGGGCACATGCTCGTATTGTGCTGTGTGCATGTCTGATTCTTCCCACAGCCCACACTGGGACCCGAAGGTTAGAAGGTCCTTGGCGATACCAAGCGTCCACCACCACAGGAGTCCACAAAGCACCCAGGCAGACAGTGCTCACCTGGTCTTTTGAAGGCTATTGTTGTGCAGGACACAGGTGTAGTCTGCTCAGGCCACAAGCTGGGTGCATGCTAGTATTGTGATGTTTGTGTGTCTGGTTCCACCCATGGCTCAGGCTGGGACTAGAAGATTGGAAGGTCCTGGGTGATACCAAGCCTCCATGAGCACAGGGATTCTCGAAGCACCCAGGCAGGCAGTGCTCACCTGGCCTTTCTTTTTTTAACGCTATGTATTTATTTATTTATTTATTTATTTATTTATTTATTTATTTATTATGTGTATGAATGTATTGTCTGCATGTAGGTTGGTGCACACGTGTCGTGCAATGCTGTGGAGGTCAGAAGAGGGAATCTGATTCCGCTGGAACTGGAGTTAAAGATGGTTCTCAGCTGCCATGTGGGTCCTGGGAATTGAACCTGGGTCCTCTGCAGGAGCAGTCAGCACTCTTAACCTATGAGCCATCTTTCCAGCCCCTCACCTGGCCTTTTGCAGGCTGTTGTTGTGCAGGACACAGGTGTAGTCTCCTCAAGCTACTCGCTGGGCGCATGGTGGTGTTGTCTTTTTGTGCATCAGGGTCCACCCACGGGGCACGCTGGGATCAGAACTTCAGAAGGTCCCAGGTGATACCAAGTATCCATGGGCACAGGGCTGCCCAAAGCACCCAGGCAGGCAGTACTCACCTTGTCTTTTGCAGGCCATTGTGCACACAAAGTTGTAGTCTGCTTACGCCAGGAGCTGGGTGCACAATGTTATTGTGCTCTGTGCAGGACTGAGTCTGCCCACTGCCTACACTGGGAGCCAAATGTTGGAAGGTACCAGGCGATACCCAGCCTCCATGGGCACAGGGCTACCCAAAGCACCCAGAAGGTCAGTGCCTACCTGATCATTTGCAGGCTGTTGTGTAGGACACAGGTGTAGTTTACTCATGCCGTGAGCTGGGCGCACGCTGGTGTTCTCGTGTGTATGTGTCTCAGTCCACCTACTGCCTTCGCTGGGACCCAAATGTTGAAAGGTCCCAGATGATACCAAGCTTCCACCGGCACTTGGGTGCCCAAAACACCCAGGCAGGAAGTGCTCTCCTGGTCTTTTGCAGGCTGTTGTTGTGCAGGACACAGGTGTAGTCTGCTCATGCCACGAGGTGAGCTGGGCGCATGCTGGTCTTGTGTTGTGCTGTGTGCCGGTCTGAGTCCACCCTCGGCACATGCTGGGACCCTAATATTGGAAGGTCCCCACGATACCAAGCCTCCATGCCCACAGGGCTGCCCAAAGTACCCAGGCAGGCAGTGTTCACCTGGTCTTTTGCAGGCTGTTCTTTTGTAAGACACAGGTGTAGTCTACTCAGCGATGAGCTTGGTGCATGCTGGTGTTGTGCTCTGTGCATGCCTGAGTCTCCCCACAGCCAATGGTAGGAAGTTCTTGGATGATTCCAAGTCTCCACAGGGCTGCCCAAAGCACCCAGCCAGGCAGTTCTCACCTGGTGTTTTGCAGGTTTTTGTGCAGGACACAGGTTTAGTTTGCTCACACCATGAGCTGGGTGCACGCTGGTCTTATGCTATGTGCATGTCTGAGTCTACCCAGGGTGCAAGCCGACCCGAAGTTTGGAAGGACTCAGGCGATACCAAGCTTCCATGGGCACAGGGGTGTCCAAACCACTCAGGCAGGCAGTGCTCACCTGGTCTTTTGCAGACTGTTGTTGTGCAGGACACAGGTGTAGTTTACTCACACCACGAGCTGGGCACACGCTGGTATTGTTCTGTGTTCGCCTCTGAGTCTGCCAACAGCCCAGGTTGTTACCTGAAAGGTCCAAGGTCCAGGGCGATACCAAGCCTCCACCGGCACAGGGGTGCCCAAAGCACCCAGGCAGACAGTGCTTACCTGGTCTTTTATAGACCATTGTTGTGCAGGACACAGGTGTAGTTTGCTCATGCCATGAGCTGGGCACAGGCTGATGTGCTATGTGCGCATCTGAAACTTTTTCGATAATCATACATCATTTCTTAATTGAATTTAGAGTTGCTTCCCTTTCCATACCCCCACCCCACCTGAGTCCCTGCAGTCTGCCACACATGTCTTGCATCTTTTTCTGAATCTTTTCAGAGGGTTTTTTTTAAATTTTTTATTTATTTTTCTCTATGTATATGAATGTACTGTCTGCATGCAGGTCTATGCCCCCATGTTGCGCAATGCCACGGAGGTCAATATATATATATATATATATATATATATATATATATATATATACACATATCACCTGAATTGGAGGATTATTATTTGCTAAAAGATGTCATGTTTTCCTTAAAGAAGTACTTGAACGTTCCTCCTTGGCAAGCCCAAACAACCATCAATCCTGCCCTTGTGCTTCACACTGGGGTCTTTCCCTCCCATGGTCCCCCAAATGAAGTCCATTATGCACACATCCTGTCTTGATCCCTCTGCACTGGCCTCCATGATACAGCCTGGGTAGTCCAACAATGGCAGTCTATACTCTGACGAGGCTGAATCCCCTTAGTTGCTTAGTGCACAAGCTGGATTTCTCAGTAGTCCCCACCTGGCATTGAAGGTTTGGAGTATTGTTGGAGAGACATGAGTCTTCAGTCCATATTGGAGTGTTAAAAAGCTGTGTCTCATGTCTTTGAAGAGTGGCAAAAGCAGTGGCAGCCACAGCGTAGATGCACTTGACAGTAAGAATTGCAGACAGGCCAAATAACAGTGCTCTTTTTTTTTTTTTTCGTTTTGTCTTTTTACTAAGAACTCAAGTTTTATATCTGAAGTACAATATCTCCGACTTTACTGATTATTTATTTCTGGTTTTACTTTCCTTTTGGATGCTTAAGGCCACACAGTCAGCCCAGATTAACCAAGGTTTTTGTTTTCTTTTTTAAATTTATTTTTTACTTTCTTTTATTTCATTTTTTAACAATAAGTAATAAGTTATGAGTACAAGCATCCTTCATGTAAAACCAATTTGCAAACAGTTATGCCCAAACCCACACAGCCCAAGACTCCCACCATCCAGCTGGAGGGGCTTGTATGTACAATCAAGTTGATCAAATAAGGATCCAGTTTATATTGCTGTAGTTTCACCATTCACCTCAATCGCAGCCCTTACATTCTACTTCTCCCCCTCTTCCGCAGATTGTTCCCTAGGCTTAGAAAAGGGGCACAGGTGGACGAGAAGCAAAACAGTCTATTTTTCTCGGGAGATGTCGCTTTGGACTCTGACCAGTTCTGGCTGTTTCTTTTCATGGGCTGACAGTTTGTTCATTATTAATATCTCAAAATCCCAGGGAAAGACACAAGTTAATTCAGTGAGTACAAAAACTGAATCTGTATGTTTTCATCCTCCAATAAAGGCATCTCATCAACAATGTTCAACAGCACCTTTGAAATAAAGGATGGAAAATGATATTCCAAGCAAATGGAACTAAGAAACAAGCAGGTATAGGGTGCTGGGTATTTTTAGTTTTCATCTTGACACACCTTGGAAGATGGAAATTCAGTTGGGGAATGTATTCTATTGGAATGGCTTTGTGGACACATTTGTGGGGCGTTTTCTTAATTGTTGCATGTTGGGTGGTGCCACACTTTGGCAGGTTATCCTGTGTTGTGTAAGAAAGCAGGCTGAGTGCAGGCAAGAGGAGCAAGCCAGTAACCAGTGTTCCTTGAAGGCCAGTGCTCCAGGTATCCACTTTGGCTTTCTTTGATGATGGACTGTGCAATAAACAAAATAACCCCCCTCCTCCCCATGTTGACTTTTCTCAGTGTGTTTATCACAGTAATGGAAAGCTAAGTAAAACATATCTCTATTCAAATAAACAACAAAATAGACTTCAAACCAAATCTAGCCAGAACAGGAAAGAGCAGTTCATACTCATTAAATTAAAAAAAATGATATTCCAGACCTAAAAATGTATTTCTCCACACTCAGGGACACCTAACTTCAGTAAAGAATTTATTATTTTTATTAAGCCTAATATTTCACATGCACACAGATTGTGCTGACTTCAATGCACCTCTGTCACCAACAGAAAGGGAAAGCAGACAAAAAGAAACACAAAAGAGAAAAAAGAGTAACCCTAATGTTAAATGACATCATAAGTAAAATGGTCTTCATAAGTACCTAATGAACATTACACACCCAAATCTATAAATGCACTTTCTTCTCAACAGCCCATGGAATTCAATAAAAATAACCATGCAATATGTCAAGAAGCAAGTCTCCACAAATTTTGTAAAATTGAAAAAGTGTCTGTTATTCTATGTGATCACAAAGAAATGAAGGTAGATATTAATAAAAATAAAAATGAGGAAAGTACACAAATTAATGAAAGCTAAATACACTATTCAATGAAAATATCAAGGAAGGAATAAAGAATGAAATTAGAAAAGTCCTAGAATTGAGTAAAAGTGAAAACTCAGGGCTGGAGACATGGTTTATTGGTTGGAGCATTGGAAGCTCTTGCAGTGAACCCAGGTTCAGCCCACAGCACCTAAATGGCAGACAGTAACTGGGCATAATTCCATTTCCAGAGGATCCATCACCCTCTTCTGATCTCTCAGGGCATTGTATGACATGGATACATTTATACACATCCACCCAATGCACTCATATACATAAAATAAAAGTACATATCTTGTAGTTATAGAATACTATCATCTGTAAGTAAAGATATTTGCCTTCTTCCTTTCTAATTTGTTTCCCCTTTATCACTTTCGTATGGCTAATTTCTTTAGCTAAGCCCAAGTACTATATTGGATGGAAATGGAGTGAGTGAACATCCTTGTTTTGTTCATGGTTTAATGTAGATTTTTAAATTGTTTTTCATTTAGTATGATGTTGTCTATAAGATTATTGTATATTTCCTTTATTGCATTAAAATTTGCCCCTGTAACCTTAGAGTCTCTATGACATTTATAAAACATGATGTTAGAGATTTAGTTAAAATCATATTTTGCTTCTAATGAGATGATCATTTGGTTTCTGTACTTGAGTCTTATTATGTGATGGATTATATTTGTTGATGAACTCTAGCTGCATCTCCAAGATGAAACCATCTTGGTCGTAATGCATAATGTATTTGATGTGTTCTTATATTGGATTGCTAGTGTTTTAATGAGAATTTTTGCATATATTTTCATTGGAGATATTTATCTGAGTTCTCTTTTTTGTTGAGTCTTTGGTTTTGGTATTTAATAAAACTGGCTTCATAGAAAGCATTTCAAATTTAGAGAATGATTTGAAGAGTAACTGTATTAGTTCATACTTGAATGTTTGGTAAAATTTGGCTCTGTATTCATCTGTTGGTGTGTAGTTTTTTTGTTGGAGGATTTGTAATTACTATATTTCATATTTTGTTTATTCGGATATAGATTTTCCAATCTTGTTAATGTTTCCAATGAAATCACTTTTCATTTCTTTGATTCTTTGCATTATTTTCTTCATCTCAAAATCATTAATTTCAGTCACAACATTCAAGTTTCTGATTTGAGTTTGTATGGGAATTGTGCATGCTGTCATTATGGTAATGAGTTCAAATGAGTAACTGACCAGCTGTCTGGAAAACAGATTCTTTAGCCTAATATCAATGTCAAGTGTGAGATCCATCCTAAGAACCAGGACTTACATCAAAATAAATAGTTATTGATTTCTACCATAGTACTTTTCCCACTACTACACCAGTGAGCCAGTAGTTAATTGTTTTTCACAAGTTTCTCCAGCTAGAAAAGATGATAACTTTCTCCTTCTTGGAGCTTCCATAACACCTTCCAGCACTGTAAATGCTAGACAGTAAATTTGAGATTTTGAACTCACCACCAACTTGCTTTCTCCTTGCTTTTTCTATACCTCATATACGTAGTAGATCCAGTAATAGGATCTTACTATCCAGTTCTGGTGGGTAAACAAAAACAGAGGCAATAGCCACTATTATTTGTGGGTCTTTTGGAGCTCCTGGACAAGAGCTTCTGGAAAGGGAAACTATCCCTTACATTGATTTTTTTTTTTTGTATATGTATAGATGTACTGTCTGCATGCAAGCTTGTGCACCCGTGTCGTGCAATGCCTCGGAGGTCAGAGAGGGTGTCGGATTCCCCTGGAACTGGAGTTCTCCTGGAACTGGAGTTTCAGACGGCTCTCGGCCGCCATGTGGGTGCTAGGGATCGAACCTGGGTCCTCTGTAAGAGTGATCGGCGCTCTTAACAGCTAGGCCATCTCTCCAGCCCCACATTGATTGTTTTTTCTTTCATTTGTGTATTGGTGTCTAGAAAGGACATTATATAATCTTCTTAAAATATATACCTATACATTATGAAAAGCAATTAAAAGTAGTTACCTTTTTGTAGTGGTAATTTGCCCATATTAATCTCATGAAACTGAATCTTAATGCCAGGAATGAACTCCCTGACTTGTAGCTATTAATCAGTGGTCATTTAAACCATACTTGACATTGATGTTACTTTTGGCTACCCACAAGAACTTTCTGGGGCGACCAAGTACACTATGTAAATAGACAGTAGAGCAAAGAAGGTCAAATAATCCTGGTACTGAATTCAAGCCTCTCTTCCGCAGGCTAGCTTTCAAAGTGCTGGGACATTATACATCCATCAAGAAATAAAGAAAAGTATCCATAAAACTTACCCAGCTGGAAAGTATGTGAACTACACCTGGTCTGGAAAGATAGGTTCCACTGATGCAAAAATGCCATGAGCATTATGGGAATAACAAATCACTTACCACTTGCATTCAAGATCCACTTCATAAGATGGACCCCATACCTATCAGTGATATTAGGTCAAGGAATCTAAGCCTAGACAGGTCACAGGGAACAGGGAAGAGTCTATTACTAATTTTCTACTAAATAGTTACAGAATTTAACTGACAAGTAATGACTTATTGGTATATAAATAGATTAACGCATCTCCTATCTCTGACCGGAAAAGCTTCTTTAACGAGCAGATGATGACTAACATAGGATTACACAACTAGCTAATATGCAGAGAACAAGAGACTCCTGAGTGCATATTATTGAATAAGATAACTATGTCAAATTATTACAAGCTTTGGCTTAAGGATCATTGACGAAACTGTGCTGGAAAGAGTGCAAAAACTAGAAACTCTGGGTAACTTCTTTTTATCTGAAGGCAACTATGCTTTTATAATGTGAATTCCTTAATAGGCTCTAGAATTAATTGACCACTTATTTTCAGACTTTATAATTGTGGTATATGCATAGAGGGTATGCATTCATATATTAGAGTAATATAAAATTAAAGGGAAAAAGTGAACTCCTAAACATATTTTGGAATTAGCATACAGTTTATTTTTAAAGGTCATAATTTTGGTATATATGTGACATATACATATACATATACATATGCATATATATACTATAATATATATATATATATATATATATACTTTGGATGAATACAAATGGGACAGAACAACAATGACAAAAAGACTGGGTCAAATAACTGGCTGAAACAGTTAACTTCTGCCCAAACAATAAACCTCCACAGTGAAAAACTTTAAAAAGACTGAGAAAAAGATGCAAGATATGTATGGCAGAATGCACGAACTGGGGTGGGGTGGGGGCATGGAAAAGAGAGTGTGTCTAAATTGGACTGAGAAATGATGTATGAAACACCCAAATCACCAATAAAATATTTTATTGAAAAAGATAATTGACTGTTTAAAGACACAAAAGTATTTTTTCTAATAATGTGCATTACTTGTTCACTCAATATTGATAGAAAGTGGGGCTACTCATCACACCTACACTGAAAATTTTTCATTAAAAAATGAACATAAATTCTTAGATATTGAAAGCAGGCATAGAAATGGTAAATCATATAAAAGGCAATGAACAATATGGCAGTTTAGACGGATTAGTGGAGGAGAGTGAAATCCAGGTAATGTTTCTAAATGTTGAAAAAAGTCAGTAATAACAGTCTTGTAATTTTTGTGCATAACTATAGGAACCGAAATTCCCAATATCAAGAAACTTAGAGATGTCATGTCTGATTAAGACTCACTCTCTGCTTCTAAAATGAGATCTTATTGCTACATGTTCCTGATGGTACAAATATTGTGTCTTCACAAACTACATGATAAAATAGAAGGGAAAAAAAAACATAGATAAGGCTATTCCATTCAAACTTAGGAGGCCATTAATCCTATTATTGATGGTGCATCTCAAATCAATTCTGAAATATACTATATTTTACTACTGTTATCTAGATTTTGAAATTTCAGCATATGAACTTGGGGAGAAAAATTCAAACACTAGCAGCTTGTAAGAAAATTTCCATAATATTGTTTAGTCTTGCTACATATATCAACTACTCCCTCCTTTCCCATTTCAGAAAACCTACACCTAAATTTCTGCTCTCTGAGCTTTGTTGAATCTGTCCCCAATCTTCTGAAATTCGATCAACCTACATTTTCTTTTTTTTTTTTTTCAAAATTGAATTTTAAAATTTTCTAAATTAGATACTTTACTTTTTGTAGGAAGCTTTGTTCAGATTTCATTTTTGAATGCTACTTATGTTTCATTTTTTCTTTTTTTTATTGATGCTTTGTGTATTTCATACATCATTTTCCAATTCGGTTCAGGCATATATCCCCTTCCCTTCCCACCACCCCACCCTTACCCATCCCAGATCATGCATTCTGCTGTAACTTTTCTCCATCTTTCTGTTTTTTTGTTTGTTTGTTTTGTTTTGTTTTCATTTTTTTTTTAACACTAAGTGATAATGTGTGAGTACTTGCAAGCATACGGATGGTCTCTGGAATGCCAGAGAGTGTTACCAAAGGCTACTAAGCCAATAAAGCAAATATAAGCCTCCTTGAGTCAAGCAAGACTCCTCCATCAGCACCAGCTACACCTCATCTGCCTGGAAATACTGTGCAGCAGTGGCAGCCATATGTCTGTACATCCCAAATTTAATTGGCTATCAGCTCTCTCCTTGGAGGAATAACCCACGGCTGATGCCACAAGCTTGCAACCTCTAATGGTTAGGAGATGTTATAAACCACATGAAGACCCTGTCATACTTATCAGATGAAAATGTAATTCATGGATTAACATACCATCCAAATATCTGTGTCTATACCTAAGTAACCTACCATAACAATTAGTGATGTTTAAATACCTATATATCTAATTGCGCGTGCTTCATTAGTAGGATCCAAAGGCTATATATTATACTGTTTAAATACCTATAAATCTAATTGCATGTACTTCATTAGTAGGATTGAAAGGTTATGCCTGGACAATCTGGCAGCCCATGAAAGAAAACAGCCAGAATTGACTAAAGACCAAGACAACAGCTCCAGAGAAAGTAGACTGTCTTGCTTCTCATCCACCTGTGCCCCTTTTCTAAGCCTAGGGAACAATCTGCGGAAGAGGGGGCACAGTAGAATGTAAGGGCTGCAATTGGGGTGAATGGTGAAACATCAACCTACATTTTCAAATATAGATTTTGGATCTAAATAAACCTTCAACTGAACCTGAAACTCTTGGATTGCAAAACTGTCAAATATTTTGGAGGTTTATACTTGAAAGCAAAAATGGATATAGTTACAGAAATCTCAATTGTCTAAGTAGTGAGGAAATGCACATATCTTGGAAAAGAAGGAAAATGAGACAGATGCTAACATTTCAAATTCTTTTATCTACTTGGTTATTTTGCCAGGTATGTTTCAAAGCAATTATTTAATTTTATTTATTTCTGTATGTGTATGAATGTACTGCCTGCATGCAAGTTTGTGCACCAATGTCGTGCAATGCCGCAGAGGTCAGAAGAGGGTGTCAGATTCCCCTGGAACTGGAGTTCCCCTGGAATTGGAGTTCTCCTGGAATTGGAGTTTCAGAGGCTTTCTCGAGGCCGCCATGTGGGTGATGGGGATCGAACCCAAGGTCCTCTGTAAGAGTGGTCGGTTGGCGCTCTTAACTGCTAGACCATCTCTCCAGCCCTCAAAGCATTTATTTAAATAAGTATTGTCTTTTCCTTCACAAAATAAAGCAATTGTTCTCCCTAGAAGACATAATACATACAGTACATATTTTTCTCTGGTAATCCACAATGTGAAACTATTCACTCAGTTATTCTGTTTTATTATTTGAGTAAACTTCATACTGTTCTGCATGATGGCTACATTTTTTGCATTTCCACCAATGTGTGCATAAGGCTTCTATTTTTTCTTTTTCCCACATTCTCATCAACAGTATTTAATTTTTTGTTACAGCTCTCTTAACAGGTATAAGATGCTATCTAATGGTGATTTTGATTTATATTGTCTGATTATTACTTTATTTTTAATGTTGAATTCCTTTTTTATATAACTAATTCAGGTTTTTTTAAGAAAATAATACTACTAGAGTGCATCATAAGCTTTTTCATCACAGCAAAAAAGGTAACTGAGAATATGTACATGTTAATTTGATCAACAGTGGAAATAAGTTCATGGTGTGTACATATATTAAGACATTAATCTTTTTACCTAACTATATATTATTTAAAATTAAAAATTTAAGTATCTAAAAGGATACCTAGGTTATATACTGTGTTTGAAGCCAACTGTGGCCACAGGGAGACCCTCTTTCAAAAACTATTTCATATATTTCGTTTAATTTTTTTTTTTTTTTTGGTATTTTTTTGAGACAGGATCTCCCTTTAGTCCTAGCTGGCCTTGGAGCTCTCTTGTAGACCATGCTGACCTTGAACTCACAGAGATCCACCTGCCTCTGCCTCCCAAGTGATGCAATTAAAAGCGTGCACCACCACACCTTATTAATATTTCTTTTAATTTTGCCATAATTTTTAAGTTAGATAAACTTTATTTCAATTGATGCCTGTTGTTGTAACTCTCACATGAAGAGATATCTTCACGACCCCTACTGCTGTTCATGTCTTGGCAGATCTTGCAAGTAAATAGAAACTATTTCTATCCATCTACAAGTGTTAGTGATTATCCTCAGGACTACAGACACATAATTATTATCAGTGAAAATTTAATAATTTCAATCACATAATTCATTTTAGATGAGCCGTCGAAAAGTTAAATGATGGATCTCAATAACAGTCAATAAATAGACAAAGCGATCGAATATTTTATGTGTCTAAAATCCCATTATGAATTTAATTTTCTATATTAAATCTATTTCTTTTTAACAGATGACTAAAAGAAAAGCTAAGTTGAATTGGAGCATGTCTGTAGTGACCTGGGAAGATGAGCAACCTGGGAGGCTAAGACAGGATAATTAAAATTTAGAGACTGTGAGAGACAGCATAGCTAAAATAACAGAACACTGTTTCTAAATATGTAAATAAATACAAAACTACTAAGCTCATTTTGATTATACATTTTATTGCTGCCTAAAATGGAATTTGAGTAATATTTTAAAGATAGACAATTCTGTGCAAAGTATTAATCAGTAGAACTATCACAAATAGTACATATATAGTGATCACATTTGCTTTTATTAACTATATTATATTACCTTAGTTTTTTCTTTTTTTTTCTATTTTTTTTTAATTTATTTTTATTGATGCTTTGTGTATTTCATACATCATTTTCCAATTCAGTTCAGGCATATATCCCCTTCCCTTCCCCCCCACCCCACCCCAACCCATCGCAGATAGTGCATTCTGCCGTAAGTTTTCTGCATCTTTCTCTGCTTTTTTGTTTTGTTTTGTTTTCATTTTTTTNCATTGCTTAAAGTCCTAGAGGGAATTGGATTGGAGGGATCGTCCTCAATTTAATCAAAGCCATACAGGAAACCCACAGCCAATATCATTGTAAATTGGGAAACAACAGAACCATTCCCTTTAACATAGGAATTCTGAAAGGCTGCCCCCTGTCACCACTCCTCTTCAATATAGTGCTTGAAACACTTGCAAGGGCAATAAAGCAAGAAAAGGAAATTAAAGAGTTCTAATTGGAAAAAGAGGAAGTCAAGTATCCCTTTTTGCTGATGATATGATCCTTTACTTAAGGGATGCTAAGAACTCCACCCAGAAAAACTCCTAGAAACGATTAAGAACTTCAGTAAAGTGGCAAGATACAAAATAAATCTAGAAAAATCAGTAGCCTAATTGGAAAAAAGGAAGTCCAGCTATCCCTTTTTGCTGATGATGTGATTGTTTTAATTTAGGGATGCTAAAACCAACTCAAACGGAAACTATTAAAGAGTTCATAAAAGTGACAGGATACAAAAATTAACCTAGAAAAATCAGTAGCCATTCTTTACACCAACAACAAGCACTGAAGAAGGAATACAAGGAGGAACTTTCCACTCACAATAGCCATCAAAACAATAAGATACCTAGGACAAACCTAACCAAAAGCACCAAAGATCTCTACAAAAAAAAAATTTAAACCCTGAAGAAGGAATTGAAGAAGACATCAGAAGTTGGAAAATCCAATCCATAGCTATTGTTGGAAAATTTAATATAGTAATTTTTTTCTTCAAACTCTTTATACAGATTTAATGCAATCCCAATTAAAATCCCCAAGAGTTTTTCACAGGCTTGGAAAAAAACTCCTTATTTCATTTGGATAAACAAAAGACCCCAAATAGCCAAAGCAACCCTGAGTGAAAAGACAATACAGGGGGTATCTATATACCAGACTTTCAAAACTATACTACAGGGTTATATTCATAAAGACAGCTGATACTGGACAAAAAGTTGACGCTGCTGACCAATGGGAACAAAACTGAAGATCCAACCTGAGCACATGCAATTTCAGCCACCTCAATTTGACAAGGGGGCCAAGAAGACACAATGGAGGAAAGAGCAGCTCTTCAGTAAGTGTGTGGTGTGGTAAAACTGGATCAAAACTTGTAGAACATTGAAATTAAACCCCTACCTCTCGCCCTGTACAAAAGTGAACTCCAGATGGATCAAAGACCTCAATGTGAAACCACCAAACTCTTGAAGCCAATAGAAGAAATATTTTGCAGCAGACTACAAGACATAAGCATAGGAAAAGACTCTCTAAATCAGACAGCATCTGTGCAAGAATTAAGGTCAACAATTGCAAAATGGGTCCCTCTTAAACTCAAAAGCTTCTGTACATCAAAAGAAACAGTAAATGAAGTGAAGTGAAAACCACATAGTGGGAGGAAACCTTACTGTGGATACATCTCTACAGAGCATTGATTTCAGAGCATATAAACTACTCAAAAAAACAAAGAAGAAAACAAATGAATCACTCAAAGATGGAGCAAAGAGCTGAAACAGAAAATTCACAATCAAGGAAATTAGAGTGGCTGAGAAATATCTTAAAACACTGTACAACATCTCTAATAATAAGGAAATGCAAATTAAAACCACTTTAAAAATATCATCTCACTCCAATAAGACTGGCTAGGATCAAGAAAACAAATGATACCAAGTGCTGGAGAGTGTTGTGCGGAAAGGGAACAATAATGCACCGCTGGTGGGAATGTAAACTCTAAAGCCACTATGGAAATCAGTTGGGAGAACCCTTGGAAAACTCAAATGAGCTACCCCTGACCCAGTCATACCACTCCTGGGTATATAACCACACAAGACTCGTATTTCTGCAGAGATACATGCACAGCTATATGTATTGCACTCTGGTCACAGTAGCAAAACTGGAACCAACCCAAATGCCCCTTAACTGACAAGTGGATTAGAGAAAATGTGCTACATCTACCCAATGGCAGTCATGCATCAGGAAAAAAGATGACAGTCATGAACTTTGCAGGTAAATGGATGGAAGTAGAAGAATATTATGTTAAGTGAAGTAACACAGTCCCAGAAAAACAATGAATGTTATCCCGCATTCTGGGATGCTAGTGCCAATAAACTAGATTGTAAATATTTCTTGTTGGGAGTGATGCTATATTGGAAAGGACAACAACACCCACAATAGAAAAGACTGCATCAAAGAACTGACTGAAATGGTGGGGTGGGGGGTTGGGAGGGGAACACGGGTCTAGATTCTTATTTGTAACATAATCTTGTAATATTATATATATATAATATATATATATATATATTATATATAATTATAAAATAAATAAATATTTGTATACAATAAAAGCAATATTATTATTACCCTGTCATAAACAAATGTACTTTTGAGTAAGCAAATTGATGACCTCTTACTGATTTCAGGCTTTAATTATTTACAATTTTTATATTGATTACATATACATCTATACACATATATGCCTGTACATGTATGTATACATATATAAAGAACAAAATATACATTTGCATTCAAGAAATGCCTCTTCATCATTGGCTAAATGATATAAATTTTTCATTTTGTTATTAATTCCAAAGATTTTCTGTTGAATACATATCTATGTGCCCCTTTTCCAAGCCTAGGGAACAATCTGCGGAAGAGGGGGCATGGTAGAATGTAAGGGCTTCATTGGGGTTAATCGTGAAACTACAACAATATAGACTGACACTCATTTGATCAACTTGATTGAACATACAAGCCCCCCTTTTCATGCTGGATGGTGGACCCATGAGCTGTGTGGGTTGGGCACAACCAATGCTTGCAAATTGGTTTTACCATGAAGGATGCTGACTTTACTACAAATTATCAACTATTGTAAACAAACCAACCCCCCCACCCCACCATTTCAGTCAGTTCTTTGATGCAGTCTTTTCTATTGTGGGTGTTGTTGTCCTTTCCAATAAGCATCACTCCCAACAAGAAATATTTACAACTAGTTTATTGGCACTAGCATCCACAGATGCGGGATAACATTCATTGTTTTTCTGGGACTGTGTTACTTCACTTAACATAATATCTTCTACTTCCATCCATTTACCTGCAAAGTTCATGATGTCATCATTTTTTCCTGATGCATGGATCTCCATTGGGTAGATGTAGCACATTTTCTCTATCCACTTGTCAGTTAAGGGGCATTTGGGTTGGTTCCAGCTTTTTGCTACTGTGACCAGAGCTGCAATACATATAGCTGTGCATGTATCTCTGCAGAAATACGAGTCTTGTGTGTATATACCCAGGAGTGGTATGACTGGGTCAGGGGGTAAGCTCATTTTGAGTTTTCCAAGGGTTCTCCACACTGATTTCCATAGTGGCTTTACGAGTTTACATTCCCACCAGCGGTGCATGATTGTTCCTCTTTCCGCACAAACTCTCCAGCACTTGGTATCATTTGTTTTCTTGATCCTAGCCAGTCTTATTGGAGTGAGATGATATTTTAAAGTGGTTTTAATTTGCATTTCCTTAATTATTAGAGATGTTGTACAGTGTTTAAGATATTTCTCAGCCATCTCTATTTCCTTGATTGTGAATTCTTTGTTCAGCTCTTTGCTCCATCTTTTGAGTGATTCATTTGTTTTCTTCTTTGTTTTTTGAGTAGTTTATATGCTCTGGAAATCAATGCTCTGTCAGAGATGTATCCACAGTCAAGGTTTCCTCCCACTATGTGGGTTTTCACTTCACTTCATTTACTGTTTCTTTTGATGTACAGAAGCTTTTGAGTTTAAGGAGGACCCATTTGTCAATTGTTGACCTTAATTCTTGCACAGATGCTGTCTGATTTAGGAAGTCTTTTCCTATGCTTATGTCTTGTAGTCTGCTGCCAAATATTTCTTCTATTGGCTTCAGAGTTTGGGGTTTCACATTGAGGTCTTTGATCCATCTGGAGTTCACTTTTGTACAGGGCGAGAGGTAGGGGTTTAATTTCAATGTTCTACAAGTTTTGATCCAGTTTTACCAACACCACTTACTGAAGATGCTCTCTTTCCTCCATTGTGTCTTCTTGGCCCCCTTGTCAAATATGAGGTGGCTGAAATTGCATGTGCTCAGGTTTGGATCTTCAGTTTTGTTCCATTGGTCAGCAGGTCAATTTTTGTGCCAGTATCAAGCTGTCTTTATGAATATAACCCTGTAGTATAGTTTGAAGTCTGGTATATAGATACCCCCTGTATTGTTCTTTTCACTCAGGGTTGCTTTGGCTATTTGGGGTCTTTTGTTTATCCAAATGAAATTAAGGAGTTTTTTTTCCAAGCCTGTGAAGAAACTCTTGGGGATTTTAATTGGGATTGCATTAAATCTGTATAAGAGTTTGAGTAGAATGGACAAATTTACTATATTAATTTTCCCAATCCAATAGTATGGGATGTTTTCCAACTTCTGATGTCTTCTTCAATTTCCTTCTTCAGGGGTTTAAATTTTTTTTTTTGTAGAGATCTTTGGTGTCTTTGGTTAGGTTTGTTCCTAGGTATTTTATTGTTTATGAGGCTATTGTGAGTGGAAAGTTCTCCTTGTATTCCTTCTTCAGTTGCTTGTTGTTGGTGTAAAGAATGGCTACTGATTTTTCTAGGTTAATTTTGTATCCTGTCACTTTACTGAAGCTCTTAATAGTTTCCGGTGAAGTTTTTAGCATCCCTTAAATAAACAATCACATCATCAGCAAGAAGGGATAGCTGGAGTTCTTTTTTTCCAATTAGGCTACTGATTTTTCTAGATTTATTTTGTATCTTGCCACTTTACTGAAGTTCTTAATCGTTTCTAGGAGTTTTCTGGTGGAGTTCTTAGCATCCCTTAAGTAAAGGATCATATCATCAGCAAAAACGGATACCTTGACTTCCTCTTTTCCAATTAGAACTCCTTTAATTTCCTTTTCTTGCTTTATTGCCCTTGCAAGTGTTTCAAGCACTATATTGAAGAGGAGTGGTGACAGGGGGCAGCCTTTCAGAATTCCAATGTTAAAGGGAATGGTTCTGTTGTTTCCCAATTTACAATGATATTGGCTGTGGGTTTCCTGTTATGGCTTTGATTACATTGAGGAACGATCCCTCCAATCCAATTCCCTCTAGGACTTTAAGCATGAAGGGATGCTGGATTTTGTCAATGGCTTTTTCTGCTTCAATTGAGATGATCATGTGGTTTTTGTCTTTCAGTCCATTTATAGGTTTTATGACATTTATTGATTTTTCTTATGTTGAACCATCCCTACATTTCTGGTATGAATCCAACTTGGTCATGATGGATGATCTTCTTGATATGCATCTGTATGTGATATGCAAGTATTTTGTTTAGAATTTTTACATCTGTGCTTATTAATGAGATGGGTCTATAGTTCTCATTTTTGGCTGTATCTTTGCCTTGTTTTGGTACTAGAGTAATGCTGACTTCATAGAAGGAATTTGGGAGAATTCCCTCTGTTTGTATCCTTCTAAAGAATTTGAGTAATAATGGTTGTAAGTCTCTTTGAAATGTTTCTCTCAAAGAACCAACTTTTAGATTCATTAATTTTTTTGTATTGTTTTCTTTGTTTCTATTTCATTGATTTCTGCTCTACTTTTTGTTATTTCTTCCTGTCTGCTGTGTTTAGGGTTCATTTGTTGTTATCTCTCAAGTGTTATTATCTGCAGTGTTAGATTGTTCACTTGTGCTCTTTCTGTTTTTTTGTTTTGTTTTGTTTTTTTTGTTTTGTTTTGTTTTGTTTTGTTTTGTTTTATGTAGGCACTCATTGCTATAAAATTCCCTCTTAGGACTGCTTTCAAAGTGTTCCAAAGGTTTTGTTGTGTTCTATTATCATTGTCATTCAATTCCAGGAATGCTTTTATTTCTTTCTTTATTTCTTCCTTGATCCATTCATTATTCAGGAGTGTGTTGTTTAGTCTCTGTGTGTTCTTGTAGATAGCTGGGCTTATTCTGGTGTTGATATTGAGCTTTATTGCACTGTGGTCTGACAGAATGTATGAAATTTTCTCACTGCTTTTGTATTTATAGAGTTGTTTTTTTTTTTTTTTTTTTTTTTGTTAGGAAGTCTTTTCCTATGCTTAAGTCTTGTAGTCTGCTGCCAAATTTTTCTTCTATTGGCTTCAGAGTTTGGGTTTCACATTGAGGAATCTTTGATCCATCGGGAGTTCACTTTTGTACAGGGCGAGAGGTAGGGGTTTAATTTCAAGTCTTCTACAAGTGGTGATCCATGTTTTGCCAACACCACTTAATGAAGATGCTCTCTTTCCTCCTCCATTGTGTCTTTTGGCCCCCTATGTCAAATAATGAGGTGGCTGAAATTTGCATGTCCTCAGGTTTGGAACTTCAGTTTGTTCCAGTGGTCGCAGGTCCAATTTTTTGTGCAGTATCAAGCGGTCTTTAAGGAATAAATAACCCTGTAGTATAGTTGAAGTCTGGGATAGAATCCCCCCTGTATTGTTCTTTCACGCAGGGGTTGCTTATGGCTATTTGGGGTCTTTGTTGTTTATCCAAATGGAAATTAAGTGAGTTTTTTTTCCAACATGTCAGAGCAGAAAATCTTGGGGATTTTAATGTGGGATTGCATTAAACTGTTTTTGTCTTGAAGTCTTGGATGACATTTTGTCGTTTATTTAATTTATCCCAATCCAATAGTGGTGAATGTTTATAACTTCTGATGTCTTCTTCAATTTCCTTCTCAGGGTTTAAATTTGTATTTGTGAGACCTTTTGGCTTGTTCGTGGTTAAGGTGTGTGTCCTAGTATTTTGATTGTTTAATGGAGGCGCTGATTGTGAGTGAACGAGGTATCCTTGTGTAACTTTCTCTTCCTGTTTCGAGTTGCTTGTTGTTTGGTGTAAAGAATGGCCTATACTGATTTCTTCTAGGTTTACATTTGTTGAATACCTGGTCACTTTACTGAAAGCTCGTTAATAGTTTCCGGTGAAGTTTTTAGATCCCTAAAACTAATCAATCACAGGATCCAGCAAGAAGAGGAAATAGACTGGAGGTTCTTTTTATTTCCAATTTAGGCCTACTGATTTTATCTCGATTTATGTGTATCTGCCAGCATTTACTGAAGTTCTTAGTGTTTCTAGCGAGTTTTTCTGGGTCGGAGTTCTTAGCCATGCCCTTAAGTTAAATGAGTTGGATACTCATGCAGCAAAAACTGGAACCTTGCTTCCTCATGTTCCAATTTAGAACGCCTTTAAAATGTTGCCTTTTCTTGGCTTATTGCCCTTGCAGTGTTTCAAGCACTATATTGAAAGGAGTGAGGTGACAGGGGGGCAGGCCTTTCATGAAGTGTCCTAATGCTTAAAGTGAAATGGTTCTGTTGTTGTTCCCAATTTAAATGATATTGGCTGTGGGTTTCCTGTTATGGCTTTGTACATGAGGAACGATCCCTCCAATTCCAATTCCCCTCTAGGAGTGTTAGAGCGATGAAGGAATGCTGGCATTTTTGTCAAAGCGCCTTTTTCCTGCCTTCAATTGAGACATTTTGATCATGCTCAGTGTTTTGTCTTTTCAGTCCATTGTATAGGTTTTATGGACATTTAGTTAGTTGTTCTTAGACTCTTACACCATCCGACACAATTCATGGTAGCAATCCCCATACTTGGGTCAATGATGGATCATCTTTTATATCTCTGATAATGTTTTTTTTTTATTATTTTTTGTTTAGAATTTTTATACATGCTGTGCTTCAATTAATGAAGATGGGTGTCTATAGTTTTCTCATTTTTTTCGGCGCTGAATCGTTTGCCTTTTTAAAGGTACAGAGTAATGCTGACCTCATAGAAGGAAATTTTGGGAGGAAATTCCCTCTGTTTTGTTACCTTCTAAAGATTTGGTAATAATGGTTGTTAAGTCTCTTTGAAATGTTTCTTTCTCTAAAAGACACCACTTTTTAGATTCCATTTAATTTTTCTTGTAGTTGTTTCTCTTTGTTTCTATTCTCTTCGCATTTATTGCGTCTCGACTTGTTGGCTGATTTCCCTTTCTTCCGCTCTGTTGATGATTTAGCGGTTCAATTTGTGTTACTCTCAGGATGTATTATCTGCAAGGTGTTTAGATTATTTACATTGGCTTCGTTTGCTGGTTTGGTTGATTGGTTTTTGTTTTGTTTTTTTTGTTTTGTTTGTGTGTTTGTTGGTTGTTTTTGTTTATATGGAGGCACTCATTCTATTAAAATTCCCTCTTAGACTTGCTTTCAAAGTGTTTCCAAAGGTTTGTGTGTTCTGGATATATTGATCATTGCTTACAATTCCAAGGATAGGCTTTTATTCTTGTCTTCTTTATATTCATTCTTTAGATCACAATGCATATATCGCAGGAGAATGTGATTGTTTAGTCTCTCGGATGTGTTACTTGTGTAGATCAGCTGGGCCTTATTTCTGGTGTTAGATGAGCTTTACTTATGATTGCCCCGATGGTGGTCTGACAGAATGATAATATGTACTCACATGACTTTTTTGTATTTGGTAGTTGTTTTTTTTTTTTTTTTTTTTTTTGGTTTTTTTTTTTTTTTTTTTTTTTTTTTTTTTTCTGTTCGTGGTGGTCATTTGAATGTTCATGTGGTGCTGAGTAGAAATGGTATTCTCTGGTCGTTGCATGGACTATTTGGTATAGATGGCCTGTGAGGAGCCCAATTTGGGTTGTATGCATATCCCTTTTCATTCAGATGTTCATCTCTGTTTATCGTTGTGTGGCTGTTCAATCTGTCAGAGATAACAGAACCACCTTAGGATTGGATCACATAGTAAAGGAGTCTACCAGTGTGAGATCAAAAAGGAACTTGCTTAGATGGACTCATGAGATAAGAAGACAATCCTAAGGGGCATATCCTCGCAGTAAGAGTGTAATAAATACATGCCCTACTCACGTAGTGTCACATAGAATAGAATCACGGAGGGTCAGCCCACGAGATACCATGCCTCTGCTAAAGGTCGGTAGTGAGACTCCATCAAATAGTAATAGAGAGAGACCCCATCTCGCTGGACTCGCGCAGTTAGCGAACTAGGGAGCCAAGCTGAAGTGGATTTTTTTTTTTTTTCTGTGTCCCAGTATGTGGTCGATTTTGGAGAATGTTCCATGTGGTGCTGAGTAGAAAGTGTATTCTCTGGTCTTTGCATGGACTATTTGGTAGATGGCTGTGAGGCCCATTTGGTGTATCATATCTTTCAATTCAGATGTTTCTCTGTTTATTGTTTGTCCTGTTCATCTGTCCAGAGATCAAAGGAACCACCTTCAGGATGGATCACATAGTAAAGGACCCGTCTACAGTGTGGATCAGTGAGCAAAGGACTTGCCTCCAGGATGGATCAGAGACTAAAGGACCCATCTCCAGGATGGATCAGAGAGCAAAGGACCTGTGTCAAGGATGGATCAGAGATCAGAGGACCCATCTTCAGGATGGATCAAATAGTAAAGGACCCATCTCCAGGATGGATCAGTGAGTAAAGGACCCACCTCCAGGATAGATCAGAGTAAAGGAAACATCCCCAGAATGGATCAGAGAGTAAAGGACTCACCTCCAGGATGGATCAGAAAGCAAAGGACCCACCTCCAGGACAGATCAGAGATTAAAGGACCTGCTTCAATGATGGATCAGAAAGTAATGGACCTGCCTCCAGGATGGATATCAGAGAGAGAAAATAAAAACAGAATCAGTAGAATGAATATCTATGTGTGTATCTATATGTATATCTATATGTATATCTATATCAATAGATAGATAGATAGATAGATAGATAGATAGATAGATAGATAGATAGATAGATAGATAAAGAGATCTGTGATCTGTGTTACTTCTAGAGAGATCTTGTTGTGGGAGTCTCTTATGGGACTGACAGTGTTTGGTGGGGATTTCTTATTTGCTTTTCCCATGTTGATTTTGCTTTGTGTTTTGGGCATGTGGATTTGATTCTTTCTGTTTATGATATGAATTTAAATTCAAGTATTTTTTTCTTGTGAAAAAAATTAAAAATAAATTTTAAAAATTATTTAATTACAAAATTGTATCTTATCGCTTGTATTAGTCACTTTTCTCTTGCTGTGATAAAACAACCTGACCAACGGAACTTATAAATGGAAGAGTTTATTTGAGCTTACGAATGACGGTTCCAGGGAATCAGATTCCATTGTGACAGGAAGCACGGTGGCCAGGGCTGGAGCAGCAAGCCCAGGATCACATCTCACAAACAGCACAGGAAGCAGAGTGAGAGACTGGAGGCCAAAGGGTTTGTTAAACTCACTAAGCCTTCCCCCAATGACGTACTACTTCCAGCACAGTCACACCTTCTAAGACCTCAAGAACAGTGCCACCAACTGGAGACAAAATGTCTAAATACTTAAAGCCTATGGGGGACACTCATTCAAACAACCACATTCCACTCCCTGGCCCCCATAGGCTCCTGACCATATAAAATGCAAAAATGCATTTAATACAAACTTAAAAGTCCCCATAGTCTTTACCAGTCTCCATTCTATTCAAAAGCCTATAGTTCAAAATCTCTTCTGAGACACAGGCCAATCTCTTAACTGTAAGCTCCTGTAAAATCAAAAATCAAATTACATACTCCCAACATACAGAGGAGCTGAATACACATTCCCATTCCAAAAGGGAGGAACAAAGGCATAGCGAGGAAATACTGGACCAAAACAAGACTGAAAACCAACAGGGCAAACACCAAGTCCAGTAGCTCCATTGCAACTTCTGGGACTTGACTTCCAAAGGGTTTAGATGGCTCAGCTCTTCCAGCTTTGCTTGCAACATACATCTCTTTCTTAGGCTGATACCACTCCCTGAATGCAGCTCTGCTTGGCAAATATCTCACAGCTCTGGCATCTCGAATGTCTTCTTGGGGTCTCCACTGCCAACCAGGCTTCACATTCACAGCTTCATGCAATGGCCTATCAGGGCCATCTTCATTCAGGCACGCCCCTGCTGCACTCTGCTGGCCTCTCCAGCTCTCTGAAACCATGGATGAAGAACTGAAAACCCCTTCACTCTTGCAAACTTCATGCCTCTAAAGCCATCACCACGTGAATGAAACTGCCGAGTTTGGCTGCAAGTTTGGGATGAACCCTGGCCTATTTCAACCACATTTGCAACTTTTCTCTGCCCTGGACATGTTGGAGCAGAAAACCCTTTCAGTATTTTCCTTTCAAACGTTGGAGGATTAGCTAGGTGTGGTCTTGCCCTGAAGGTACTATTTCTATTTACTTGTAAATCTCGAGGCCCCTCCTTAATCACTTTAATCTCACTTTTTCCACTGTTTACTTGTAAATAGCTAGGACTCTCCTTAATCACTTTAATCTCACTTTTTCCATTGTTTACTTGTAAATAGCTAGGCCTCTCCTTAATCACTTTAATCTCCTTATCAAAAGAACCTCTCCTTCACATGCCTTGGCCCCAACTTTAATCTTCCTAGTGCAGTTTTCAGATCCAAACTGTACATTCTGCATTTTTTTTCTGCCCCATCTGCTCTTCTTCAGTGTAGATCTGTACAATATTCACCATTAATAGGCATGCCACCATTTCTATATTAGGCTGTCTTGAAATATCCTCTCAAAGACATTAGTCCATTGCTTTTCGACTTAGCATCAGGCAAGCATTTGGGCATCATGAAAAGTGCTGCCAGACTCTTTATCAAAATATCCCTGTTGCTGCCTAAGTCTTTATTTTCCTCTGGAACTACATTTTTTGCAGCAATGCTTTCTTCCAGGCTTCTACTAGAATGGCCCCTTAAGCTCTGCTTACAGTAGTCAACAACTTTTCTAGCCCAAAGATCCAAAGTCTTCCACATTTCTCCAAACAGTTATATGGTCAGGTTCTTCACAGCCAACAGCCCACTCTCTGATACCAAATAACTTTATTAGTCACTTTTCTGTTGCTGTGATAAAACACCATGACCAAGGGAACTTATGAAAGGAAGAGTTTATTTGACCTTACTATTGACGGTTCCAGGGAATCAGAGTCCATTGTGGCAGTAAGCATGGTGGCCAGGGCTGGGGCAGCAAGCCGAGGGTCACATCTCTTAATCAGCACAGGAAGCAGAGTGAGAGACTGGAGACCACAAGGCATGTTAAATTCACTAAGCCTGCCCCCAATGACATACTTAGTCCAGCAGGGCCACACCTTCTAAGACCTCCAAGAACAGTGCCACCAACTGGAGTCAAAATGTCTGAATACTTAATGCCTATGGGGGACACTCATTCAAACCACTACATTGCTATATATTACAACGTGATGGTTTACATTTTTCCCTGAAGCTTTAAGCTTCTCTTAACATGTGTGTTTTAGTGCCTTATGATTTGCAACTACATTCAATTGATTTATGCTTTAAATTGCTAGAAATCTTACTTAGTATAAATCCTTTTTCTTTCCATTTATTGTCTTATACTTTATGCTCTAATGAATCTACCAAATGTATTGTCTGTAAATAATATGAATTACCTCTTCCTTTGCTTTGTACATCATTTTCCCTTTTATCTGCTACTTAATTCATCACTATTCATTACGTTTACTTTATAGTAATATCTTGCATCTGATGAACTTTTGTGTAAGGTATAATCACCATAATCTTGCTGATTAAGCCATCCCACTCAGTGACTTAATACTAGCAAGTATATATGCCTCTCACATCACACACATCATTTAATTGCTTATGATTTATCAGATTTAAGCTGATTTCATGTAGATTCAAAATGGGTTCAATTCTGTAGAACAATCCCTAAACTACTCTTTGACCAGAAAGCAATCATGATTCAGGAACAATGGCAGATCAAGACAAGGCAAATTAAAAACATTTGACAAAACTAGTTACACAGCCAGTCTCATAGAGTTTGATGAAAGCTGACTGATAGCTGTGATCATGACAGAAGTATTTACAAATGTCATGTGAGGGAAATGTATTTCACTGATTCATCATTATTTTACTGAACTTGAAAAGTATAAAATTACAAAATATCAATAGTTAGAAAAGTTTTATATAGCATATTAAACTTTCATACTCTTTTTATCTTTTATTGATGTTTTGTGCATTTCATACATCATTTCTCAGTTCAATCTAGATTCATCCCCCTTCCATGCCCCCTGCCCCTCCAAAATTCATGCAGTCTGCTATAAAGGTCCTGTTTCCCCTTCTGAGTTTTTTCAAAGTTTTTTAAAGCAGAAGATTATTTTTTGGGGGGGGTGGGGCAAAGAACTCTACTGCTTCACTTAGTTCCCTGTCCCAGTTCTTTTGTTGTTGTTGTTCTCCCCAATCCATATTGTTTCAACATATGCATTTATGTATGTCACACATGTACTAAAATTGTGTCATCTGAAAATAAACTGTATGATATTTCCAAATCATATTTCAGGATTCACATTTTTCCCTTTTAATTTTATATTGCTCTAAAATATGCAAACCTACCCTCCACCCTTGTGCCAAAATTATAANCACCAAAAAAGCAAGATTAATCATAAACTAAAGTCTCTTGGGGCCAAAGTCAGCAGGAATATCTTTAATTAACTGATGGGCATAAAGAAACTAGAAAATAAAATTTATATATGTGAGCTAGATGTTGAAAACTTGTTAAAGCAGGTTTCATGCCAAGGCCTGGAGAAGGCCAAGAGCTTGGAGGAAGATAGTTTATTAAAATCCACTTTGTAAGGTTTGAAGTTTAAAATGGTAAACTTAAGCTGGGCGTGTGGCATCTCCTTTAATCCTAGCACTTGGGAGGCAGAGGCAGGTGGATCTTTTGAGTTCCAAGGTCAGCCTGGTTCTAAGAGTGAGTTCCAGGACAGCTGGGGTAGGGAGACTCTGTCTGCGAAAAGACCAAAAAAGATGGTATACTTAAAAATAACACATATTTATATAGAGGTATTTCAGTAGAGATTTATACAGAAATACAAAATAAACCATATAAGTTAATGGACTTGATTTCTCTTAAGTCAACGTCTAGTCATATAGTTTTAAAGAACAAGGGTATATTGGCATAAAATTTATTTGGCAGGTATCTAAACTTTGCCCAACTTTGTCCAACATATTATAGGATATTTTAAGACTTTATAAAATGTTTAGATTATTTAAATTGGTTGAAAGTTTTGGTGAGAAATGTAATACATTTGAACTAATTGAGAATATAAAATGTTAATTGTTTTATTTATAATTGAATTGAATTTCCAACAAATAATTTGGGGTTAAGGTACACAAATTGGTCTCTATATTTTTCTGTGTGATATAGTATCACCTTGTAACATTTTATTCCTTTAACTGTAGGACAATTTAAAGAAATGAAGTTTAAATTCACTCCCAAATTAGTAGCATACAGTCAATGAAAAACAATTTGGGGAATTTGATGAAAACTTATACCTTGGTTCCTGTTTAGGAGTATGTGTATACAACTTAGGCATCTATAGTCAAAACACAAAAATTTTAAAAAACAAAAAGAGAGAGGTGGTATAATATTCCTTCTGTTTCCAAACTTTTTGATAAATTTTCAATTTGAGGTCTTGAAACTAACAATGGAAGGAGATGTGTATGTTCCCACAGGTAAAAACGCCAACCTAAATGCCTGAAATGTACCACTTTTGGCTGTGCAGGATGGACTGGAAATGCCAGCAGAGAGGCTGGCATCTGGAATAATTAAGAAAAAGGAACCTCAGATTGCCTGAGTCACGACACTGAGCTATCTCTCTGAATTTCTATTTGGGATAACTGTTTATAATGGGGCCCTAATGAGTTTACCTTCCAGATGCTGAAAACCTTCCTACTCTCCTTTTAATAGGAAAAAGAAAATCATGATGGCAATGAAGTCATTCCTAACTGTAATTAGAGCCAACTGTTATAATGGTAATTTCTTATAAAACAGGTATAACTACCTTCTTTAATTGACTGACAGACATAGGAACTGTGAAAGGAATTTCTCTATTTAGAGACAAAATAATAGTAAAGTATTTATAAGCTGTGTAATTAAGCAAAATACATTAAATACAGGAGAGCTCTGATCAGCATAGGATGATTCTGCAAGGAGATGTTGGCTAGGGGATCCAAGCTACCCCCCATATTATAAAGGCTTTTGCCTATAAAAATGGGATCTCTGAAGGAGAAGTGGTAAGTCCCTGTTGTCAAAGACCTGATGTAAGCATGGAAAAAATGTTTTGAGACATCACTTGCATAATATACAGTAGGCCTCTGAATGCAGAGAGCGTTACCAAAGGCCACTAAAGCACATAAAGGAAATATTGGTCTCCTTGATTCAAGCAAGACTCCTCGGTCAGTATCAGCTACACCTCAACAGCCTGGAGATACTGTGCAACAGTGGCAGCCATGTATATATATATTTCCCAAATCTAATTGGCTATTAGCTCTCTCCTAGAGGAATATTCATGGCTGATGCCACAAGCATATGTCCTCTAGTGGTTAGGAGATGTTATAAAGCCACAGTAAGAACTTGTCACCTTTTAGAGAGAAACCCACAGTTTGTGGATTAGCGTACCTATCCAAACATCTGTGTCTGTGCTCACAGCTTAGCTTGCCATAATAATTAGTATTGTTTAAGTGCCTGTACAACTAATTGCTTTGCTTTTTTAGTAGGATTAAAAGGTACCCTGGATAGCTGTCAATCCATGAAGGGAAAACAACCTGAACAGACTAAGAATCCAAAACGACATCTCCAGAGAGAATAGACTGTTTTGCCTTCTCACCCACTTGTGCCCCTTTCCCAAAGCCCTAGGGAATGAATTGCAGAAGAGGAGGAGTGGTAGAATGTAAGGGCTGTGGAGAGATTGGGGTGAATCGAGAGACTACAGCAATATAGCCTGGACTCTTATTTGATCAACATGTCTTGTACATACAAGCTTCTCCAATGGACTATGGGAACCTTGGTTGTTTCAAAATTTGGACATAATACTTGCAAATTGGTTTTCATAAATGTTACTTTACATTCATTGCTTATGCTTGAAAATCAGCCTACTTCATGGTTGGATTTTTGGATATTAATGGAATTAGTGGTGAAAATAAAGTATCAGGTCTTATGTGCCACCCATGCTTAGCACTCATACAGGGTCTTGAGCAGCTGGATATTCCAAAACTCATGTTCTTTTGGGTTGTTAGCCTCGCCCATGGGCTCCCCTGCCTCTCAGAAAAAATAAAAAAATTAAAATTAAAGGGTGGAGATGTGGGAAAATTTAGTTAAGATAGGTAGCATTCTAAGCCAATGGTACTCCTTGGCCACACCCATGGGGTGGTGTAGTGACGAAAATATTTATCATTTGGCCCTGAGAATTGAGTCATGATGGATATATAAGCTGACATGTTGGAATAAATTCTCTCTCTGCATTTGGACCTCAACCTGTGTACATGTGGTGTGCTTTCCTGTGCGAGTTTTCCACATGGGTCGTCCTGGGACAAAGAGGGCCTTGCCCCAAATCCCAGCGGTGACCCCACATAATAGTTTTTAAAGCCACATTACAGCCCATGGTGGATGGAATTAAATTTATAATAAAGAAGTGACAAAAGAGCTGGAGAGATGGCTCACGACTTAAGTGCAGAAGACCTGTGTTTGATTTCCAGCCAATACATGGATGGCTACAACCATATTTTAATTCCAGTTACAGCAGATATGTTACTCTGGCTTGACTTTTGTGTGTATTTCAAGACATGAGTGGATTTATACAGATATAGGCAAACACACAATATACACATAAAATAAAAATAATAAAACTATTTTAAAAATAAGTAATAATAATCTCAAAAGAGAGAATGGAAAATGTAAGCCATTGTTTAGATATGTGGATTAAAACTTTCAAGTAAAAATAGTTCATCACCCAAATTTTATTCAAGTATCAACTAAGAAGGTGGGGCACACATTTTTGAGTGGCCCACTTTTCCATGAGTTCTCATTAATGTCCTTTTTTCATAAGAGATTACTCTCCTAAAATTGATATTGTAAATCAATATGCTATAGTAGATATAGAGGGGCTCAGAAAACTCAGTCCTGATTTGTCACATCACAGTCATGCTGTGCCTAACTTATTCATAAAATTAGTATTATTGAATCAGTTCTATATATGCTAACAAAAATTGCTATAACTAGCTGACATATTACATACAAACTCTTATATAAATAAAAATTTCTTAAAGTATGAAAGTGCTCTTATAATGTGAATCCTTAACAGGCTCTAGAATTAACTACTCCCTATTTTAAGAAAGACTATAAATGGGAGCTGGCAGAGATGGCCTAGCGGTTGAAGAGTGCCGACTGCTCTTGCAGAGGAACCGGGTTGATCCCAGCACCCACATGGCGGCTGAGAGCCGCTTTGACTCCAGTTTCCAGGGGAATCCGACACCTCTTCTGACCTCCGCGGCATTGCACGACATGGGGCACAAACCTACATGCAGACAGTACATTCATACACCATACAAAAAATAAATAAAAAATTAAAAAAAAAGTTAACTTTATTGCCCCTGGAACTGGAGTTAAAGACGGCTCTCAGCCCCCATGTGGGTGCTGGGGATCGAACCCAGATCCTCCGCAAGAGCAGTCGGTGCTCTTAACCACTAGGCCATCTCTCCAGCCTACACATTCAGTTAATAACACACACACATACTCTCTCTCTCTCTCTTTCTCTCTCTCTCTCTCTCATCTTAATCTACTACGATTTCTACTTAGGGCTGGGGAGAGGGCTCAGAAGACAAAGCACTTGCCACAAAAGCCTGAGAACCTGAATTTGATCCTCAGAACTTTTGAAAAGGTTCAGTCGAATGCACCTGCAATCCTAATGCTCCTACATCAACATGGGAGGCAGAGACAGGACAATCTGCTGAAGCTCAGGGGCCAACTAGCCTGGGGTTTGCAGCAGAGGACTAGAGACCCTGTCTCAAAGTAGAAGGCAAAGATGAACATCAGATATTGTCCTCTGACCACACATGTGCCACAGCACATGTATGACTGCATGTGTGCACATATACACAGAGAGATTAAAAAAAGAAAAAGTTCTACTTAGAATTCAAGTTCTTAATTTTAAAAACCTACATACCAGGTCTGGAGAGATGGCTCAATGGTTAAGAGCACTGTTTGTTCACTGTTAGATTTTCAGCACCCACATGGTGCTGACAACTGTCTGTAACTCCAGTTCCAAGGGATTCGATGTGATCTGTTGACCTCCATGAGAGCTACATGACAGGGTTGCACTCACATGCAGGCAATACACTTCCACACATAAAATAAAAATAATAAAATACATGCACGCCTTTAATCCTATCATTTGGGAGGTGGAGGCAGGCGGATCTTTGTGAGTTCAAGGCCAGCCTGGTCTACAGAGTGAGTTCCAGGACAGCTGGAGGTACAGGGAGACCCTGTCTCAAAAAGACCAATAATAATAATAATAATAATAATAATTTTTAAAAATACTAAAAATACACATGCCTTCAAATTATTTTTTAACTTTATTTTTTTTTTTATGTGTATGAATGTACCATCTGCATTCAGGTCTGTGTACCCATGTCATGCAATGCCACAGAGGTCAGAAGAGGGTGTCGGATTCCCCTGGAACTGGAGTCAAAGACGGCTCTCAGCCGCCATGTGGGTGCTGGGGATCAAACCCGGGTCCTCTGCAAGAGCAGTCGGCACTCTCAACCGCTAGGCCATCTCTCCAGCTCCCAATTATAAAGTCTTAAAATAGGGAGTAGGTTAATTCTAGAGCCTGTTAAGGGATTCACATTATAAGAGCACTTTCATACTTTTAAGAAATTTTTAATTTATATAAGATTTGTATGTAATATGTCAGCTTATTTTATAGCAATTTTTGTTAGCATATATAGAACTGATTCAATAATACTAATTTTATGAATAAGTTAGGCACAGCATGACTGTGATGTGACAAATCAGGACTGAGTTTTCTGAGCCCCTCTATATCTACTATAGCATATTGATTTACAATATCAATTTTAGGAGAGTAATCTCTTATGAAAAAGACATTAATGAGAACTCATGGAAAAGTGGCCACTCAAAAATGTGTGCCCCACCTTCTTAGTTGATACTTGAATAAAATATTGGGTGATGAACTAATTTTACTTGAAAGTTTTAATCCACATATCTAAACAATGGCTTACATTTTCCATTCTCTCTTTTGAGATTATTATTACTTATTTTTAAAATAGTTTTATTATTTTTATTTTATGTGTATTAGTGTTTTGCCTATATCTGTATAAATCCACTCATGTCTTGAAATACACACAAAAGTCAAGCCAGAGTAACATATCTGCTGTAACTGGAATTAAAGATGGTTGTTAGCCATCATGTATGTGCTGGAAATCAAACACAGGTCTTCTGCACTTAAGTCGTGAGCCATCTCTCCAGCTCTTTTGTCACTTCTTTATTATAAATTTAATTCCATCCACCATGGGCTGTAATGTGGCTTTAAAAACTATTATGTGGGGTCACCGCTGGGATTTGGGGCAAGGCCCTCTTTGTCCCAGGACGACCCATGTGGAAAACTCGCACAGGAAAGCACACCACATGTACACAGGTTGAGGTCCAAATGCAGAGAGAGAATTTATTCCAACATGTCAGCTTATATATCCATCATGACTCAATTCTCAGGGCCAAATGTTAAATCTTTTCGTCACTACACTCTACCCCATGGGTGTGGCCAAGGAGGTACCATTGGCTTAGGAATGCTACCTATCTTAACTAAATTTTCCCACATCTCACCCTTTTAATTTTATTTTTTTATTTTTTCTGAGAGGCAGGGGAGCCCATGGGCGAGGCTAACAACCCAAAAGAACATGAGTTTTGAATATCCAGCTGCTCAAGCCTGTATTGAGTGCTAAGCAGTGGGTGGCACATAAGACCTGATACTTTATTTTCACACTAATTCCAATTAATATCCAAAAATCCCAACCATGAAGTAGGCTGATTTTCAAGCATAAGCAATGAATGTAAGTAACATTTATGTAAAACCAATTTGCAAGTATCTATGTCCAAATTTTGAACAACCCAAGGTTCCCATAGTCCAATTGGAGAAGCTTGTATGTACAAGCATGTTGATCAAATAAGAGTCCAGGCTATATTGCTGTAGTCTCGCGATTCACCCCAATCTCTCCACAGCCCTTACATTCTACCACTCCTCCTCTTCTGCAATTCATTCCCTAGGCTTTGGGAAAGGGGCACAAGTGGGTGAGAAGCAAAACAGTCTATTCTCTCTGGAGATGTCGTTTTGGATTCTAGTCTGTTCAGGTTGTTTCCCTTCATGGATTGACAGCTTATCCAGGGTACCTTTTTAATCCTACTAACAAAACACAAGCAATTAGTTGTACAGGCACTTAAACAATACTAATTATTATGGCAAGCTAAGCTGTGAGCACAGACACAGATGTTTGGATGGTACGCTAATCCACAAACTGTGGTTTCTCTATAAAAGGTGACAAGTTCTTACTGTGGCTTATAACATCTCCTAACCACTAGAGGACATATGCTTGTGGCATCAGCCATGAATTATCCCTCTGAGGAGAGAGCTAATAGCCAATTAGATTTGGGAAATATATATAGACACATGGCTGCCACTGTTGCACAGTATCTCCAGGCTGTTGAGGTGTAGCTGATACTGATCGAGGAGTCTTGCTTGAATCAAGGAGACCAATATTTTCCTTTATTGCTTTAGTGGCCTTTGGTAACGCTCTCTGGCATTTCAGAGGCCTACTGTATATTAGCAAGTGATGTCTCAAAACATTTTTCCATGCTTACATCAGGTCTTTGACAACAGGGACTTACCACATTTCTCCTTACAGAGATCCCATTTTTATAGGCAAAAGCCTTTATAATATGGGGGGTAGCTTGGATCCCCTAGCCAACATCTCCTTGGCAGAATAATCCATTGCTGATATCAGAGCTCTCCTGTATTAATGTATTTTGCTTAATTACACAGCTTATAAATACTTTACTATTATATTTGTCTCTAAATAGAGAAATATCCTTTCACAGTTCCTATGTCTGTCAGTCAATTAAAGAAGGTAGTTATACCTGTTTTATAAGAAATTACCATTATAACAGTTGGCTCTAATTTACAGTTAGGGAATGACTTCATTGCCATCATGATTTTCTTTTTCCTATAAAAGGGAGAGGTAGGAAGGTTTCTCAGCATCTGGAAGGTAAACTTCATTAGGGCCCATTATAAACAGTTATCCCAAATAGAATTCAGAGAGATGCTCTGTGTCTGCGACTCAGGCAATCTGAGGTTCCTTTTTCTTTAATATTCAGAAGAGCCAGCCTCTCTGCTGGCATTTCCCAGTCCATCCTGCAAAGCCAAAAGTTGTACATTTTCAGGCATTTAGGTTGGCGTTTTTACCTGTGGGAACATACACATCTCCTTCCATTGTTAGTTTCAAGACCTCAAAATTGAAAGTTTATCAAAAGTTTGGAATACAGAAGGAATATTATACCACCTCTCTCTTTTTGTTTTTTAAATTTTTGTGTTTTGACCTATAGATGCCTAAGTTGTATTACACATACTCATAAACAGGAACCAAGGTATAAGTTTTCATCAAATTCACCCAAATTGTTTTTCATTGACTGTATGCTACTAATTTGGGGAGTGAATTTAAACTTCATTTCTTTAAATTGTCCTACAAGTAAAGGAAAAATGTTACAAGGTGATACTATATCACACAGAAAAATATAGAGACCATTTGTGTACCTTAACCCCAAATTTATTTTTGGAAATTCAATTCAAATTATAAATAAAACAATTAACATTTTATATTCTCAATTAGTTCAAATGATTAACATTTCTACCAAAACTTTCAACCTAATTTAAATAATCTAAACATTTTACTGCCTTAAAATATCCTATAGTATGTAGACAAAGCTTGGACAAAGTTGAATACCTGCCAAATAAATTTTATCCAATATACCCTTTGTTCTTTAAAACTATATGACTAGACTTTGACTTAAGAGAAATCAAGTCCATTAACTTATATGGTTTAATTTGTATTTCTGTATAAATCTCTACTGAAATACCTCTATATAAATATGTGTTATTTTTAAGTATACCATCTTTTTTGGTCTTTTCGAGACAGAGTCTCCCTCTACCCCAGCTGTCCTGGAACTCACTCTGTAGACCAGGCTGACCTTGAACTCACAAAGATCCACCTGCCTCTGCCTCCCAAGTGCTAGGATTAAAGGAGTATGCCACCACGCCCAGCTTAAGTATACCATTTTAAACTTCAAACCTTACAAAGTGGACTTTAATAACTATCTTCCTCCAAGCTCTTGGCCTTCTCCAGGCCTGGCATGAAAACCTGCTTTAACAAGTTTTCAACATCTAGCTCTTAATAAAATTTTATTTTGCAGTTCTTATGCCCATCAGTTAATTAAAGACTAGCTAGATATGCCCCAAGAGAAGTTGTTACTATCATTACCATCTTGATTATTTTGTGTGTGAAAGCTTCTAGGAAGCTTCCTTTCTCACAAACAGGTTCAGGGAATTACTGCTAAGGGAAAGGGGATGCAGTGCCCACATTGTGGACAGTGTGGGGAACTGCTCTCATTGCATAGAAGTCAGTCGGTCACTCCTGTGACCTGCCCGGAGAGGTAACTTCTTACTTGGGTCGTTAGCCTGGGACAAGGATACACATTTCCCACTCTTGGCCATAACGTTCCACTTGCTGAAGTCCAGGATAGGAATTTCACACCAGCTTCCCAGATTGGTGGTCCGCAAAGGGAGCCTTTTTCCCCAAACAAACTGGTCACCCAAATGAAATGTATGCCTCAACACCAGCTACCCACTGGTCATCTGAATGAAATACAGGCTTATCCTAGCCTGTATGCACGCAAAAAATAAAAAAAAAAAAACAACCACAACAGAAGCGGCAAATTCCTCAGTGATGTTAATCAGAATTCAATTTTTATTATTTTTTTAATTTTTAAAATTTTATGCCTTTTATTTTTTATTCCCAAATACCAAAACAAACATATTAACACTTTAATACAATGAAAATCTGGTTGCATCTTTGTTTTAGATGTTGAAAGAGCATAACCAGTAGGTGGCAGTGTAGATCCATTATTTTAAAATTTTAATAGATAACCCATAACCTTTGTTGAAATTGAATTATGTATTGGCTGTTTAATATAAATTTGCGTCTTGAGAAGTAAGGGCCACGATCCAACTCAGAGGCAATGTTTTTACTGGTATCATTGCTGTTAACATTAAAATATTCTTAGAACATACGTACATACATTCATACACACATGTGCGCACACATACATACATACACACATACATAAGAAAGATTTGTGAGGTTGACTTGTAAGAGAAGAAAGCCATATTGTTTGATGGAAAATATGGAAAGCCATATTGTTTGAAAAACATGAAAATTTTATAATTAGTTATAGGGTTATTTTTACATAATTAGAATAAATGTCCTAGTATTGCATGAAACAGCTGAGATCCATATGCCACCTCTTAGGCCCATTCCCAACCACTTGCCTTTAATGAACTATCTCTAAAGTTTACTCCTATTCTTTCCCTGTCCTGTCTCTTCTGGTTAACTACTCCTAAGCTGTCCCTCTGCTAAGCCTAACTGTCCCAATGCTGTTTACAAATCTAAAGATTAAGGATTCCCAAAAGTAGACAGGCCAAAGTTGTTTGCAGTCTTGGAACAATCTATCTTGTCTTATTATTAAGGACTTTGGAAGAATAATAATAATTATCCACAATCACAACAATAACCACAATGATTACTAATTATTATTAATTATTAACCTTTATTAGTCACAACAATCATTAATAATTATGAATAACAATTGTCAGTAATAATAGCCAACAACAATGAACGATTTACCATTAGACTGAATTTCTATAAATTGTTATTGATAATTATATTCAATAACAATAACTGTAACTATTAATAACAATAACTACTAATAATTAACAATAATCTATCATTAAACTGAATAATATGCATACTATAAACCCAATTAAAAATTGTTAACAATAGGGGGTATAAAACAAACATTTTTTATGAATTGAATCTATTTTTGTTTACAGTCAGCTAAATAGATTTAAACCTGTAGGATTATAATGTATTAAAAGTGGGAACTCTCATTCACTCACACATACACACAGCTTGAAGATGGGCTTAAAGAAACATAAAACAGTTTTATTCAAAAAATTTCTCATTTAAATTGAACCGAAATATCAACTTACGTTGGTAAAGATACTTTTACAAATGTTCCTTAATAAAATACAATTTATTGGAGCAAGTTTGTTTTCTTAGAACTTCAAGGCCTGTAATTTCTCCTAGAAATCCATCTATCTTGTTTCCAAAATAGTGAAGTTAAAAGGATGTTATCTNACCATTAGACTGATTTTTACCAATTATTATTAATAATTATATTAAATAACAATAACTATAACCATTAATAATGATTACTAATAATAAATAACAACAATCTATCATTAAACTGAATGATATGCATACTGTAAACCCAATTAAAAATTGGTAACACTAAGGGGAATAAAACACATTTTCTATGAATCGAATCTATTTTTGTTTATAGTCAGCTAAATAGATTTAAACCTGTAGGATTATAATGAATTAAAAGCAGGATCTCGAATTCACTCACACATGCACACAGCTTAAAGGTGGGCTTAAAGAAACATAAAACAGTTTTATTCAAAAAATTTCTCATTTAAATAGATCCAAAATGTCAATTTATCTTGTTAAAGAAACTTTTACCAATGTTCCTTAAAAAAGAAAATTTATAGGAGCAAGTTTGTTTTGTTAGAACTTCAAGGCCTGTAAATTTTCCTAGAAATCTATCTATCTTGTTTCCAAAATGCTGAAATCAAAAGAATGTTACCTAAAATCAAAATTTAAATGGCATGATTTAGATATCATGTGCTCAGTGCGGCAGCTGGTATGCATGCACAGCAGGGAGACTGATAGTGCCAGGCCAGAACTCAGACCACGTGTGATCAAGAATTCTGTGAGAAGGTATTTTTAAGGTGAAACACATTTAAAGGGAGAAATATAAATTAAATAAACCAATTAATTTTAACGGTGCACATATATTTACTCAAAGGATATCTAGGGTACCCAGGGGTTAAGTAAAAATATTACACTTTTAAGTTAAGCATGCTGAAATGGATTTGAATTACTTAAGTGATACAACTTGGTAGGGTGGAGGTCCACAGTCTGTCTCCAGAGTATTGGAATCAAAGCTGCACCTTTAAAACACAATGAAAGAGGAAGCACTGCCCCAGGCTCTTGCCTTAGATTTTGTGCTTCCCAGTGTAGCACAGAATACTGTAAAGCCAGCCCTTCCCCCACCAGCCATCCACTGTTTCCAGAGCAGAAGAAGGGCACAGAACAAACATTGGACTAGATTTACCAGAGTATCTACAAACAGCTACAAACTGAAAAATGTAACAGCTTCATATTTTGCCTTTGGTCTGTTCAAGGCAGGGCTTTCTTACAGTCAGAGCTGGCTGGGCGGTCTCTCTGTAGACTAGGCCTGCCCCAAACTCACAGACTTCTGTTTGGATTAAAGGTGTGGGCCACCACCAAGCCTGGAATTTACAAGCTCAATTTGCATCATAGAAGACTGGCCTCAGGATGAGATCTTGGGGGAAGTTAAACAGACAAAAGGAAACTTCAGCAGAATTAAGCACTATTTTACACTATCTACAGAATTTTTTTTTAATTTTATTTATTTTTGTATGCGTATGAGTGTACTGTCTGCATGCAGGTTTGTGCACCAGTGTCGTGCAAAGCCACAGAGGTCAGAAGAGGGTCTCAGATTCCCCTGGAACTGGAGTTCTCCTGGAATTGGATTTACAGACGTTTCTCAGCCACCATGTGGGTGCTGGGGATCGAACCCAGGTCCTCTGCAAGAGCAGTTGGTGCTCTTAACTGCTAGGCTATCTCTCCAGCCCCCAGAAAAAATTTTAAGGACACTTTTTAAAAACACATTTAGACTGTGGCTGGCTTTTCACAACCTTCCATGCAAGCCAATATGGGTAGATTTATTTCTGGGTGGTTGCCTCTACAACCCAAGCCTGCCTGTGCAAAGGTGCAAATGAACACCTCTGTGGAATGCTTGCTGCAAAAAGCTTGCTTGCTCCGTAGACACGCCTGTCCTTCCAGCCTCTGTGACCTTCACCACCTGAACTGTGGCCAGAAGGCAGAAACCGGGTCCCCAGGCTGCAGGGCAGGTTCCAAGTACTTTTCAAAACCTCTAGAAGGCAAATGGATGGGAGAGGAAAGGCTCCTCTCATAATTTCTCTGAATACCTGCCACCTGGGAAGGCTGGGGAAGCAACAGATGCCCCCAATCCAGGGATGGGCTGTATAATTGTGTCCTGCCAAGTGGGTGAAAACCCACAAGAGAATGCAAGCTTCCCAAAACCTATCAGAGAAAGGGTCTCCAGCACACAAGCCAAATCTCCATCAGTGCCATCCATAGGCTCACCAGCAGAGTCAATAAGAGAATTCCCTCTGCATTCATCCTTAGTCCATGCCTTCACTGATTTGGAGATGCTAAACTTTCTCCATGCCAAAACTTGAAACAAAACAGCCACAGCAAACCACAGCACACAGTCAACAAACGCATGCCATACATCACAAAACAATTCCTCTGGAACATAGCTTCCTTGACAGTGTTGTTTCCCATCTTGCAGAGATTCTAGCTTACCAAACTGGTCTCCATGCCACATGTTGTGTCACCATTTGTGGGGATGCCACTGGGATTTGTGGCAGGGCCCACTTTGTCCCAGGATGACCCATGTGGAAAACTCACACAGGAAAGCACACCACGTATTCACAGGTTGAGATCCAAATGCAGAGAGAAATTTTATTCCAACATGTCTGTTTAAATATCTATCATGACTAAATTCTCAGGGCCAAATGATAAATCTTTTCATCACTACACTCCACCCCATGGGTGTGGTACCATTCGATTAGGAATGCTACCCATCTTAACTAAGTTTTCCCACACTGTTACACTAGACAGGGGTAGTGGTGCACACCTTTAATCCCAGAGACAGAGAAAGGCAGAACACTGTGAGATTGAGTTCAACCTGATTTAAATATTGAGTTCCGGGCCAGCTTTGGCTAAAGGGAGAACATGTCACAAAAAAACAACATCTGCCCCTAAAGACCAAAACTAAAATCTCCAAAATAAAAAAAAAATGAGTAAATTGATAATTATCCAGTGTGTATTAAACACTTAATTTTCTATTAAATAATTAATAATGAACATATGTAATTTTGGCCAATTAATTTGCATAAACAGAAAATAAGAAAATAGTGTACTATAATAATGTAAAAAGGGCAAAACAACACTTTCAGATGCATCCTCTAGAAAATTTTATGAGCTGGAGAGATGGCCTAGCGGTTAAGAGCACCGACTGCTCTTACAGAGGACCCAGGTTCGATCCCCAGCACCCACATGGCGGCCGAGAACCGTCTGAAACTCCAATTCCAGGAGAACTCCAGTTCCAGGGGAATCCAACACCCTCTTCTGACCTCCACGGCTTTGCATGACAAGGGTGCACAAACTTGCATTCAGACAGTACATTGATACACAAACAGAAATAAATAAATGCCGGGCGTGGTGGGGCATGCCTTTAATCCTAGCACTTGGGAGGCAGAGGCACGCGGATGTCTTGTGAGTTTCTGAGGCCAGCCTGGTCTACAGAGCCGAGTTTACAGGAAGCCAGAATACAGGTAGACCCCGTCTCAAAAAAAAAAAAAAAAAAAAAAAAGTTTTATAAATTGAGAAAATCAGAAAACAGCTCAAAAAATATAGTATTTTTGTGGATTAAATCAAAAGTCCAGTTTTAATATAATAATTACTGAAGTTAAATTTTGAAATGTTATTTATCAGGCTTAGAAGAGATGTTTGTTTTGTTTTTTTTTAGAGTTTTATTTGGTTTAGAATATTCTGTGGAGTAATATTCTTTGACATTTTTATCATTTGAATCTCTAGGTTCACTAAATAATAAGAAAAATTAGAAGCCCACATTTAACTGTAAATATTTTAATGAATGTGGTCTATTGCTTCCATCATTATTTTTTCATTTTTTATAACATTTCATTTTATTACTGTGTTATAGGAATTATTTTATGATTTTATTTTGACCAAGAAAGTGAATATAGATTTTTTGCAATTATTACTTTATTTATATTACTATGCTTAAGTTACATGGAAAAAGGCAAGCAGTTCTTCCCCATTTCAGAAAGTTTCCAATCCACACCAATTATGTGGTGACCAGTAACTAAGAATGGTGACATCTTTGGGTCAAGACTGACAAGGAAGAATGGGTTCTGGTGCTACAGTTCATCCCCAACAAGAATATGGCACACTGGCCAGCACAAGCCATGCTAGCACTGAGGCTTTAGCGCGGGGCACAGATTCCGATCTCTTCTCTGAAGCTAGCAAATTAAATGAAATAACTGGGTTAAAAAAAAGTTTAAAATGAATCCCAAAGAAGTTTAAAAATCATGCTCTTGACATATTCTCCCCTTCTCCACTCAAAATTTACATAAAGCTTACCTTTCACTCTAATAGCCCCATTTTTCCCCCTCACATAGCCCACCACGTAGCTGCAGATAGATGATATTGCCTCAAGATGTAAACACAGGGAAAACAATTAATGGCATCTGCATATAATATTCTCACTATAAACTGCTGTTGGATAGAAAACGTAAGAAAAAAAAATCAAAGAAAAGAAGAAAGAGAGAGAGAGAGAGAGAGAGAGAGAGAGAGAGAGAGAGAGAAAGGTTCCATCTTAGATTCTCACAAGCTCTTGTTCCGCAGTTCATGAATCCGACTCTGATTCTAAGGTGACAGTGTATGTTAAGTAGGTTTGTTTTCAGTGAAAGAGACCTGGGAAAAGACGGATTTACTTTTTTTTTTTCTTCAAGAGTTATCAGATGGTACCTGCTCCTCAAAGCCCTCACTCTCAGACTAGAACATGTTCCAGGATCATATGACCTTCCTTATAACACTGGCTGTCTTCAGTTGCAAACTCTTAGATTCATCCCAGTTTGATATTGCAGTTTTTGCAGCTCACATCTCGAACCATGTGGCAGCCAGTAAGTATGACTCGATCTCGAACTTCACTGTACTGCAAGTTAACTACCTTGTTAAAAAGAAACGCTCTACCAGTGGCGCCGTGAACCAAGTGGAGATGAGTTCTGAGCAGTTGGTAAAGATTGTATCACAGTTTTCACAAGAAAACAGATGGGTACCGCCAATATGATCAAGGAAAATTCTACCCATTTTGATAGCAGTTTGAAGATCTAAACACCCTGAGCGCTGCCAGCAGGTCTCTGCTCAGCTGGGTCGAAGCCCTGTGAATATAGATTTTTTTCTCCTTAATTTGTTATTGAGATTTTGTATATTTCATACAACATTTCTTAATCAAATGTAGACCTGTCCCCCCAGAGAACCATCATTATTTATCATTTCACAAGAGGAAGCATTCAATTATAAAACTATTAAAACAGTTAGTTTGGTTCACTTAAAAATATTCTTTGAAAATTACACAAATGTATACAATGTATTATATCCATTTCCTACTCCCCCATTCCAATTCACTGGATCTCCTTCATAATATCTCCCTCTCCCAAATTCATGTTCTCTTCTTAATGTTTTTTATAGATCTTGTTGAAGCCAATTATTCTTGAGTGATTGCCTATGGTTGGCTTCTAATCAAGAAAATACTGATTGGAATATACGTAAATGATAGAAGTTATATATGACCTCATGAAAATCATAGGAGTTGTGTGTAGTCTCATTTAAAAGGAAATATGAGCTAAATATTAAAGTGAACTATCTTCCAAGTGAGGAATGATTTAAAAATTTGAATATCGTGAATGAAAGGGTGGAAACCCTGGATATCCACACATGTCCCCCCATATAAGACAATTGCAAAGTCTGAAGACAAGTGTTAGGTTAATTCTAGATCCCTTTAAGGTATTCACTTTATAATGGTACAATGGCTTTCAGGTAAAAGAAAATGTTGCTCAGTTTGCCTTACTACTAGTTATTTGATGCTAGCACCCACAGATCAGGGATACCATGTGTTGTTTGTTTTTCTGGGAGTTCCATCCATTTACCTACAAAGTTGGTGATGTCATCGTTCTTTACCGCATAGAACTCCATTGTGTAGATGTACCACATTTTCTCTATCCACTAATTGGCTGAGGGATATTTGGGTTGGTTTCTTCTCTTTGCTATTGTGAAGAGAGTTGCAATAAACATGGATGTGTATGTATCTCTGCAATAAGATGAGTCTGGTGGGCATATACCCAGGAGTTGTATAACTGGATCAGGTGGTAGACTCATTTTGAGTCTTTTAAGGGTTCTCAACACTGTTTTCAATAGTGGTTGCACAAGCTTACATTCCCGCCAGTAGTGGATGAGCATTCCCCTTTCCTCACATCCTCTCCAGCATTTGGTGTCTTTTGTTTTCATGATCTTAGCCAGTCTTATTGTAGTGAGATGATAACTTAAAGTGGTTTTAATTTGCATATCCTTAATTATTAATGACGTAGAACACTTTTTAATATGTTTATCACCCATCTTTATTTCCTCACTTGTGAAGTATCTGCTCAGGTATTTACTCCACCTCTTGAGTGCTTCATTTGTTTTCTTACTTCTTTGTTTGTTGAGTATTTTATATATATTGGATGTTGTGCTGGATAGCTTTGGTGTCAACTTGACACACCTGGGTTGAGGGAGCCTCGGTTGGGGAATTGGCTCCATTGGATCAGCCTGTGGCCACATCTGTGGTGTATTGTCTTGATTGTTGAGCAGTGACAGTATAAGAAGGCAGGCTGGGCATGAGCCAGAGAGCAAGCCAGTAGAGAACAAGCCAGTGAACAGCAGTCCTCCATGGCCTCCAGGTTCCTGCACTGAGTTCCTGCCTTGGGCTCCCTAAGTGATGAAATGTGACCCAGGAGATGTAAGCTGAATAAACCCTTTCCTCCCCAAGTCGGTCAGAGTGTTTTGTCACAGCAATGGAAGACAAACTAGAACAGATGTTAATGCTCTGTCAGATATATCACTAGTGAATGTTTCCTCCCACTCTGTGGGTTTTCTCTTCACTTCATTGATTGTTTATTCAATTGTACAGAAGCTTTTGAGTTTAATGAGATCCCACTTATCAATTGTTGACCTTATTTCCTGTGCAGCTGCTTTTTGATTTAGAAAGACTCTTCCTACGCCTATGTCTTGTAGGTTGCTGCCAACATTTTCTTCTATCACATTCAGAGTTATGGGTTTCATCTTCAGGTCTTTGATCCATTTGGAGTTGATTTCTGTACAGGGTGAGAGGTAGAGTTTTACTTTTATTGTTCTACAAATGGTGATCCAGTTTTGCCAGCACCATTTACTGACGATGCTGCCTTTCCTCCTTTGAGTCTTTTTGGTGCCTTTGTCAAATATTTGGTTGCTGAAATTGCATGTGCTCAAGTATGGATCTGGGCCTGGGCATTTTTTTTTTAGTTAAGAGGTTTACTATTACATTTTCAACATCCTCATATATTATGGGTCTATTTAAGCTGTCAGTCTCTTTTTGGTTAAGCTTTGGTGAATTCCAGGATTTCAAATATTCATCCATTTCTCTTAGGTTTTCAAATTTAGTAGAGTATAGATTTTTAAAGTATTCTTGTATTATTATCTGAATGTTTTCTTTGTCCGTTATGATGTTTCCCTTTTCATCACAAATACTATTGATTTGGAATTGCTCTTTCTTTCTTTTGGTTAACTGGGTTAAGGGTTTATCTATCTTGTTCATCCTTTCAAAGAACCAACATTTGGATTCACTGATTCTTTGTATTATTTTCTTTGTTTCTATTTCATTGATTTCTGCTCTGATTTTTGTGATCTCTTCCTCTCTGTTGGGTTTAGGGTTCATTTGTTGTTGTCTGTCAAGTGTTTTTAACTGCAGTGTTAGTTCGTTTCTTTGTTCTCTTTCTGCTTTTTTTTTTTTTTTTTTTT
>VZQC01005766.1:569878-695582 GCA_009823505.1 Rhizomys pruinosus
TTTTGTTTTTTTTTTTTTTTTCTTTTTTGAGACAGGGTCTCCCTGTAGCCCCAGATATCCTGGAACTCACTCTGTAGACCAGGCTGGTCTTGAACTCACAAAATCCGCCTGCCTCTGCCTCCCAAGTGCTAGGATTAAAGGCATGTACCGACATGCCCGGCTAGGAGTGTGTTGTTTAGTCTCCATGTGTTCTTGTAGATAGTTGGACTTATTCTGGTGTTGATATTGAGCTTTATTGCACTGTGGTCTGATAGAATGCATGAAATTTTTTCACTGATTTTGTATTTGTAGAGTTTTATTCTGTGTCGCAGTATGTGGTCAATTTTGGAGAATGTTCCATGTGGTGCTGAGTAGAAAGTATATCTCTGGTGTTTGGGTGGAATATTCTGTAGATAGCTCAGAGGTCCATTTGGTGTATTGTATTGTTCAGTTCAGATATCTTTCTGTTTATTCCTTGTCCATTTCACCTATCTAATGGGCTCAGTGGGGTATTGAAATCCCCTACTATTAGTGTGCTGGGATCAATCTGTGCCTTGAGGTCCTGTAGAATTGTGTTTACAAAGTTCAGTGCATGCGAGTTGGTTGTGTATATATTCATGATTGTGAAATATTCATGGTTTATTGATCCCTTGATAAGCATGTGGTGGCCCCCTCTGTGTCTTCTGATTAGTTTTACTTCGATATCTATTTTGTCTGATATTAGCATAGCAACACTGGCTTGCTTTTTGGTACCATTTGCTTGGAACACTTTTTTTCCATCCTTTCACTTTAAGTTGTTGCCTATCCTTGAGTGTATGATGGGTTTCTTGTAGACAGCATATAGTTAGGTTCTGTTTCCTAATCCATTCTCCAAGTCTATGTCTTCTGTTTGGGGAGTTCAGACCAATAATATTTAAAGTTATTATTGAGAAACGTAAAATGTATGTTGCTTCATTTCCCTTTTCTGCTGTTTGCATTCTTGCTCTAGGTTTGTATTTCTGAAGTTATCCTTTTATTCATTACTCTCTCTAGGTACTTGGAGATAGGTGCTCCTTTTCTCTGTTCTTTGAATTGCTTTGAGTATTTTCTGAAGGGTTGGTTTCCTGGACATGAATTATTTCATATTGTATATGTCATGAAAGAATTTTTTCTCACTCAACTATAATTGACATTTTTTTCTGGGTATAGTTATTATCTGGGTTGGCATCTATAGTCATTTAGCACTGGGAATACTTTGTTCCAAGTTCTTCAGATATTAGCAATAGCAAGTCCAGCTTTCTTTGTTTGCACTGAAAAGTCAGCAGTAATTCTGATGGGTTTTCCTTTATATGTATGCAACTTGTTGTTTTTCTCTTCTGGCCTTCAGTAATTTGTCTTTGTTTTAGGTGTTTAGTTGATCTGGAGTGGGGTATTCCTTTTCTGATCTTGTGTATATGGTGTTCTATGTGCTTTTTGTATTTGTGTGGGTTTAACATTGCTCAGGTTGTGAAAATTTTCCTCTATTCTCTTGAAGATCTGATACCTTTGTCGTGGGATTCTTCTCCTTCCTCTATCCCAATGATGCAGAGGTTTGATCTTTTCATAGTGTCCCACATTTCCTGATTATTCCCCTCTTGTGATTGTTTTTTTAAATTCATATACTTTGAGCATTGTAGTTCTTCCACCTTGTCTTCCAGTGTTGGTATTCTGCTTTCTGCTTCATCCAGTCTGTTACTGAGGCTTTTCCTCATCTTTTCCTGCTGTCTGGATGAGTGTGCAATTTCTTTTTCACTTCATTCTGTGATTTCATTAGTATTTCCAGTTCCCTTTGGAGTTTGACATTCTCTCCGTCTAGATCCTAGATTCTCTGGTTGGTTTCCTGTTTCACTTCAGAGAGGGTTCTTTTTAGCGTTTCCACTTCATTCCCGAGTTTGTCATTCTCTCCCTTCATTTCTTTGAGTATGTCTATTATTGTTCTTTTAAAATCTATGTCCTGGGTTATCCCCAGGTAGAACTCATTGTTGGGGTCTTCTATATGACTGCTAGATTTTGTTGGGGATTTGTTATTTGCTTTTCCTATTTGTCAATTTCCCTTTTTGCTCTTGGCATGTGGATTTGATTTGTTGTCTGATGCAAAATTCAAGTGCTTCTTCCTTTGGTTGAAGACCTGTTCCTCTAGGTTGGAAGGTTGGGTGTCTCTTCTGTTACTTTGTGCTCTGAGTAACCTTCTCTGTTCCAACCAAGGGGGGTGGGGTGGGGTTGGCACTGGTTTTTGCCTGCCCAATCCTGCCACCACCAAGGTGACCATAGAGTTTACCCAACCTGGTCTGGAAGTTGGAGCAGCTCCAGTGACCCTGCACCTGAAGCTACTGGGCTTAGATTGTCCTGAAACCCTGGGCTGGAACCAACAGGACTCTAATGGTCCTAGAACACTGTGCGAGAGGTGCTAGGGCTGAGAAGGTCCTGGAACCCGCCTTCTTAGAGGTCTGCCCACTCTCCTTAACAGTTGGCAATAGAGGGCCTGTAAACTCCTCTTCACGGTATCATATTGTCCTGCTTATTCTCCAGTTTATTCATGATTCTCTGCAGACTGGACCACAGACAACTTATCACCAACTCCTGAGAAGGGCTCCAGATTGCTCTGAAGGCTCCCGCTTAGGAGGAAGTTCTGCCATTCCTGCACACACTCTCACTCCTGAGCATTCAGTAATTGGTGTTTCTAAGTGCATCCTGAAGAATACCGGTGAAGAACAAAATGAAAGAAATTTAAAATTTGTCAATGCTTGAGCAGAACACCCCCCAATTTTTATATATATATATATATATATATATATATATAACTGGAATAAAAGGTTAAGTATTTTAAAATTAAGATCACTGGCAACTTTAAGGGATAGGCTTGTACCATCCCTAGAGGCTTTTGGATTCAAAATAGTTCATGCTAAGTTTCAAATGATTCCTTCCATTCGTTTCCTAGGCACTGAAATTTCCCTCATGACAGTGAGGCCACTCAAACTTGTACTGTCCTTTCCTCCTCTAGTCACTTTAGCATCCCTCTATAGCTTCCTAGGAAATCTTTACTGGCTCTGCCCATGGCTGGCTATCCCCACGACAATGCTACAGCCTCTCTTCAGTCTCTTGCAAGGTGAGAGGAACCCAGACTCCAAGCAAAAGATCACAGCTGAGGCTTCAGAAGCTCTCCCTAAAGTCAACTAGGCTCTCCAGAACATGGCTTTAGCACGTTTTACACCCTCCCTTCCTGTACAGTTGCTTATTTTTAACACTACCCCCATGCTTGTAGGAGCTCTTTACCAACCCACAGGAATTCTAGACTGGCTGCACATGCCCATAGGGAGAACTCCCTGACTGTTAACTGAGATGGATTCTTTAGCCACTATGATAAGAAGCATGAGGGAGCGCTCTCTGCAAACCTTGGGGAAGGAGCTTAACATCATAGTGAGGCCCTTCTCTCTCCCGGATATCCAGTGGCTGATGCGAAATCATGTTCATATAGCTGTGAGCCTCAGGGGATTTCTAGGACAAATAGAGAACCACTACCCTAATGGCAGATGGGTCTCTGCTCTACCATTGTTACCCTGGCTCCCTCCCTGTCTCTTCCAAGATACACCGGGCTTAAAGACGGTTTTTATTTTAATTTTTTAAATTGTTTTAAATTTTATTTATTTTTGTATGTGGATGAATGTACTGTCTGCATGTGGATTTGTGCACTGTGTCGTGCAATGCCACGGAGGTCAGAAGAGGGTCTAGGATTCCCCTGGAACTGGAGTTCTCCTGGAATTGGAACTACAGAAGGTTCTCAGCCTCTATGTGGATGCTGAGGATCTAACCCGGGTCCTCTGAAAGAGCAGTCGGTGCTCTTAACTGCTGAGTCATCACTCCAACCCCAATATGATCAATTTTGTAAGGTGCAATAGAGATAACAGTTTGTGATTTCATTTCTAGGAAATAATTCTTGGGTATTTCACATGATTATGTCTTTTGTAACTTTTTAAAGTGTTGTTTTATTTTCGCATGTTTGATATATATGACCTTTATTTTTTTTAATTTTTAAATTAATTTTATTTATTTTGTATGTGTATGAATCCACTGTCTGCATGCAGATCCGTGCATCCGTGTCGTGCAATGCCTCGGTCAGAAGAGGGCATTGGACTCCCCGGGAACTGGAGCTAAAGACGGACCCCAGCCTCCATGTGGGTGCCAGGGACTGAACCCAGGTCCTCTTCAAGAGCAGCCGGCATCCCCAACTGCTAGGCCATCTCTCCAGCCCCGATATATATGACCTTTAATTACATTCATGTAGATACTGAAAAATTCAACCCTTTGTGATTTCTTTGATATATAGATCTATATAAGTAATCCACTTTCTATCTGAAAGATTTTAAGATTTTTCTCACATGTTTAGAATTAATGTTTTCAACTGGAAGGCAGTTTTGATACTTTTTCAGTTCACGGATCTTTCCATTATTTTAAACACTCATATACTGAACAGATTCACACTAACTGATACATGAAAATAAAGGAGTCATCTCCCTGGTGGAATAATCCATTACTGATGTCGGAGCTCATGTATTGATATATTTTGCTTAAGCGCATAGTTTAAGGACTTTAGTGTTATATTTGGTTCTGAACAGAGAGTAATCCTTTTCACAGTTCTATGTCTATTAGTCAATTAAAGAAGGCAGTTTTACCAGTTTTATAAGAGATTACCTCTATAATAGTTGTCTCCAATTTACAGTTGGAGAGCGACCTCAATTCTTACGTTCATATTTCTCCTTGTTCTTGAGGGGAGCATGAATAGTCTCTTATTAAAGAAACCTTTGGTGCACCTAAAAGTAATTTCATTAGGACTCATATAAAGTATTGTTACATATAGGGCCACAGATGGTTCGATGGTTTTATGAGCAACTGGGCTTTTCTCCTTGTCCGATGTCCAGAATTGACCAGAATCCAAGACACAGCTCCAGAAGAAGTGGGACCTGTTTGCTATTTCATTCTCCTGGCCACCCTTTTCAAGCCCAGGAATAATCTCGGAAGAGGTGCGTGTAGAACGTGTAAGGCTGCGATTGGGGTGAATGGTGAAAACTACAGCATATTAGTCTGGACCTCATTATGATCTAAACCTGATTACCATACAACCCCCTCACTCCCCGCGGAAGGGGGCTGTGGGTTTGGGCACAACACCCTCAAATTGGTTTTTTACTGAAAAGATCTTATACCATGACTATCACTATTAGCTAAAAATGAGAAAAAAATGAAAGATAGGCAGATGGTCGATGGCAGATCGCATGATCTCAGGTTGGGTGGGGGTGGGGGAAGAGGAAGGAGATATGCCTGAAATGAATTGAACAATATGTATGAAATGCACAAAGCATCCAATAAAAAAAATGGTTATAAAAAATAAAAATAAAAATAAAATAAAATACACAGAAAACTAAAGCTTATGTAAAATTTGAAAGCAAATGCTATGGTACCCCAATTTCTAGTAAGTTGTCCTGATCAGCTAAAAATATCAGTCATGTTATGATTATGGGATAACATATTTTTTTTCTTTCCTTGGCCTGGTATAACGATGACTTATTCTAGTTAATCAAACCATAATTTGAGATAAGAATTCAGGACCTGGAACCATGGCATTAATGAAAAAAAGTGTCATTGAAAGGCACAGTGCAGGATCTAATGATAATAACATTACAACCAATACAAATATAGCATTCAAAATATTCCAGTTTCATTCCAATTATTTTTAACTATTTACCTATCACTGTTCCAACAAATTTAGTTGGAAGTAGAGAAAGGAGAAGTAGATAATATTCCAAGCCAAAACAACTACCAATTTCTTTTATTGGAAGACATATTTTTGTAAATATCTTTATTATATATTAATATTGTGTATAGTTTATATAAGAAGAGTGTATTACATATGTATTACAAGTGACTATATATAACATATACGAAGTAATACACTTTAATACACACACAGTATAATAATAATACACTAATTATATATATATAATTTTTTTTTATTTTATTTTTACATATATGTGTATATTTTGTTGTATACAGATGCAATTCAATATCACGTTTTATTACACTATATATATATATATATATATATAATCTGTGTTGTGCAATGCCCATGGAGGCCAGAAGTTGCAGTCACATCCCCTGGAACTGGAGTTATTGTCAGTTATTAGCTGCAATGTGGATGTAGAGACCCAAACCTGGGTCCTCTTCAAGATGAGCCAGTGCTTTTAACCACTGAGCCATCTCCAATGTCATTATTATCTCCTATTTATTTCACCAATTTTCCATTCTATCTGAAATACAGTTTTCTGCATATTTTATTTTGAAAAATCAGTTTTCCATATCTGTGACAGTAGAATGAGAACACAATACGAAGCTTGTGTTTTTCTATGTATCCTGTCCTTGTGACTTCTTTAGCTAACAGAAAGTACCAGAAATGTTTTTTCTAAGTTCTGGGGGAAACATTTCCAAAGGTAATGAGAGATTGAGATCATTAACAATGTTTTTAATTGTGTTCTGTATTCTATTTTAATTATGTATTTAATTATGTATGCTTGTTTGCAATTGACTAGGAGTAAGGGATAATAATAAAGCATTATGAATTAAAAGAAGGCTGAGGATCTGCTATGCCACGCTGCAAGGGTCGCAGAATTACTGAAAAGAAAGAATTGGCTGCTGGTCCTGGTTTGTGAGCTAAAATTAGTTCTTCAGCATGCAGGAAGAAATCCATCACAAAAGACCATTCATAAGTATTGGACTCCTCAGACTACCAAAATATATTTTGGTGATTATTGTATAATTTTAAGGAAGGAGAAACCTACTTCAAAAGCTGAGCTGCTAAAATCATTTAAACATTTAGACGTAAATGGTGAAGTCTCCATTTTACACTCTGACCATAGATTTCCAACAAAGAGCAGTGAGAAGATGACTTAAGAAGAAATAGATGCCATAATAAATTTGAATGATGTAGATTATGATGGGAAGTTTTACTACAATAACTTTTGTAAATTATATATGCCAACCAATGAACAACATCTCAAGATTATACTAGAGAAACTGAAAGCTGACAGTAAACTGAAGCATCAACAATTTGGAAGCTATGTTGAAGGCTCCCTTGAAAAGGACCCATCACCTAGAATCATAAGAAAAAATGACCAGGAAACCTTCTCGAATAAAGGTGACACAAGAAATTCTTTACTGTCAACAACTAGAATGTTCAAAACATCTGTTTCTTTCACAATTGCCACGAGTGCTAATATTAACTGAAACTCAAAGTTAACTGCTCCAAACTTGAAGGACTGGCAGTGTGTACAGTCAAAATGCTGCTGCTTCTTAGAAGAAGATGGTGAAATTATTAATCATCAGTACAAAATGGAAATAGATCAATGATCCATGGTTTATATAACAATTAAGCCATTGAATCTGACTCAAGTTGAAGGAAAACTGTTCCCCTGGTTATCAGTTGATACAGCCTTGTATATTCTTAAAGAAAATGATAACCAAGCAGATTTACAGCTTGTGTGTTTTACTGAACTATGAAATAGAGAAGTGTTTGGATGGACTGGCGAACTAAGACCAGGAATTTATTGGTTAATTCCTTCCACACCTGGCTGCAGCCTAAGGAAAGAAATAAAACCAGTAACAGAAGAAGCCCACCTTGTATATAGAGATGAAAAGGGGGAATTATTTCTTACAAGTGAATTTTGTTCAACTTTATCAGACATATTTGAAATAATTGACTTAGATGGAAATGGTCTTATTAGCCTTGAAGAATACATTTTTTTTGAATTAAGAACAAGTGGTGAAAAATGTGATCAGGATGCTTGGACTGTCTGCAGAGAAAACTTTGATACAAAGAAGAATGAATTAAGAAAACAAGGATTCATGGATTTGAATCTTATGGAAGCCAATGATTGCTAAGGAGATCCTCTTGCCCTTTGGGTAACTGTGCGCTCGATGGGCTACAATAAAGCTCTGGAGTTGGCAGAGGAATGCCCATTTGTCATCAATATCTATTCAGAAAAATGCAAGCCAAGAATTAAAGCTGTCCATATGGAGGCATGCAGTGAACAACTTGAGAGATTGGTTTGTAATTCTGTCCTTGATAGACGCGATGCTAAATTAATGAATGGCTATAAAAACAATATAGTACACACTTGCAATTATGACACCTGAATAACATCAATTATTGAAAATAAGTCAGATAACAAAGTGATTATTCACATCAACAATGAGCTGAGTAAAAACTGTGTGAACAACAGAGGACTCAATATATTCTCAGTAGAAGCGGCACCAAAATCTACAATGGTTTGTCAACACATAATGCCTCTGAATGAATGGATATATTACTGTACAGATTCCCTTATGTCTTAAGTAATTCCATTTGGAGCTATCAAACTTGGAAGTATTTTAGAATGAACTGTTGTTTCTTAACTGATGCTATTCCATGTAAACAGTATACTTTATAATGTAGTTCATGTCTATGCATTTACATTTATGCCCATGTTATACACATTATTATATAAAAAATAAAGCATTATAGCTGGCTTTGGTGGCACACACCTGTAATTCCAAATTTTAGGAGGCAGAAGCAGGTGGATCTCTGTGAGTTCAAGGCTGGCCTGGTCTACATAATGAGTTCCAGGCAAGCTGTGGCTACAGGGAGACCCTGTCTCAAAAAGGCAAATTAAATAAGTAAAATAAAATAAAGCATTACTAAACATTTAAAAGTCTTTTTCTCAATCATTTCATGCTATCACTGAAGAGATGTCATCCAACTATGTTTCAGAAAGGACAGATTTCCAGGTCCTAGGAATGCTATGAGCACACCAATTTGTTCTTACATGCTTCTGAGTTCTATAGGTTGTTGAAAGCAATGTTTCAGGGATACTGGATGGGGGAAATTGCTAGAAATTATTGCTTCTGTAGTGAAAAGTGGTCTTCCTGTGGATGTATCACATCCATATCACAGCTTAAATTTCCTATATTGTATTAGTTACTTTTCTATTGCTGTGATAAAGTACTGTGTACCAGGTAAATTACAGAAGATAGAATGAATGTGCTCTAGTTGGGGGTAGGAGCAAGGAAGGGGGAATGGGTCTAAATTTGATTGGGAAATTTTGTATGAAATGCACAAAGCTTCAATAAAAAATTAGCTTTGAAAATAAAGCCTGGGGAAGAGAAAATTACTGAGAAAGCAAAGAAGAAGAAAGGATTTATGGCATTCTACAAACCACTCATATGTGTATTAATATATTTGTGAAAATTAGGGAATATTAAGGTCAAAGATCCAAAATTCTATCACTTCTACGGTGTCTTTAATCATCGAAGATATAGAAAAAAAAAACATTTTTTACAGTAAATTGAGTTACCAAAAAATCACACACAGTTTGATTGCAATGGTTTGCTTAATTACATATATTTAAATCATGTACTTTACTTCATAAATTTCTCATTGTAATGTTATAGGAAACAGGAGAAGAAGAGCTCCTCTCCCATAGATGACTACATTCAGTTTTTCTGTGATTATTATTAGTTCCTGGGGGAGGTATCTTCATGTTCTTCCTTTTCATTCTTTTCTTTTACTATTTTTATTAAGTTATTATGCAATTCATATAATAGTTGCTACTTTTATTGTGGTAAAGTATATAGGACATGAAATGTAACACTTCACTATTTTAATTCACAATTCACTAGCATTAAGTACATGCATATTCCTGTGCAAACACCAATGCCATCCATCACCAGAAATTTTACATCATGAACGAAAGAAAATATACTCTAAATACGGACACTCTAATCATGCACCTTCTCAGCCCCACTGAATAGCGATTTTACTTTGGCACCTTGACTTTAATTTGGGTACCAAATGTAAGTAGAAGTGTATAGCTAGCTTTTTGTCTGATTTATTTCCCTAATATAGTGATATCATATTCACTGTATGTATATTACATACGTATCTATATCTATTTATCTATATATCTATATATCTATATCTATATCTATATCTATATCTATATCTATATCTATATCTATATCTATATCTATATATATATATATCTATATATATCTATCTATCTATCTATATATATATATATATATATATATATATATATGTCTGTAAAAAAAGATGGAATTTATTGGGCTTAGAGATCCAGGGTGACAATAGTCCATCATGGCAGGGGAGGCATGGCAGGAGGGAGCCAGAGCAGAAAATTGACACATTCGTCTTCAACAGGCACAGAAGAGACAAACTGGAAATGGGAGGTAGGTATGAATTCTCATGATCAGCCCCCAGTAATGTGCTTCCCCCAGCAAGGCTACACAAACTGACCAAGTATTCAAGCATTTGGAATCTATATCAAACATTTACTCAAACCATCACATGCATATACCATGTTTCTTCTTCTTTGCCTTTATTAGGACATTGAACCATAATAAATATTTTTAAGCTGAAACCATGACTACGGTTCATTTTTAGGAAAACACAACTGTAAAAATTTTACCTGATTCAATATTTTCCATTCCATTTTTATTGTATATTTTACATTAATGTTTTCTTTTAACTCAAATAACTAAATTTTCAAGTAATACTGTTTATATAAACTATTCTATTTATATTCTATACATGAATACAATGAGTTTGAAATACATCCATGCCCCCATTCCTTCTCTTCCAATTCCTGAACCACACACCACCTACTTTTCTCTCCTAACTTGATGATATTTGTCTCTGTCTCTCCCTCTTTTTCTGTCTGTTTCTCTCCTTAACTTAATACCAACAGGGTCAATTTAATACTGATTGTATATGCATAAGTATGAAATCATATACTGGAACATGGATAGCCCCTCAGGACCCTTATACCTGAACAAAAGTGACTGTCACTCTCCCAGTAATCATCAATTGAAAATAGCTCCTCTGATATGATATGAGCTCTTCCCCAAACGATGTTGGTTGGGATGTTGGTTGCCTTGATCTTACACAAACCTTGTGTATGCCATCCTAGTCATTTTGAGTTCATGTGTGCTACTGCAATGTCATGCCCACTCTGGCCCTTAAAATTTTTTCATCATTATTTCTGTGATGATTCCTGAGCCTTGGGAGTATGTGGTATGGCATAACTGTCCCATTTAAATTTAAGAACTCTTCAGTTTCTTATTTAATGGAAATTGGTCATTTACTAGTTTCTGTATTAACTGTTATCTACAGCAAAATGAAGCTGCTTTGCAATAATTCATAGGTATAGAGATGAGAACTTAGGGGGAGCAACATATTAATATTTACTTTTAACCTAATAATTGCATTGTTTTTTTTTTCTCTAGAACTTATGAATTAGCCAGCCAACTGGTTTTGCCTTAGATAGTAATACCAGTCAAGGGGTCCATACTATGGAACAGACTTTAAATTCAATCAAAAAGAAGTTAGGTTGGCTGTGCTTAAAACATTCCTGCACTGTTGCAAGAGTTGTCATAACTTGCCAGGCCACTCATTTTTGAAGCTCACAGTGTTTCAAGCTTGCTAAGACTGATGATGATTTTTCTACGCCTGTAGTATGCATAGACCCTCCAGCACTATAAAAACTAGCAATTTGGAATCAAGGTTCTAGATTGGTACCAGTTTAATTTTTCCATGTCCCATGACTCATGTAAGTAGAGTCTTCAGAAACAGGATTTTAGCATCAAATTCTGGAGGGTAATTTCGAGCAATGGAAATGTTCTGTAAATTTACAAGAGATCTATGGGAAACGTCTAAAGAAAAGAATAAGTGCAAGTGTCATAGCACTGAGCTTTTATTCGATAGCCAGTGGTGAATGGCTCCTTCATGCAGGGGGACATTTAAATCTCATTTATAACTGTATATGTATATATTTTAGAAAGCTCCCACAAAAGGAAGTTTTCACATGACATTTTCAGAAGTCTGTAATGTTAGTTATGCTTTCCCATACTTGCTTTTTTATCCTGTCCACCTAGCCCTCATCTATTTTAACTCTTCCTATCTCATTATTTCTCTTAGTATTTTTACACACATTCTAGGTACTCATTACACAATACTCTTTTGATTTTCATATCAGAACCTTTTATTTAAACAATGCAATTATTCATATTATTTTAAAACAAGAAAGTGGAATGTGATTCTTCCTTTTCTTTTTTTAATTTTTTTAAATTTTATTTTATTTATTTCTGTATGTGTATGAATGTACTGTCTGCATGCAGGTCTGTGCACCCGTGTCGTGCAATGCTGCAGAGGTCAGAAGAGGGTCTCGGACTCCCCTGGAACTGGAGTTCTCCTGGAATTGGAGTTTCAGACGGTTTTAGGCCACCATGTGGGTGCTGGGGATCGAACCCGGGTCCTCTGTAAGAGCGGTCGGCGCTCTTAACCACTAGGCCATCTCTCCAGCCCCGTGATTCTTCCTTTTCAAACACTGGGTATATTTAGATTTATTTTATGTACACTAATATTTTTCCCATATAAATGTATGTGGACTACATTTGTGCCCGGTACCTGTACAGGACAGAAAAGAGGGTTAGATCCCTGGTAATTAGAGTCAAAGTCAATTTTGAGACACCATACTTGTGATGGGACCCAAATCTGGGTCTTCTGCAAAAGGAACAAGTGTTTTGTTTTGTTTTGTTTTTATATATACTTTTTTTTAAATTTTATTTATTTCCGTATGTGTATGAATGTACTGTCTGCATGCAAGTTTGTGCACCCATGTCGTGCAATGCCGCGGAGGTCAGAAGAGGGTGACGGATTCCCCTGGAATTGGAGTTCTCCTGGAATTGGAGTTTCAGATGGTTCTTGGCCGCCATGTGGGTGCTGGGGATCGAACCCAGGTCCTCTGTAAGAGTGATCAGTGCTCTTAACCGCTAGGCCATCTCTCCAGCCCCCAGGAACAAGTGTTTTTAACATGAGTCATTTTTCCAGGCCCAAATGTTGAGTACTTTAATCTATTGATTCAAAAATTCATATACCTATAGTAATTATCAATAGTTGCATTCAAATTACTTTTATGATTATAACTAATCATGAGGCTATATATAATTTATGAATGAATATATAAGTGAGTGAATATTCAGTAATATGTCATTTCTTCCCAAATATGCTATTTAAATGGATGTAGTGATACAGTGGAAAGTGGAATCCACTTTTGCTGTTCTTAGCCTCATTCATAAAAATATTAACTATGAATTCAAGCAGAAGCTTTAGGGAAACCTTATTAGAATTTAAAGGGAACGTCCCTGGTTATGTTGTATTGTCATTTTTGTTTAGTTCCATGAGTACTTTTATTTCATTCTTTATTTCTTCCCTGACCCATTCATTATTCAGCATTGTGTTGTTTAGTCTCCATGTGATCTTGTAGCTAGTCGGGCTTATTCTGGTGTTAATACTGAGCTATATATGCACTGTGGTCTGATAGAATGCATGAAATAATTTCAATCCTTTTGTATTTGTTGAGATTTTTTTGTGTCCCAGGATGTGGTTGATTTTATAGAATGCTCTGTGGTTTGCTGAGTGGAAAGTATATTCTGTAGATGTTCGTGAGGTCCATTTGTTGTATTGTATTGTTCAATTCCAATGTCTCTCTTTTTATTTTTGTCCAGTTTATCTATACAACAGGCTCAATGGTGTATTGAAGTCCCCCACTATTAGTGTGCTTGGATTAATCTGTTTCCTGAGGACCTGCAGAATTGAGTTTATATAGTTCGATGCACCTGTGTTTGGTGCATAAACATTTAAGGTTGTGAAGTCTTCCTGGTTAATTGTTCCTTTGATAAGGATGTAATGGTCCTCTTTTTCTCTTCTGATTGACTTTACTCTGAGGTCTATTTTGTCTGATTGTTTTTTTGTACCATTTGCTTGGAATTTTTTTCCATCCTTTCACTTTATGTTGGTGTCTGTCCTTGAGGGTGAGATGGGTTTCTTTCGAGTGGGGGAATTTAGAAAATTAATATTTAAGGTTAATATTTAACAGATGTATGTTGCTTCCATTCAACTTATTTTTATTTGCATTCTTGGTCTACATTTGTATTTATGTTGTTATACTTTTATTAATTTCTGTCTCTAGCTGCTTGGGGATAGTTGCACCTTTCCTCTGTTCTTTGAATTGCTTCTAGATTTTTTCTGAAGTTTTGTGGTACTTTGATATGTTCTGTTTTATTTTGTTTATGTCATGAAATATTTTCCTTTCTCCTTCAAGTATAATTGACATTTTTGCTGGGTATAGTAATCTGGGTTGGCATCTAAAATCATTTAGCACTGAGAATACTTTAGTCCATGTTCTTCTGGCTTTCATAGCTTGCACTGAGAAGTCAGATGTAATTCTGATAGGTTTCCCTTTATATGTAATTTGCTGTTTTTCTCTTGTAGCTTTCAGTACTTTGTCTTTGTTTTGAGTATCTAGAGTTTTAACTATGATATGGCATGGGAAATTTCTTTTCTTGTCTTATCTATTTGGTGTTCTATGTGTTTCTTGTATTTATATGGGTTTGCCTTTTTTCAGATTGGGGAAATTTTCTTCTATTACACTGTTGAACATATGATCAATTCCATTGTCTTGGGATTTTTCTCCTTTCTATATCCCTATGATGCAGAGATTTTTTTTTCCTTACTTTTTTTTGTAGTATGCCACATTTGATGGTTTTTCCACACTTGTGGGGTTTTTTTTATTATTTTTTATAATCTTCACTTGACCATTTTAGTTGTTCTGTATTATCCTGCAGGTCTGATATTCTATTTTCTGCTTCATCCATTGTGCTTCTCAGGCTTCCTCCCATCTTTTCCTGTTGATTAGATGAGTGTTCCATTTCCCTTTTCACTTCCTCCTGTGATTTCTTTAGTATGTCCACTTCCTTTTGGATCTTATCATCCCCTATTCGTAGCTCCTTGCTTTGCTGGTCAGGTTCTTTTTTCATTTCTGCGTGGGATCTTTTCAGTGTTTTCACTTCCTTCTGGAGTTTGTGATTCTCTCATTGTAGTTCTTTTTGGAGTTTGTGTTTCTCTTCCTCTAGTTCTTTTCAGAGTTTGTGTTTCTCTTCCTCTAGTTCTTTTCAGAGTTTGTAATTCTTTCCTTCTAGTTCTTTCCAGAGTTTATCATTCTTTCCTTCTAGCTACTTCCTGAGTTTTTCATTCTCTTCCCTCAGTTCTGTGATTTGTTCTTTATATTCTTTGATTTCTTTGAATATGTCTACCACTGTTCTTCTAAGGCCCATGTCTTGGTTTCATTCCATGTAGATCTCCTTGTAGGGATCTTCTATAGGACTGGTCGAGTTTGGTGTGGGCTTACTATGAGCTTTTCCCATGTTATTTTTTCATCTTTGCTTTGGCATGTGTGTTTATTTTTCATTTGGATTCTGGGGCTAGTTTCAAATGTGAATATGGAGGATTGGTTGGTCACTCACTAGGCTAACTGCCTGTTAGTGCCTATACGTTGTATGTGCAGTCTATAATGACTAACACTGCACTCAGTGGATTGTCTGAACTGCAGCTTCACCAGCTTTGCACCACTGGTGCATGCTGCCATCCCAGGTGTCTCCCTGATGGTGGCTGGGTAAATCCATTCACATCGGTCACACAGGAGGGGGGAAGCTCATGGTGTCCTACCTGGTTCCTGAGCCCCAGGCCTCTGTCCATGGCCCCTGTTGCCCAAGCATTCCTGGCCCACTTGGCAGGTGCTGGCCTCCTTGGCATCTCTCTGAGGGTGGCTGGGTGAATCTCCCCACATTGATCACACAGGAGGAAGGAAGGAGGTGGTGTGCCACCTGGTTCCTGAGCCCCAGGCCTCTGTCCATGGCCCCTGTTGCCCAAGCATTCCTGGCCCACTTGGCAGGTGCTGGCCTCCTTGGCATCTCTCTGAGGGTGGCTGGGTGAATCTCCCCACATTGATCACACAGGAGGAAGGAAGGAGGTGGTGTGCCACCTGGTTCCTGAGCCCCAGGCCTCTGTCCATGGCCCCTGTTGCCCAAGCATTCCTGGCCCACTTGGCAGGTGCTGGCCTCCTTGGCATCTCTCTGAGGGTGGCTGGGTGAATCTCCCCACATTGATCACACAGGAGGAAGGAAGGAGGTGGTGTGCCACCTGGTTCCTGAGCCCCAGGCCTCTGGCATGGGCCCCTATCACCTGCACCTTCCCAAGCCCACATGGCATGGGTATATTGTACATTTTGCTCAGTGTTGCTTTAGCTATTCAGGATCTTTTGTTTTTCTGTATAAATTTAAAGATGTTTTTCCAAGTCTATGAAGAATCTCTTGGGGATTTTAGTTGGAATCGCATTGTATCTGTATATTAATTTGGGTAGAATGCACATTTATACCTCATAATTAAAATTAATCAGAAGAGACAAAGAGGGTCATTATATCTTTAACAAAGGAACAATTAACCATTAAATTTCACAGTCATAAGTGTTTATGCACAAAACTCTGGTGCACCGAACTTTATTAACACAATTCTACAGGAACTCAAGACACAGGTTAATCCAAGCACACTAATACTGGGTGATGTCAATACCTCACTGATTCCTTTGGATAGATCAACTGGACAAAAAAATAAACAGAGAGATCTTTGTGTGGGGTGCTTCTGAAGCACAGGAGCCCAGAACTTGCTCCAGAGAGGTAGATTTTAGGGTAGATTGACTCTTGGGTTGCTGGAAAAGGGTCTAAACCCTAAACCCCTGTAGGGGGTGGCTGTATGGGTGGATCTGCCCTTCACCTTTGCAGCTGAAGCCGGGTGGGTTTGAGCCATTGTGTCTTTGTGCGTGGTGCTCCTGAAGCACAGGAGCACAGAACTCACTCCAGACAGATACCCAGGTGTGCTAAGTCAGGCATAACACCCCCCAACTGGAATTGATGAGAGAGTACCCAAGTGGAAGTTTTGGAGAACCTTCAGAACAGGAAGGGAAGAGTGACTTAAACATGGAATATCCAATATATAAAAAAAAAAAATTGAAAGCCTGAAATTTAGACAAGTCAATATTCCATGAACAAGGAGGAGAAAAAAAAAGCATCAGAAGGAGGCAAGCAAAACCAGCCTCTAATATAATGAAAAGTCATTTGTGATTGGCATCTGAATACAGGCAAAAAAAAAAAAAAGGAAACCCTCATGCCAGGGACAGGGCAAAGGGATAACATGGGAAAGGTGCAAGATAATTCCACACCAAGCGCTACCAACCCTGTAGGAGATAGCTACAGTGGGATCCCCCTGGAAGTGACCCAAGAAACAGATCTTAGAGGAATAAATGTAGACCACTGCAGAGAAATTAAAGAAAATAAGAAGTCAGAGAACTTAGGAGACTCAAAAAGGACCTATAGGGATACAATGACAAACTTCAGAAAGAAGTAAAGAGAATGACAAACTCAGAAAGAACTAGAGGGAGAAAAGAAACAAACTCCAGAAGGAAGTAGAAATACTGAAAAAGGAAGTCAACCAGTGAAGTAAGGAGCAACAAGAAGAGATTGAGAAGCTCAAAAAAGAAATGCAAATACTAAAGAAATCACAGAATGAAATTAAAAAGGAAATAGAACACTCATCCAATCAAGAATAAAGGAAAGGAAAAAGCTTCAGAAGTAGAATGGAGGGAGCAGAACAAAGAGTATCAGACCTGGAAGATAACACAGAGCAAATAAAAAGCTCAAATAACGATTACAAAATATTTAAAAATAGACAAAAATGGAACAACCAGGAAATATGGTACACAATGAAAAGATCAAACCTCCTCATCTTAGGAATAGAGGAAGGAGAAGAATCTCAAGAGAATAGCATTGATCAGATCTTTAACAGAATAATAGATGAAAATTTCCCCAAACTAAAAATAGACTAACCCATACAAATATAAGAAGCACATAGGAATCCAAATAGACAAGATCAGAAAAGAAAATCACCACACCATATTATATTTAAAATGCTAGATGCCCAAAACAAAGACAAAACTCTAAAAGCTACAAAAGAAAAACAAGTCACATACAAAGGGAAACCCATCAGAATTACAACTGACTTCTTGGCACAAAGCATGAAAGCAAGAAGAACATGGAGCAAAGTATTTCCTGTATTAAAGGACTATGGTGCCAACCCAGAATACTGTACCCAGGAAAAATGTTGATTATAGTTGAAAGAGAGAGGAAAAACTTCCAGGACATAAACAAGATGATAGACTACATGTCCGGAAAACCAAATTTTCAGAAAATACTTGAAGCAATTCAAAGGGCAGAAGAGAGGAGCAATTATCTCCAAGAACCTAGGAAAAGAAACTAATAAAACATAACTGTAGGAGTAGAATTGGTGACTAAAAATCCAAATGGATAGTAAGGTGACAGGCAGCAACATCCATCATTCAATCATAACCTTAAATATTAATGGACTAAATTCCACAATCGAAAAATAGAGACTGGGAAAATGGATTAGGAAACAAAATCCAGGGCTGGAGAGATGGCCTAGTGGTTAAGAGCGCCGACCGCTCTTACAGAGGACCCGGGTTCGATCCCCAGCACCCACATGGCGGCCTAAAGCCGTCTGAAACTCCAATTCCAGGAGAACTCCAGTTCCAGGGGAATCCGAGACCCTCTTCTGACCTCCGCGGCATTGCACGACACGGGTGCACAAACCTGCATGCAGACAGTACATTGATACACATACCGAAATAAATTANAAAATGGCTGGAGCTAGAGGACATCATGCTGAGTGAAGTAACACAGTCCCAGAAAAACAAACGATGAATGGTATCCCTCATTTCTGGATGCTAGTGCCAATTATCTAGTTGTACGTATTTCTTGTGTAGGGCCCCTTGAGCTTTTGTCCAAAGCAGTTGGGTGTGATGCATATTGGAAACAACAGCAACAACAAAAACAACAACAACAACAACAACAACAGAAAGGACTGCATCCAAGAACTGACTGAAACAGTGAACTTCTGCTCAAACAGTCAACTTCCTCAAGGAGGCTATTGAGAAAGACTGAGAAAGAGATGAAAAGCATTTTTGGCAGAATGCATGAGCTCTGGCAGGGTGGGGGAATGGGCGGGAACACGGGTCTAGATTTGTTAAAAAAATTTTAAAAATTTATGTGGAAATAAAAGAGAAAACAGGGGGAAAACATTGAAATAATCTCATGCATTTTATCAGACTACAGTGCAATAAACTCAATATCAACACCAGCATAAGGCCTACAACCCACAAGAATACATGGAGACTAAACAACACTCTCCTGAATAATGAATGGGTCAAAGAAGAAATAAAGAAAGAAATAAAAACATTCCTGGAACTGAATGACAATGATACTACAACACAACAAAACTTATGGGACAATTTAAAAGCAGTTCTAAGAGGGAATTTTATAGCCCTAAGTGCCTACATCAAAAAAACAGAAAGAACACAAGTGAACAATCTAACACTGCAGAAAAAAATACTTGAGAGACAAAAACAAATGAACCCTAAATGCAGCAGACAAGAAGAAATAAAAAAAAATTAGAGCAGAGATCAATGAAATAGAAACAAAAAAAAAAAAACTATACAAAAAAAATCAATGAATCCAAAAGTTGGATCTTTGAGAGAATAAACAAGATAGACAGATGTGTACCCATTTAACCAAAAGAAAGAAAGAACAACTCCAAATCGATGAAAGAGGAAATATCACAACAATGAAAAGATCCAGATAATCATACAGGAATACTTCAAAAACCTATACTCTACTAAAGTTTGAAAACCTAGAAGAAATGGATGAATATCTGAAATCCTGGGAATCACCAAACTCAACCAAGAAGAGATCGACAGCCTAAATAGACCAATAATATATGAAGAAATTGAAGATGTAATAAGAACCCTCCCAACCAAGAAAAGCCCAGGCCCAGATGGCTTCAGGGCAGAATTCTATAAAATATTTCAAAAAGACTTACAACCATTACTACTCAAGTTGTTTAGAAGGATACAGAGGGAGTTCTCCCAGAATCCTTCTATGAAGCCAGCATCACTCTATTACCAAAGCCAGGCAAGGATACAACCAAAAAGGAGAACTATAGACCCATCTTCGTCATGAACACAGATACAAAAATTCTAAATAAAACACTTGCAAATCGCATACAGAGCCACATCAAGAAGATCATCCAACATGACCAAGTTGGATTCATTTCAGAAATGCAGGGATGGTTCAGCATATGAAAATCAATAAATGTCATCAAGCATATAAATGAACTAAAAGACAAAAATCATACAATTATCTCAATTGACATGGAAAAAGCCTTTGACAAAATCCAGCATCCCTTCATGCTTAAATTCCTAGAGGGAATTGGATTGGAAGGATCATTTGTCCATGTAATCAAATCCATATACAGGAAACACACAGCAAATATCATCCTAAATGGGGAAATGAGAGAAGCATTCCCCTTAAAGATAGGAACTCAGCAAGACTGCCCCTGTCACCACTCCTTTTCAATATAGTGCTTGAAACGCTTGCTAGGGTAATAAGGCAAGAAAAGGAAATTAAAGGAGTTCTAATTGGAAAAGAGGAAGTCAAGCTATCCCTTTTTGCTGATGATATGATCGTTCACTTAAGGGATGGAAAGAACTCCACCAGGAAACTCCTAGAAATGATTAAGAGCTTCAATAAATTGGCAGGATACAAAATAAATCTAGAAAAATCAGTAGCCTTACTTTACACCAACAACAAGCAACCGAAGAAGGAATACAAAGAAACTTTCCACTAAAAATAGCCACAAAAACAATAAAATACCTAGGAACAAACCTAACCAAAGATAACAAGGATCTCTACAAAAAAATTTTAAACCTCTGAAGAAAGAAATTGAAGATGACATCAGAAGATGGAAAGACCTCCCATACCCATGGATTGGGAAAATAAACATATTAAAAATGTCCATTCCAACCAAACTCTTATACAGATTTAATGCAATCCCAATTAAAATCCCCAAGAGTTTCTTCACAGGCTTGGAAAAAAATCCTTAATTTCATTTGGAAAAACAAAAGAAGCCGAATAGCCAAAGTAAGCCTGAGTGAAAAGTACAATACAAGTGGGAACTCTATACCAGACATTAAACTATACTACAGGGCTATAGTCATAAAAACAGATTGCTACTGGCACAAAAACAGACCAGTTGACCAATGGAACAAAATTGAACATCCTAACCTGAGCACATAAAATTTCAGCCACCTCATATTTGACGAGGGGGCCAAGAAGACACAATGGAGGAAAGACAGCACCATCAGCAAGTGGTGTTGGCAAAACTTGCTCACCACCTGTAGAAGAATGAAATTAAGCCCCTACCTCTTGCCCTGTACAAAAGTCAATTCCAGATGGATCAAAGACCTCAATGTGAAACCAAAACCTCTGGAGGCATTAGAAGAAAACCTTGGCAGAAGAGTACAATACATAGGCATAGGAAAAGATTTCCTAAATCAGACAGCAGCTGCACAAGAAATAAGATTGACAATTGACAAATGGGAACTCATTAAACTACAAAACTTCTGTACATCAAAAGAAACAATAAAGGAAGTGAAGAGAAAATGCACAGTGGGAGGAAACTTCAATGCAGATACATCTGACAAAGCATTGATTTCCAGAGAATACAAACTACTCAAAAAACAAAGAAGAAAGAAAACAAATGAATCACTCAAAAGATGGAGCACAGAACTAAATAGAGACTTCACAGGGGAGGAGTTACAGATGGCAGAGAAACATCTCAAAAATTGTTCAACATCACTAATAATTAGGGAAATGCAAATTTAAACCACTTTAGGATATCTTCTCACTCTGATAAGTCTGGCTATGATCAAGAAAACAAATGATACCAAGTACTGGAGAGGTTGTGGCGAAAGGAGAACACTCATCCATTGCTGGTGGGAATGTAAACTTGTACAGCCACCATGGAAAGTAGTGTGGAAAACCCTTGAAAAACTCAAAATGAGCTTGCCATTTGAACCAGTCATAGCACTACTGGGTATATACCCACAAGACACATCTTACTGCAGAATACATGCACAGCTATATTTATTGCAGCTTTGTTCACAATAGTAAAAAGCTGGAACCAACCCAAATGTCCCTCACCTGACAAGTGTTAGAGAAAATGTACATGTACACAATGGAGTTCTATGCAGCAGTAAAGGAAGATAACATTATAAACTTTGCAAGCAAATGGATGGAACTAGATGATATTATGTTAAGTGAAGTAACACGGTCCCAGAAATACAAAGGACAAATTGTATCCCTCATCTGTGGATGCTAGCATCAATAACCCAGTTGTAAATACTTCTTGTGGGGAGGGATTCATATTGGAAAGAATAACAACAGAAAGACTGCATCAAAAACTGACTGAAATGGTGAAACTGGATGGATGAGAGGGTTGGGAGAGGGACACTGGTCTATATTCGATTAATGTATATTTAATTGATGTAAGTTTAACATGTATCCAATTTTGCCCAAAGTTTATCTACAAACTACATGGTATTTTAGGACTCAGTAAAAGTAAAAATATCTCTATTAAACAACATTGGTTTAAATATTTTAATAAAAACGTTAATACATCTAAGTTAAGTGGAAATATAAATTGTTGCCCACATTTGTTCTACTTAAAATCTGTATAACAATAACCTTGGGATTAACATATACAAATGTTCTCTATAATTTCTGTGCTATACAGTACCATCTTGTAACATTCTTTTTTACCTGTAGAATAATTTAACTTAAGGAATTAAGCTTACTTCCCAAATTAACAACATACAGTCACCCAAAACTGCTTGGGTAAATTTAATGAAATTTAAACCTTCATTCCTGCCTATAGGTATGTGTAATACAACTGCCTTTTCGAGATTCATGGGTCAAAAAATAAAAACCTAAAATAAAAAAGGGGGGATACAGTTATATATTAAAACTTTTTGTCAAATTTTCAATTTAAATCTTAAAACTAACTATGTGAAAAAATTTGTATGTTCCCACACGTCAAAACGTCACTAACTTAATGGCTGAGAAAGAAAAGATACAGCTTTGCATTGTGCAGGATGTACCAAGAAATACCAGCAGAGAAGTTTGCCCATCTAAGCATTGAAAAGAAGAAAAGCTTCAGACTGCTACAGACATCAAACATCTCTGTGGATCCTATTTGTAACAACTGTTTGTGATGACTCCTAATGAACCTTACCTTCTAGGGGCCACAAAGTTTTATTACAAGAGATCTTTTTACCTCCTTTTCATAGAACAAAGTAGTACATGATGGTAATGAAGTCATTCTCTAACTGTAACTTAGAGCTGACTGTTATAGAGGTAATCTCTTACAAAACCGGTATTACTGCTTTCTTTAATTGACTAATAGACATAGGAAATGTGAAAAGGATTACTCTCTATTCATAAACAAATATAATACTAACGTCTTTTCAAGCCGTGCGTTTAAGCAAAATATATTAATACAGGAGACCTCTGATATCAACAATGGATTATTCTGCCAAGGATATGTTGGCCAGGGGATCCAAGCCCCCGTAAAAGGTAAAGGCTTCTTGCCTATAAACTGGGATACCTGCAAGAAGAGAGACAGTAAGACCCTGCTGTCGAAGACCTGATGCAAGCATAGAAAAGATGTATTGAGACCACACTTGCAAGTGTACAGTTGGTCTCTGGAATGCCAGAGAGTGTTACCAAAGGCTGCTAAACCAATAAAGCAAAAATTGGTCTCCTTGAGTCCTCTGTCAGCATCAGCTACACCTCTCACCTGCCTGGAAATACTGTGCAGCAGTGGCAGCCATATGTCTGTATATCCCAAATCTAATTGGCTATTAGCTCTCTCCTTGGAGGAATAATTCACGGCTGATGCCACAAGCTTACATCCTCTAGTGGTTTGGAGAAGTTATAAGCCACAGTAAGACCTTGTCATCTTTTACAGAAAAAAATATAATTCATTAGTATACCATCCAAACATCTGTGTCTATACCAAAGTAACCTACCATAACAATTAGTACTGTTTAAATAACTATATATCTAATTGCTTGTGCTTCATTAGTAGGATTGAAAGGTTATTACTGGACAAACTGTAAACCCATGAAACGAAACAGCCAGAACTGATCAGAGTCCAAAATGACATCTCCAGGGAAAGTAGACTCTTTTGCTTCTTGTCCACCAGTGCCCCTTTTCTAAGCCCAGGGAACATTCTGTGGAAGAGGGGGCATGGATGAATGTAAGGGCTGTGAATGGGGTGAATGCTGAAACTACAGCAACATAGTCTGAACACTTATTTGATCAATATGTTGTACATATAAGTCCCACCAGCTGGATGAGGGAGACTTGGGCTGTGTAGGTTTGGGCAAAGCTGCTTGCAAATTGGATTTACATGAAGGATGCTTGTACTCATAACTTACTACTTATTGTTAAAAAATAAAAAAAAATGGAGAAAAAATAAAAATAAAAATAAACAGAGAGACATCTGAACTGAACAATACAATACAGCAATATCATTACTAGAATAAGCCTTACAAGAACACATGGATAAGAAAGAATACACTCCTGAATAACGAATGGGTCAGGGAAGAAATAAAGGATGAAATAAAAGATTTCCTGCAATTAAGTGAAAAAGAAAATACAACAAAACCTGTGGGATACTTTAATAGCAGTCCTAAGAAGGAAATTTATAGCCCTAAGTGCCTACATAACAAAAAAAAAAAAAAAAAAAAAAAAAAACAACGAACCAAAACAAAAAAACGGAAAGGGAACAAACAAATGATCTAACACTGCGCTAAAAACACTTGAGAGACAACAACAAAGAACCCTAAATCTCAAAAGGACAGGAAGAAATAACAACAATACGGACTAGAAAATCAATGATATAGAAATAAAAAAAATAAAAAAAAAAAAAAAAAAAAAAAAAAAAAAGTTGGTTCTTTGAAAGGATTAACAAGGTAGACAGATTTCTAACCCCCAGTAAAAAAAGAAACAATGGGGGCTGGAGAGATGCCGACTGCTCTTACAGAGGAAACTGGTTTCATCCCCAGCATCCACATGGCCGCCGAGAGCCATCTGAAACTTTCCCCCCAATTCCAGGAGAATTCAGTTCCAGGGGAATCCGCGACCCTCTTCGGACCTCCGCAGCATTGTACGACACGGGGTGCACAGACTTGCAAGACAGACAGTCATTAATTACACACCAACAGAAATAAATAAAATTAAAAAATAAAGAAAAAATGAGCAACTCCAAATCAGTAGTATTGATGAAAAAAGGAACCATCACAAACCGACCCAAGAAAAAACATCAGATAATCCACATAACGAATACTTCAAAAAACCTGTACTCTACTAAATTTGCAAACCTAAGAAACATTGCATGACTTTCTTAACATCTGGGAATCAAACAAAGCTTTAACCAAGACTCGTTGACGGTTTAACCAGACCCATACTATTGATGACCACTGAAAATGTAATAAAAACCTCCCACCAAAAAAAAAAAAAACCCAGGCTCAGGTGGTTTCACAGTAGATTTCTGGAGAGCAAAGACACCCGGTTCCTGGATGGATCAGAAAGCAAAGCAAAGGACCCACCTCCAAAATGGATCAGAGAGCAAAGCAACCACCTCCAGGATGGCTGGGAGAGTAAAGGACCCACTCCAGGTTGGATTCAGAAAATAATGGTTCCCCACTTCCAAGTGGATCAGATAGGAAAAATAATAAACAGAAGGAAACAGAATCAACAGAATATATATATATTATATATATATTATATATATATATATATATGATCTCTGTCCTGGATTACCTCCAGAGAGTCTTCATTGTTGGCATCCTCTATAGGACTGATAGTGTTTGGTGGGGAATTCATTTTTGTTTTTCCCATGTTGTTGGTTTTTCTTTGTGCTTTTGTCATGAGGATTTGATTCCTTTTGTTTGTGATCTGATGTGAAATTCAAGTGTTTCTTCTTGCCAAAAAATAATAAAATAAAACATAAAAAATTTAAAGAGGTTTTACGACCATTATTACTCAAACTTTTCAGAAAGATACGGAGGGAAATCTTCCAAATTCCTTCTATGAAGCCAGCATCATTCTAATACCAAAACCTGGCAAAGATACAACCAAAAAGAAAACTATAGACCCATCTCATTAATGAACATACATGCAAAAATTATCAATGAAAAAGTAGTAAATTTCATATAGATCCACATCAAAATGATCACCCATCATGACCCAATTGGATTCATACTAGAGAAGCAGGGATATTTCAACATACATAAAACAATAAATACTGTAAAACACTTAAATGGGCTGAAAGACAAATGCCACATGAACATCTCAATTGATACAGAAAAAGGATTTGACAAGATCCAGCATCCCTTCATGTTTAAAGTTCTAGAAGGAACTGGACTGGAGGGAACATTCTTCAACATATTGAAAGCTGTATACAACCAACCCTCTGCTAACATTGTCCTAAATTGAGAAAAATTAGAATTACCCTTAAACGTGGGAACCTGGCAAGATTGTCCCCTATAGAGACTTCACCAATGAGGAAGTAAAGTTGGCTGAGAAACATCATAAAAATGGTTCAGCATCTTTAGTAGTCAAGGAAATGCAAATTAAATCAACTTTAAGATATCATCTCACTCCAATAATACTGGCTAAGATCAAGAAACAAAAAACACTAAATACTGGATAGGTTGTGGGGAAAAGGGAGCACACATCCAGTGCTGGTAGGAATGTAAATTCCTACAACCATGATGGAAAGCATTGTGGAGAACTCTAAAAATACTCAAAATGAGCCAACCACCTGACCCAGTCATACCACTCCTGGGCATATACCCATAAGACTCATCCTACTGCAAAGATACATGCACATCTATGTTTATTGCAGCTGTCTTTGCAATAGCAAAGTGCTGGAAACAACCCAAATACCCCTAAGCTGAAGCATGTATAACAGAAATGTGGTGTATCTACACAATGGAGTCTCTATGCAGTGGTAAAGAAAGATGGCACTAGGCTGGGCCTGGTAATCCACCCCTTTAATCCCAGCACTCAGTAGGCAGAGGCCAGCAGATCTCTGTGAATTCAACTATATAGACCCTTGTCTATAGAGTTAGATCCAGGCCAGTTGGGACTAAAGGGAGACCCTGTCTCAAAAATACCTCCCCCCGAAAAAAAAAGAATGATGATATCATGAGCTTTGCAGGTAACTGGATGGAACTCGAAGCCATTATGCTAAGTGAAGTAACACAGTCCCAGAAAAATGAATGAAGAATGTGTATCTCTAAATAAAATATTCTTTTACAGTTTTTATGCCCATTAGTTAAAGACTTGCTATATATGTCACATGAGAAACTGTTACCATAGCAGTTGGCTGTTTTTTAACTTAAAGAACAGTTCCATTATCATCATAATTTGTTTTCTTTTTCTGTATAAAGGAGAGGTAAAAACGTTTCTTTATGAAAACTTAGCAGCATCTGGAAAATAAACTTCATCAGGACGTATTATAAACAGTTGTTTTACGGAGAATTTAGAGATGTTTGAAACCTGTGGCTCAGGTTTCTGATTTTTGTTTCCTCTTGATGCTTAGATGGGCCAGCTTTTCTGCTAGTAATTCTTGGTCTGTCCTGTACTATCCAAAGCTGTACGTTTTTCAGGCATTACAGTTGGTGATGTTTTGACCTGTGGAAACATGCAAATCTTGTCCTATTGTTAGTTTTGTGATTTCAAAATTTTAATTTTATCAAAAGGTTTGGAATACAGTTTTCTACTTGACTGTATCCCAGAGGGAGTACTGCTCCACCCCTTTATTATTATTTTTTTTTAATTTTTTTATATTTTGACCTATAGATGTTTAAAAGGCAGTTGTATTACTCATACCTATAGACAGGAACCAACATTTAATGATCCAGTATGTCTATTTAAATTGTCTCTATACTGGCCTGTATATCTTTAGGCAAAAGAAATGTCACAGGTAATACTGTACAGGAAAATTTAGAGAACCTTTGTGTACATTTAATACCAAAGTTGTTACTGGGAATCTAGAACAAATTAGAAGCGAAACAAATTTTAATAATAATTTGTATCTCCAGATGTGGTTACAGGCTCCTAAGAGAGATGAATCCTCTCTTGCTACAAGCAGGTACAATGCAGTCCTGTTAAGGGAAGGGGAGCACAGTGGCTGCTTTCAGTCACAGGGAGGAACTGACCACTTAGCATAGAGGTCAGATGGTTACGTTCTTAACCCAACCTGATAGGTATTTCCATCCAGGTTGTTAGCCTGGGAATCAAAATGCTTCCCTTATGGCCATGCTTTCCCACCTGCCCAAAGACTGTTGTTCTCTGCACATGAATTTCAGGCTGATGGCTGATGGCCTATCTTCAGACAACTCCTGCTCAAAATTCACTGGACAGTTTGCTGACCTGATTGGTCTCTGTCCAACCACACACTCTCTTATCTGATTGTTGGTCTGATAGACACACATCCAACACACTAGCCACAGGTTGATGACATGACTGGCCTCCATCCAACCCTTATCCCCATACCCCCAAAGAGCCAAACCTTTACTAACATTTTAAAAATACTATGACAAGCTGTTTGCATCTTTGTCTCAGGTGTTGAAGGGGTATAAACAATATGTGGCAATGTATACCTATTAAGATGTCCAATAAATTTTTTTATTATTTCTAGTAGACAATTAACCCACAAACTTTATTGAAATTGAATTATGCATTGGCTGTTAATATAAATCTGCATCTTGAGAAGGAAGTGCAAAATCCCAACTCAGAGGCAGGCCTTTACTGGTTTTATAGTTGTTAACATTAAAATTTTACTTAGAACACAACCACACACATCCATATACACATGTGTACTTATGTTCTCTATGTACACTCAATGTCACATATATACATACATACACATACACGCATATGTAATAAAAAAAAATGTTAGGTTGACCTGTAAGAGAAAGAAGTCACATTATTGTTTAATGTTCAATGAGAAACACAAAAATTATTTTCATAATTTGTCATAGGGTTATATTTACATAATTAGTATAAATGTCCTAGTTACACAAAAACAGCTAAGATCCATATTCCCACTCTTAGGACCATTCCCAAAAACTTTGCTTTAGTTAACTATTCCTAGAGTCCCTACACTAAGTCCAACTATACTGTACTATTTACAGAGCCAAAGGTTAAGGATGGTGCCCAAAAGTAGATAGGTCACAGTTATTTGTAATTTTGGACTCATTTATCTTATCTTATTATTAAAGACTGTTGGAATAATAATAATAATAATAATAATAATAATAATAATAATCAATAGTCATAACAATAACAATTATAATAGTTATAATCATACCTATTATTAATTATTATTGATGATCATTAACAATTATTAATAACCATTATTAGACACAATTATCATCTATTATTATTAATAATAATCATCAGGGCTGGAGAGATGGTTCAGTGGTTAAGAGCACTGACTGCTCTTACAGAGGACCCAGGTTCATTTCCTAGCACCCAAATGGTGGCTAAGAACCATGTTTAACTCCAGTTACATGGGAATCCAATGCCCTCTTCTGACCTCCGGGGCACTGTATGATACAGGTGCACCAACCTACATGCAGACAGTACACTCATACACATAAAATATAATAAAATAAAATTTAAAAAATAATTTTCAATAACAATAGCCAATAATAATTACAATTTATTATTATGCTGAATTACTATTAATTATTATCAATTATAATCAATAACAATAATTATAACTATCAATAAAAATTACCAATAACAATCAACAATAATTTATCACTAAACTGAATTTAACACATAATAATTTTATATAAACACAATGAAGAATTGTTAAGACTAAAAAGTATAAAACAATAATCTTTATGAGTTGAATCTATTATCTTTGTTTACAGTTGACTCCCAGTTAGATTTAAATCTGTATGAATATGCATTCACTCAGCACATACACACAGTTTTAGGGTGGGCTTAACAAAATATAGAATAGGTATTTTTATTTCATTTAAACTGAAGCAAAATATTAATTTTTGCTGATAAAGTGGCTTTTACTAGTAGTTATAAAAATAATTTATCAGAGGAAATGTATTTTGTTAGAACTCCAGAGCCTCTAAATTCCCATAGAAGTCCATCTGTTTTGTCTCCAAAATGCTGAAATTAAAAGACTGTTATTTTATGTCAAATTTTGAATAAAATTTAGGCATGATTTAGATAAACTGTTTTTGTAAGACAATTTTTACTGATGCTTTGTGCATTTCATACAAAATTTCCAATCAAGTCTAGACCCATCACTCTTCCTTCCCCCCCACCACACCAGAGCTCATGAATTCTGCCAAATATGTTTTTCATCTTCTTCTCAGTCTTTTTTAAAATTTTTGATGCAGAAGTTTACTGTTTTGAGCAGAAATTTACCATTTCAGTCAGTTTTTTGACCCAGTCTGTTGTTGTTGTTATTGTTGTTGTTCCTTCCAATTTCATCACTCCAAAATATGCATATATGCATGTCACACATATCTTTTAGCATCTTCAGCTTATGATTTCTTTTTTTTTAATTACGCTGAAAGATGTCAAATTTGAAGGCTCCTCCTTAGAAGGCCCAAACAACCATAAGCCCTGCCCTTGTGCTCCATAGTGGGGTTTTCCCTTCCCATGGTGTTAGGAGCATAGTTAACATATAGAAGCTGTGTGAATCAAAAGTAGTTAGGATTAAACTAGCAGTAATGTGTAAAATGCTGTAACTTTAAGAAATTAGCAAATGCTAAACTTAGCTTAGCAAGAGGCCTGCTCCAACTCAGTGCTGCTTTAAAGATAAGCACTCAGCACTAGGCCAGCCACAGAGGGGCTCAGCAGCGCCCCCAAACTGACCACACTCATTTGATTAGGTAACCAGAGGCAGTATGAACACAAGGACCTGATAATCAGTCCTGGTTACCCTGACTTGACCAAGGTTGACCCCAGAGAGGAAAGATAGCCACCTGGCATGCAGGGGACCCTGTGCACAAGCCTCAGATTAGCACCTGAGACTCGGGGCACCCCACACACCCACCAGCAGCCTGTTTAAACCAGGGAGTGAAAAAGTTCGGTGCTCACACCCCACTCCCAGGAACCCCCACTATGTGACACATGAACTGCAGATAAGGAACAACCAGGCCATGGTGCTTCCTTGACATTTGGTTCGCCTGAAGGACAGCCTGATTCTTTGGGCCTCTGTTGCTGCCTGGAATAGCTCCACTGAAATCTGTCCCAACAGAGGACCAAGAGATCCACTTGAGCCAATCATCCAGCTTCTTGGGACTCCCTGGCGAGTACGACGTCCATCACCTCCAAGGGGCTAAGAGACACCTTAGGTGAGCGGCCTTGGGGCATAGGCCAGTCCAGGATAGGCTTAAGATTTTTACAACTATAGCAGTAGTGTTTGAGAACTATAGAATGGACCTGTGTGGAATTAATAACATTAAATTGCATTATATATTTGTGTCCTGGATTCCTTTGGACTTAGCCTAGGCTAGTCCATGCTCACTGCACATGGTCACCAAATGAGGCCCAGTAAGCACCTTGTCCTGTCTTGATCCTCCTGTACTGGTCTTCATGATACAGCCTGGGTAGTCCAACAATGGCAATCATTACTCTGAAGAGGCTGAAACCTCAGTAGTATGTCAGTCCACAAGCTGGAAGTCTCAGCAGTCCCCATCTGGCACTGAAGTTTTGGATGATTCTTGGAGAGACATGAGTCTTCAGTCCATAGTGGAAGGTTGAAAAGCTGTGTCTCATGGCTTTGAAGGAGAAATTGTTATTAAGGCACCATGTGCTCAGTTTCCAGGGCTGGTATGCACACATCAGGCATGTGGTACCAGAACACAAGCCACAAGTAATCAGGAATTCTGTGGGAAAAATATTTAAGGTGAAACACATTTAAAAGATCAAAATGAAAATTAAGTCAACCATTTAATTTTATTTGTGTACATATTCTTGCTCAAAAGATATCTAGGGTACCCAGGTTTAAGTAAAATATTACCTCCTAGGTTAAGCATGCTAAGATGGATTTGCATAAATTAAGTGATAAAATTAGCTGAATCCCAATTTTGGATCCACAAGTAGCTGGCAGGTTTAGGTAGGAAGAGTTAGAGATTCAGAAATGGTTAACAACAACAACAACAACAACAAAAAATCCACAAGAAGCCAAGAAAGCAATATAATTTTATCTAAAAGCAGGTTTTGTATACAAGATTTAAGAGAAAGTTATTAAGTGGCATGGCTTCAAATTATCTGGAAAATGATTGGTCCGTATTAAAAAAAAAAAAACTGCTCTTGGTGGGATGGTTACTATGAAAGGCCTTAATTTGCATCAGAAAGGAGTGGGCTCCAGCCTTGGCTGAGCAATTGAGCAAACCTGGAGGAAATTTGCATATAAAGGAGTTAAACTGGAGCTAACACAGAAAAACCGGTTTCCTTTACAATTGGAGTAAATTTTAGAAATTAGAAACCAAAGGTTTAATTTTAGGCTTGTAAAATTATGAAAAATGATTCCAAGGCCAAGTGTGGCTAGTAAGCCTTGAAATTAAACACAGCCTTGAAGTCCCTGGCTTGTGTAGCCTGCAGGAGTGACTAAGTTAGGAGGCACATGCCTGGAGGGGATGGAATACATCTTCTGAGGCAAAAGAGAGTCAGGTAGGCCTGTTTCATGTGTGCAAAGCCACATGTTCCCAGTTTGGCCTCCCATAAAATGAAACAAGCAGGAGAGGTTGTTCCTTGGCAAAAGATAGATGTTAGGAGAGAGATGAGAGAGAGGAGATAGAAGAGAGTGTTGAGAAGAAAAAAGGCAAGATTTAGAGGTTTGCATACAGAATTTTTCAGGGTTTCCTCCAGCCCCATGACTGGGCACCATTTGAGAAGTGTCACATTTATTCCCATGGTGAGCCATGTAGAAAACAGGCACAGGAAAGCACAGTACAGGAAAGCATAGTTAAGTTGGTCAAATACAGAGAGACCTTTATTTCAAAAATGGGCGCCTTATGTAGCCAGCATGACTCATATCCCAGTGCCAAATCCTAAATCTTTATTTCATTATATCCCACCACATGGGCATGACAAGGGAGATCCCATTGGTGTAGGCAACTTAACTGAATTTTCCCACACAGACAAATATACTGTGTAATTCTATACAATCCTTAAAGAGGAATTACAACCATTACTAGTCAAATTACTCAAATATTCTATCCACTAACAGAGGGAAAACTCCAAAACTCCTCTATAAAGCCAGCATCATCACTCTAATACCAAAACCAGGCAAAGATACAACCAAAAAGGAGATCTATAGACCCATCTCCTTCATGAACACAGATGCAAAAGTTCTCAACAAAATAATTGCAAACAACATAGAGGCACACATCAAAAACGTCATCCATCAAGACCAAATCAGATTTATACCAGAGAGGGAGAAATGGTTCAACATATGTAAATCAATAAATGTCATAAAACACATAAATGGACTGAAAGACAAAAACCACATGGACATCTCAATTAATGCAGAAAAGGCCTTTGACAAAATCCAACATGTATTCATGTTTAAAGCCCCAGAGGGAATTGGCTGGAGGGAACATTCCTCAACATAATCAAAGCCAGATACAACAAACCAATTCCCCACATCATTCTAAATGGAGAAAAGTTAGAAACATTCCACTTAAATTCGGGAACCTGGCAAATCTGACCCCCTAACTCCACACCTTTTCAATATATTGCTTGAAATGATGACTAGAAGAAAAACACAAGAAAGGGACATTAAAAGTAAACTAATTGGAAAGGAGGATGTAAACTCCCTTTTTTCATGTGACATGATAGTTTACCTATCAGATGATGAAAACTCTACCATTATACTCCTAGAAATGATTAATAGTCTCGGTAAAGTGGCAGGATACAAAATTAACCTAGAAAAATAAGTAGCCTTTCTTTATACCAAAAACAAGCAATTAGAGAAGGAATGCAAGACCTTTCTATTTGCAACAGCCTAAAAACAACAAAATCAAAAACAAAAACAAAAAAAACCTGAACAAAACTGACCAAAGAAAGGAAAACTCTCTACCTCAAAAATTCTAAACCTTGAAGACGAAGAAGGAGATTGAAGAAGACACTAGAAGATGGAAGAACCTCCCATGCTCATGGATTGGAAGAATTAATAACTTAAAAATGACCATCCTACCCAAATTCATACACAGATTCAATGCAATCTCAATTAAAATTTCCATGATTTTCTTCACAGACTTAGAAAAAAATCCTTAAGTTCATATGGAAAAACAAATTATTCTGGATAGCCAAAGCAATCCTGAGCAAAAAGAGCAAGGAAGGGGGATTTACTATACCAGACTTTAAACTATATTACAAGGCTATAGTCATAAACTGCCTGATACTTACACAAAAACAGATACATAAATCAATGGAACAAAATTGAACATCCAAACCTGAACACATGCAATTTCAGCCACTTATATTTCCCAAAGGGGCCAAAAAGACTCAGTGGAGGAAAGATAGCATCTTCAGCAAATGGTGTTGTCAAAACTGAATCTTCACTTGTAGAAGAGTAAATTTAAACCCCTTACCTTTCACTCTGTACAAAAATCAACTCCAGGGGGCTGGAGAGATAGCCTAGAGGTTAAGAGCACCGACTGCTCTTGCAGAGGACCCAAGTTTGATCCCCAGCACCCACATGGTGGCTAAGAACCATCTGTAACTCCAATTCAAAGAGAACTTCAGTTCCAGAGGAATCTGAGACCCTCTTTTGACCTCCGCAGCATTGTATAACACGGGTGCACAAACCTACATGCAGACAGTACATTCATACATGTACAAAAATAAATACAATTAAAAAGTCAACTCCAAATGGATCAAAGACCTCAATGTGAACCCCCAAACTCTGAAAATGATAGAAGAAAATGTTGGCTACAAACTATAAGCATAGGAAAAGTAACCTACAAACTATAAGCATAGGAAAAGTAACCTACAAACTATAAGCATAGGAAAAGACTTTTTTTTTTCTTTTTTCAGGAAAAGACTTTCTAACTAAGACAGAAGCTGTGCAGGACATACAGTCAACAATCAGTAAGTGGGACCTCATTAAACTGAAACGTTTCTGTACAACAAAAGAAACTATCAAGGATGTAAAGAGAAAGCACAGAATGTGGGAGCAAACCTTCACCAGTGATGCATCTGACAGAGGATTACTGTCCAGAACATATAAATTACTCAAAAAGCAAAAGAACAAGAAAACAAATGACCCAATCAAAAGATGGTGTAAAAAGCTGAACAGAGACTACACAAATCAAGAAAAAAAAAGACTGAGAAACATCATATATATATATATATATATATATTTTTTTCAAATCTAGACCCAAGTCCCCCACCCAACTGAGAAACATCTTAAAAATTGTTTAGCATTGTTAATAATTAAGGAGGTGCAAATTAAAACCACCTTAAGCTTCCATCTTACCCCAGTAAGACTGTCTATGATCAAGAAAACAAATGAAACCAGATGCTGGAGAGGTTGTGGAGAAAGGGGAATACTCATTCACTGCTGGTGGCAATGCAAACTCATACAACCCTATGAATAGAAGTGTGGACAACACTTAATAGTCTCAAAATGAACATATCACCTGACACAGTCATTCAATGCCTAGGTTTATACCCACAAGACTCATCCTATTACAGAAATCCATGTGCACATCCGAGTTTATTGGAGCTCTCTTCATAATAGGAAAGATCTGGAAGCAACCCAAGTGTCCCTCAACTGACAAGTTGATAAAGAACATGTGGTATATGTACATAATGGAGTTCTATGCAGCAGTAAAGAAGGATTACATCATGAAAATTGTAGGTAAATGATGGAACTAGAAGCAGTTATGCTAAGTGTAGTAACAGTCCCAGAAAGACAAAACACATGGTGTCCCTCATTTGTGGATCCTAGCACCAAATCCTTATTTGTAAGGCAAAGTGAGTATTTATTCTTCTTTTTTAGTAAATTTAATACCTGATGCTCCTACAAAACAAAAGAGTACATTAAAACACACATCAACGTGCTATGTAATTTAGAAATGTAAAGTAATATTTCTTTTTCTTGCATGCAACTCTATTGTTAAAAAGTGAATCCTTAAATATGTTTTGGACTTAACCTATAGTTTATTTTCAGGCATTGTAATTTGGGTAGATGTGTGGAGTATATACATGCATACTTTGGAGTAATATAAAATTAAAGGGAACACACAGCGATGTAGTCTGGACACTCATTTGATCAACTTGATTGAACAAACAACATGTCACCCCCCACTGGATGGTGGGGCTGTGGGGGTTTGCCACAACAGCCTGTAGATTGGTTTTGCACGAAGGATGCTTGTACTCATGGATTATCACTTATAGCTAAAAAAGAAAAAAAAACAGAGAAAGATGCAAGACAGTTATGGCAGAATACATGATCTGGGATGGGGTGGGGGTGGGGGGGAAGGGAAAGGGAAAAATGCCTGATCTGAATTGGAAAATGATGTACGAAATGCACAAAGCATCAATAAAAAAAATTAAATTAAAAAAAGAAAGTGAATCACAGTATGCAAAAATGTGGATTTCTATTTACCATCAAGACAGAGTCTCCGGATCGGTTATTTTGCCTGTATAGACTGGAGCAGGCCTGAATTTCAAGTGTCGGGTGCTAGTAGGCTAGACAGAGGTTCATCATAGCACTATCCTGTTATGCTAGCATGGGAATTAGATGGAGGCTAATCTGGCAACCAACCTGTGGAGTGAATTGTAGGTGGTGTAGGCTGAGGATTGTTCAGAGGCCAGCAGTTTCTGGGTGGTTGAGTGGACACGGCCAGACAGCATGGTGTTCCACTATCCTAGGCTAAGGACCTGAGAGGGACAGTAGTCACTCAGGTTGGGCTGCAANTCAAAGAGCTTCCCTGCAGGACAATACTTAGGCCCTGCGGACCCTCACAGAGTAACCTGAATGCCGCGGAGCCGGAACTTCTCCTAAGCCTCCGCGCGCAGCCCCCCCCCTTCTCTTCTCCACCCCCTTCCCGTTTTTCCATCCTTTTTTTTTCTTTTTTTTCTTTTCCCCTCCTCCCTCCTCTTCTTCTCCCTCTCTTATCGCCGTCCCTGTCTCTCCTGACGACCCTGCGACCATGGATACAACATTGAAGATCAAATCTGAGCACCTACAATTTCAGCCATCTTATATTTGACACGGGGACCAAGAAGCCCACATGGAGACAGCATCTCAGCAAGTGGTGTTGGCAACAACACTGGGTCATCACTTGTAGAAAGAATGAAATAAAACCCCTAACTCTTGCCCCTGTACAAATGTCAACTCCCAGCGTGGATCAAGGACCTCAACGTGACAACCCAAACTCTGAAGGTGATAGAGAAAAAGTTGGAAGCAGATTACAAGACATAGGAATAGGAAAAAAAAAAAAAAAAAAAAAAAAAAAAAAAAAAAAAAATTAAGGTCGACAATTGACAAATTTGACCTCCTTAAACTCAAAAGCTTCTGTACATCAAAAGAAACAATCAAGGAAGTGCAGAGAAATCCCACAGCGTGGTAGGAAACCTTCAGCGGCAGATACATCTGACAAGCCATTGATTTCCAGAATATATAAAACTACTAAAAAAACAAATAAAAAAAACGAAAAACAAATGACCCACTCAATAGAGGAAGCAAAGAACTGAACCGAGACTTCACAAGTGAAGAATTAGAGCTGTCTGAGAAAAACCTCAAGAACTGTTCCCCATCACTAATCATTAAAGAAATGCAATCAAAACCACTTTAAGATCCCATCTTACTCCAATAAGACTGGCTAGGATTCAGCAGAGGAAACAAATGATATCAAGTGCTGGTGAGGTTGTGGGAAATGGGACACACTCATCCACTGCTGCTGATGTAACTCTAAAGCCACTATGGAACGCAGGGTGGAGAACCCTTGGAAGTCTTGAAATGAACTTGCCACCAGCACCCAGCCATACCATCTCCTGGGCATTGTACCCACAAGACTACCCCACCACCGAGATACATGCACGGCAAGGTTTATTTCAGCTCTCTTCCAGATAGCAAGGGAGCTGGAACCAACCAAATGCCCCCAACTGATGAGTGGATTATAGAAGAAAAAGAAAAATGTTGGTACATTTCCACAGTGGAGTTCTAGCAGCAGTAAAGAAAGACAAAAAAAAAAAAAAAAAAAAAAAAGGAAAATGGCTGGAGCTAGGAGGACATCATGCTGCGTGAAAAGTACCAACATTCCCAGAAAAACAAACGATGCATGGTTAGCCCTCATTTCTGGATGTAGTTCCAATTACCTAGTTTTAAGTGTTTCTTGTGCATGGTCCCTTGAGTTTTGTCCAAAGCAGTTGTGTGTGATGCATATGGAAACACAACAGCAACAACAAAACACAACAACAAACAACAACAACAGAAAGGACTGATCCAGAACTGACTGAACAGTGAACTTCTGCTCAAACAGTCAACTTCCTCAAGGAGGGCTATTGAGAAAGGACTGAGAAAGAGATGAAACGCATTTTTGCAGAATGCCTGAGCTCTGGCAGAATGCCTGAGCTCTAGTGGGGTGGGGAATGGGGGGAACACGGGTCTAGATTGTTAAAAAAATTTTAACAATTATGTGGAAATAAAAGAGGAAAACAGGGGGAAAAACTAAATATTCCATGCATTTTATCGGACTACATTGCACTATGCAATAAACTCAATATCAAAACCAGAATAAGGCCTACAATCCCCACAAGAATACATGGAGAATAAAAAAACAAAAACACTCTCCTGAATAATGAATGGGGTCAAAGAGATAATAAAGAAAGAAATAACAAACATTCCTGGAACTGCATGACAATGATACTACAAACACAACAAAACTTATGGGAACATATTTAAATTAAAAGCAGTTTTCTAAGAGGGAGGGGAATTTTATAGCCCTAAGTGCCTACCTCAAAAAAACAGAAAGACACACAAGTGAACAATCTAACACTGCAGAAAAAAATCCTTGAGAGAATTAGGAGACAAAAACAAATGAACCTATACTAAAGCAGCAGACAGAAGAAATTAAAAAAAACTTAGAGCAGAGATCAATGAACATAGAAACCAAAAAAAAAAAAAAAAACTATACAAAAAAAATCAATGATCCAAAAGTTTGATCTTTGAGAGAACAAAACAAGATAGACAGATGTGTACCCATTTAACCAAAGAAAGAAACGAAGAAACAAAGAAACAAAAAAAAAAAAAAAAAAAAAAAAAAAAAAAAAAAAAAAAAAGATCCAGATAATCATACAGGACTACTTCAAAAAAACCTATACATTACTAAACCCATACTCTACTAATTTTGAAAACCTAGCAGAAATGGATGAATATCTGAATCCTGTGCATCACCCCAACACTCAACCAAGAAGAGGACGACAGCCTAAATAGACCAATAATATATGAAGAAATTGAAGATGTTGTAATAAGAACCCTCCCAACAAGAAAAAAGCCAGGCCAGATGGCTTCATGGCAGAATTTACTAAAAATATTTCACAAAAGACTTACAACCATTACTATCAAGTTGTTTAGAAGGATACAGCGGGAATTCTCCCAAAATCATTTATGAAGCCAGCATCACTTTCTATTACCAAAAGCCAGGCACGGATACAACCAAAAGGAGAAATAGACCCATCTTCGTCATGAACACAGATACAAAAAATTCTAAATAAAACACTTGCAAATCGCCATACAGAGCCACATCAAGAAGATCATCAACATGACCATGTTGGATTTCCTTTCCAGAAATGGCATGCGGGGATGGTTCAGCATATGAAAATCAATAAATGCAACCCACCACATAAACGGGCTCAAGGGCAGAAACCCTTGATCATGGCCATGATCAGATTCAGAAAAGGCATTTGACAAAATCCAGCATCCCTCATGCTTAAATTCCTAGAGGAATTGGCTTTGAAGGATCCCATTTGTCCTGTATAACAAATCCATATACGGAACAAACCCATAGCCAAAATATCATCCTAAATGGGGGAATGAGAGGAGAACATTCCTTTAAAGATAGGAACTCAGCAAGACTGCCCCCTGTCACACTCCTTTTCAATATAGTAACTCTTGCAAGAGCAATAAAACAAAAGAAAGAAAAAAAAAAGGGAAATTAAAGGAGTTCTTCTCATTGGAAAAGCGGAAGTACGCTATCCTTTTGCTGATGATATGATCGTTCACTTAAGCGGAACGAACTCCACCAGGAAACTCCTGAAATGATTAGAGCTTCAATAAATTGGCAGGATACAAAATAACTCTAGAAAACAGTAGCCTTTACTTACACCAACAACAAGCAACCGAAGAAGGAATAAAAAGAAAGAAACTTTCCACTAAAAATAGCCACAAAAACAATAAAATACCTAGGGAAAACAAACCTAACCAAAGCTACAAGGATCTCTACAAAAAAAACTTTAAAACCCTAAAGAAAAGAAAATGAACGATGAACATCAGACAGATGAAAGACCTCCCATACCCAGGATTGGGAAAATAAACATATTAAAAATGTCCATTCCAACCAAACTCTTATACAGATTTAATGCTTAATCCCAATTAAAATCCCCAAGGAGTTTCTTCACAGGCTGGAAAAAAATCCTTAAATTCATTTGGGAAAAAACAAAAAAAGCCGAATTAGCCAAAGTAAAGCCTGAGTGAAATGAAAGTACAATACCAGTGGGCAACTCTATATACCAGGACCATTAACAACATACTACCGGGTTATAGTCATAAAAACAGATTGCTACTGGCACAAAAACAGCCAGTTACCATTGGAACAAAATTGAACATCCTAACCTGAGCACATAAAATTTCAGCCCTCATATTTGACGTGGGTCAGAAGACACAATGGAGGAAAAAGACAGCACCATCAGCAAGTGGTGTTGGCCAAAACTTGCCTCCACCTGTAGAAGATTGAAATTAAGCCCCTACCTCTTTGCCCTGTACAAAAGTCAATTCCGATGGATCAACGACTCAATGTGAAACCAAAACCTCTGGAGGCATTAGAAGAAAACCTTGGCAAGAAGAGTACAATAATAGACATAGAAAAGATTCCTAAATAGGACCGCAGCTGCACAGAAAATAAGATTGACAATTGACAAATGGGAAACTCTTAAACTACAAACTTCTGTACCATCAAAAGAAACAATAAAGGAGTGAAGATGACAATGCACAGTGGGAGGAAACTTCAATGCCAGATACATCTGACCAAGCATTGATTTCCAGAGACTACAAATACTCAAAAAACCAAAGAAGAAAGAAAACCAATTGAATCACTCAAAAAGATGGAGCACAGACACCTCACGATGACTTTCACAGGGGAGAGTTACAGATGGCAGAGAAACATATTAAAAATTGTACAACCTCATAATAACTTAGGGGAAATGCAACTTTCAACCACTTTAAGGATATCTTCCACTTTGATAATTCGGGTCTGATCAAGCCAACAAATGATACCAAGTACTGGAGAGGTTGTGGCGAAAGGAGAACACTCATCCATTGTGGGAATGTAAACTTGTACAGCACCTATGGAAAGCAGTGTAGAAAAACCCTTGACAACTTCTCAAAATGAGCTTCCATTTGACCCAGTCATAGCACTCACTTCTGGGCATATACCCACAAGAACACATCTTACTGCAGAATACATGCACAGCTATCTTTATTGCAGCTTTGTTCACAAAAGAAAAAAGCTGGAAACAACCCAAAATGTCCTCACCTGAAAGTGGATTGAGAAAATGTACATGTACACAATGGAGTTCTATGAGCAGTAAAAGGAGATAAACATTATTAAACTTTGCAAGCAAATGGATGGAACTAGATGATATTATTCTAAGTGAAGTAGTAACACGGTCCCAGAAAATACACGGACAATGGTATCCTCATCTGTGGATTCTAGCATCCATAACCCAGTTGTAAATACTTCTTGTGGGGAGGGCTTTCATATTGGAAAGGAATAACCATCCGAAAGACTGCATCAAAAACTGACTGGAATGGTGAAACTGGAGGATGAGAGGGTTGGGCGAGGGACATGCGTCTATATTCGATTAATGTATATTTATTGATGTAAGTTTAACATGTATCCAATTTTGCCCAAAGTTTATCTACAAACTACATGGCTTATTTAGGATCCGTAAAAATAAAAAAATATCTTCTATTTTAACAACATGGTTTTAACTATTTAATAACAAACGTTTGTAATGCATCTGAGTTGATTGGAGATATAAATTGTTGCCCACATTTGTTCTACTTAAACTCTGTCTAAAATTAACCTTGGGATTAACATATACAAATGTTCTCTATTCTTTCGTTGCTATACCAGTACCTTCTTGTTAACATTCTTCTTTTTTTTACCTGTAGAATAATTTAAATAAAGGAATTAAGCTTGCTTCCAAATTAAAACTTAAGTACCCAAAATGCTTGGGTAAATTTACTGAAATTAAACCTTTATTCCTGCTTATAGGTATGTGAATACCCAACTCCTTTTGAGATTCATGGGTCAAAAACTAAAAACCCTAAATAAAAAAACGGGGGGATAAGTTATAATTAAAAACTTTTGGTCACAATTTTCCATTAAATCTTTAAAAACTAACTTATGTGAAAAAAATTTGTATGTTCCCACACGTCAAAACATCACCAACTTAATTGCTGAGGAAAGAAAAGATACAGTTTGCATTGTGCAGAATGTAACCCAAGAAATACCAGCAGCGAAGTTGCCCATCTAAGCATTGAAAAGAAGAAAAGCTTCAGACTGCTACAGATATCAAACATCTCTGTGCATCCTATTTGTAACACTGTTTGTGTGATGACTCCTAATGAACCTTACCTCTAGGTGCCCACAAAGTTTTATTACAAGAGATCTTTTTACCTCCTTTTCATAGAACAAAGTAGTACATGATGGTAATGAAGTCAATATCTAACTGTAAATTAAAGCTAACTGGTATAGAGGTTATCTCTTATAAAACCGAGGTTATTACTGGCTTTCTTTTCAATGACTAATAGACCTAGAAAATGTGAAACGGATTCCTCTCTATTCATAAAACAAATATAATACTAACGTCTTTTCAAGCCGTGCGTTTAAGCAGCACTAATATATTAATACAGGAGATCTCTGATAACAACAATGGATTATTCTGCCAAGGCTATGTTGGCCAGGGGATCCACGGCCCCGAAAGGTAAAAGCTTCTTGCCTATAAACTGGGATACTGCAAGAAGAGAGGTGGTAAGACCCTGCTGTCGAAGACCTGATGCAGATAGAAAAGATGTATTGAGACCACACTTGCACGTGTACAGTTGGTCTCTGAATCCCAGCGAGTGTTACCAAAGGCTGCTAAACCAATTAAACAACCATTGGTCTCCTTGAGTCCTCTGTCAGCATCAGCTACACCTCTTTCACCTGCCTGGAAATATGTGCAGCGAGTGGCAGCCATATGTCTGTATATCCCAAATCTAATTGGCTATTGCTCTATCCTTGGAGGAAGGAATACTTCACGGTGTGCCAGCTTTTTACATCCTCTAGTGGTTTTGAGATGTTATTAAAGCCAAGTACGACCTGTCATCTTTTAGAAAAAAAATATTCATTCATTAGTCTACCATCCAAACATCTGTTGTCTATACCAAAGCAACCTACCATAACCACTCGTACTGTTTAAAAACATATATCTAATTGCTTGTGCTTCATTACGAGGATCGAAAGGTTATTACGGACAAACTGTCAGACCATGAAACGAAACAGCCAGACTGATCAGAGTCCAAAATGACATCTCCAGGGAAAGTAGACTCTTTGCTTCTTGTCCCCAGGCCCCTTTTCTAAGCACAGGGAACAATCTGCAGAAGAAGAGGGGGCTCGGATAGAATTTAAGGGCTGTGAATGGGGTGAATGCTGAAACTAAAGCAATATAGTCTAGACACTTATTGATCAACATGATTGTATATGTAAGTCCCACCAGCTGGATGAGGGAGACTTGGGCTGTGTAGGTTTGGTGCAAAGCTGCTTGCAAATTGGATTTACATTAAGGATGCTTTTACTCATAACTTACTACTTATTTATTAAAAATAAAAAAAAAAATGGAAGAAAAAATAAAAATAAAAATAAACAGAGAGACATCTGAACCTGAACAATACAATACAGCAATATCATTACTAGAATAAGCCTTACAAGAACACATGGATAAGAAAGAATTACACTCCGCATAAGCAGGGTCAGGGAAGAAATAAAGGCTGAAATAAAAAAAAAAAAAAAAAAAAAAAAAAAAAAAGAAAAATACAACCCACAACCTGTGGATACTTTAATAGCAGTCCTAAGAAGGAAATTTATCGCCCTAAGTGCTACATAACAAAAAAAAAAAAAAAAAAAAAAAAAAACAACGAACCAAAACAAAAAAACGGAAAGGGAACAAACAAATGATCTAACACTGCGCTAAAAACACTTGAGAGACAACAACAAAGAACCCTAAATCTCAAAAGGACAGGAAGAAATAACAACAATACGGACTAGAAAATCAATGATATAGAAATAAAAAAAATAAAAAAAAAAAAAAAAAAAAAAAAAAAAAAGTTGGTTCTTTGAAAGGATTAACAAGGTAGACAGATTTCTAACCCCCAGTAAAAAAAGAAACAATGGGGGCTGGAGAGATGCCGACTGCTCTTACAGAGGAAACTGGTTTCATCCCCAGCATCCACATGGCCGCCGAGAGCCATCTGAAACTTTCCCCCCAATTCCAGGAGAATTCAGTTCCAGGGGAATCCGCGACCCTCTTCGGACCTCCGCAGCATTGTACGACACGGGGTGCACAGACTTGCAAGACAGACAGTCATTAATTACACACCAACAGAAATAAATAAAATTAAAAAATAAAGAAAAAATGAGCAACTCCAAATCAGTAGTATTGATGAAAAAAGGAACCATCACAAACCGACCCAAGAAAAAACATCAGATAATCCACATAACGAATACTTCAAAAAACCTGTACTCTACTAAATTTGCAAACCTAAGAAACATTGCATGACTTTCTTAACATCTGGGAATCAAACAAAGCTTTAACCAAGACTCGTTGACGGTTTAACCAGACCCATACTATTGATGACCACTGAAAATGTAATAAAAACCTCCCACCAAAAAAAAAAAAAACCCAGGCTCAGGTGGTTTCACAGTAGATTTCTGGAGAGCAAAGACACCCGGTTCCTGGATGGATCAGAAAGCAAAGCAAAGGACCCACCTCCAAAATGGATCAGAGAGCAAAGCAACCACCTCCAGGATGGCTGGGAGAGTAAAGGACCCACTCCAGGTTGGATTCAGAAAATAATGGTTCCCCACTTCCAAGTGGATCAGATAGGAAAAATAATAAACAGAAGGAAACAGAATCAACAGAATATATATATATTATATATATATTATATATATATATATATATGATTCTCTGTCCTGGATTACCTCCAGAGAGTTCTCATTATTGGAGTCCTCTATAGGAATCTAGTGTTTGGTGGGAATCATTTTTGTTTTTCCCCATGTTGTTTTTTTTCTTTGTGTCTTTGTCATGAGGATTTTGATTCCTTTTGTTTGTGCATCTTCTGATGTGAATTCAGTGTTTTTCTTGCCAAAAACATAATAAAATAAAAATAAAAAATTTAAAGAGGTTTTACGACCATTATTACTCAAACTTTTCAGAAAGATACGGAGGGAAATCTTCCAAATCCTTCTATGAAGCCAGCCAGCATTCATTTAATACAAAACCTGGCAAAGATACAACCAAAAAGAAAAACTATAGACCCATCTCGTAAATGAACACACATGCAAAAATTACTCAAATGAACAAGTATAAAATTTCATATAGATCCACATCAAAATGATCACCCCTCATGACCCACTTGGATTCATACTAGAGAAGCAGGGATATTTCAACATACATAAAACAATAAATACTGTAAAACATTTAAATGGGCTGAAAGACAATGCCACATGAACATCTTCAATTGATGCAGAAAAGCTATTGACAAGATCCAGCATCCCTTCATGTTTAACTTCTAGGGAACTGACTGGAGGGAACATTTCTTCAACATAATCAAAGACATAATAAACCCAACCCTCTGCTACATGTCCCCTAACTTGGACACATTAGAATTTACCCTTAAACTGGGACCTGGCAAGATTGTCCCTATTACTTAGAATTCACCATGAGGAAGCAGTAAAGTGGCTGAGAACAACACATCATAAAATGGTTTCAGCATTTTAGTCGTAAAGGAAATGCAATTAAATCCAACTTTAAGACTCCATCTCATCCAATACTACTGGCTAAGATCAAGAAACACAAAAACACTAAATACTGGATAGGTTGTGGGACAAGGGGAACACACATTCACTGCCGGTGGAATGTAAATTCCTACAACCATGATGGAAAGCATTGTTGGAGACTCTTAAAATACTCAAAATGGAGCCAAACCACCTGACCCAGGTCATACCACTCTGGGCATATACCCATAAGAAACTCATCCTACTGCAAGATACATGCACATCTATGTTTATGCAGCTCATTTCACAATAGCAAGTGCTGGAAAAACAACCCAAATACCCCTAAGCTGAAGCATGTATAACAGAAACGCTGTGTAATCTACACAATGGAGTCTCTATGCAGTGGTAAGAAAAGATGGGCACTAGGCTGGGCCTGGTCATCCACCCCTTTAATCCCAGCACTCAGTAGGGAGAGGGACCAGCAGATCTCTGTGAATTCAACTATATAGACCCTTGTCTATAGAGTTAGATCCAGGCCAGTTGGGACTAACGGGGGACCTTGTCTCAAAAATACCTCCCCCGAAAAAAAAAGAATGGATATCATGCGCTTTGCAGGAACTGGATGGAACTCTAAGCCTTATGCTAAGTGAAATAACAAAGTCCCAGAAAAATGAATGAAGAATGTGTATCTCTAAATAAAATATTCTTTTTACAGTTTTTATGCCCATTAGTTAAAGACTTGCTATATATGTCACATGAGAAACTGTTACCATAGCAGTTGGCTGTTTTTTAACTTAAAGAACCAGTTCCATTATCATCGATTAATTTGTTCTTTTTCTGTATAAAGGAGAGGTAAAAACGTTTCTTTATGAAAACTTAGCAGCATCTGGAAAACAAACTTCATTCAGGCCGTCTTTATAAACAGTTGTTTTACGGAGAATTTAGAGATGTTTGAAACCTGTGGCTCAGGTTTCTGATTTTTGTTTCCTCTTGATGCTTTTAGCTGGGCCAGCTTTTCTGTAGTAATTCTTGGTCTGTCCTGTACTATCCAAAGCTGTACGTTTTTCAGGCATTACAGTTGGTGATGTTTTGACCTGTGGCAACATGCAAATCTTTCCTATTGTTAGTTTTGTTGTACAAAAAATTTTAATTTTATCAAAAAGTTTGGAATATCAGTTTTCTACTTGACTGTATCCCAGAGGGAGTACTGCTCCACCCCTTTATATTATTTTTTTTTAATTTTTTATTATTTTGACCTATAGATGTTTAAAAGGGCAGTTGTATTACTCATACCTATCGACAGGAGACCAACATTTTTTAGATTCCAGTCTGTTATTTAAATCGTCTCTATACTGGCCTGTTTCTTAGGCAAAAGAAATGTCACCGGTAATACTGTACAGGAAAATTTAGAGAACATTTGTATACATTTAATTACCCAAAGTTGTTACTGGGAATCTAGAACAAATTAGAAGCGAAACAAATTTTAATAATAATTTGTATCTCCAGATATGGTTACATGCTCCTAAGAGAGATAATTCCTCTCTTGCTAACAAGAAGGTTACAATGCAGTCTGTTAATGGAAGGGGAGCACAGTGGCTGCTTTCAGTCACAGGGAGGAACTGACCACTTAGCATAGAGGTCAGATGGTTACGTTCTTAACCCAACCTGATAGGTATTTCCATCCAGGTTGTTAGCCTGGGAATCAAAATGCTTCCCTTATGGCCCTGCTTTTCCCACCTGCCCAAAGACTGTGGTCTCTGGACAGGAATTTAAGGCCCCCCTGATGGCTGTGGGCTATTTTCAGACAACTCTGCTCAAAATTCACTGGACGTTTGGTGACTTGATTGGTCTCTGTCCAACCACACACTCTCTTATCTGATTGTTGGTCTGATAGACACACATCCAACACACTAGCCACAGGTTGATGACATGACTGGCCTCCATCCAACCCTTATCCCCATACCCCCAAAGAGCCAAACCTTTACTAACATTTTAAAAATACTTGACACGCTGTTTGCATCTTGTCTCAGGTGTTGAAGGGGTATAAACAATTTGTGGCAGTGTATACCTATTAAGATGTCCAATAAATTTTTTTATTATTTCTAGTAGACAATTAACCCACAAACTTTATGAAATTGAATTATGATTGGCTGTTAATATAAATCTGCATCTTGAGAAGGACGGGCCAAGTTCCAACTCAGAAGCAGGCCTTTATTGGTTTTATAGTTGTTAACATTAAAATTTTACTTAGAACACAACCCACACATCCATATACACATGTGTACTTATGTTCTCTATGTACACTCAATGTCACATATATACATACATTACCATACAGCATATGTTATATAAAAAAAAATGTTAGGTGACCTGTAAGAGAAAGAAGTCACATTATTGTTTAATGTTCAATAAGAAACACACAAAATTATTTTCATAATTTGTCATAGGGTTATATTTAACATAATCTAGCATAAATGTCCCTAAGTTACACAAAAACAGCTAAGATCCATATTCCCACTCTTAGGACCATTCCCAAAAACTTTGCTTTAGTTAACTATTCCTAGAGTCCCTACACTAAGTCCAACTATACTGTACTATTTACAGAGCCAAAGGTTAAGGATGGTGCCCAAAAGTAGATAGGTCACAGTTATTTGTAATCTTGGATTGATTTATCTTGTCTTATTATTAACGACCGTTGGCACTAATACATAATTATATAATAATCATATAATAATAATAATCAATAGTCATAACAATAACAATATTATAATAGTTATAATCATACCTATTATTAATTATTATTGATGATCATTAACAATTATTAATAACCATTATTAGACACAATTATCATCTATTACTATTAAAAATAAATCATCAGGGCTGGAGAGATGGTTCAGTGGTAAGAGTCACTGACTGCTCTACAGAGGACCACAGGTTCATTTCCTAGCACCCCCAAATGGTGGCTAATAACCATGTTTAACTCCCGTTACATCGGGGACCATGCCCTATTTGCCCTCCGGGGCACTGTATGATACAGGTGCACATACACACACAAAAAAAAAAAAAAAAAAAAAAAAAAAATAAAATATAATAAATACAATTGAAAAAAATAATTTCCATAACAATAGCCAATAATAATTACAATTTATTATTATGCTGAATTAACTATTAATTATTATCATTATAATTCAATAACCAAACTTCTACCTATCAATAAAAATTACCAATAACAATCAACAATAATTTATCACTAAACTAAATTTAATACATAATAAAATTTATCTAAACACAATGAAGAATTGTTAAGACTAAAAAGTTAAAACAATAATCTTTTGAGTTGAAATCTATTATCTTGTTTACAGTTGACTTCTAATTAGATTTTTAAATCTGTATGAATATGCATTCACTCAGCACATACACACAGTTTTAGGGTGGGCTTAACAAAATATAGAATAGGTATTTTTATTTCATTTATTAAACTGAAAGCAAAAATATATTTTTGCTGATAAAGTGGCTTTTACTAGTAGTTATAAAAATAATTTATCAGAGGAAATGTATTTTGTTAGAACTCCAGAGCCTCTAAATTCCCATAGAAGTTCCATTTGTTTTGTCTCCAACATGCTGATGTGAAATAAAAAAAGACTGTTATTTTATGTCAAATTTTGAATAAAATTTAGGCATGATTTAGCTATAATGTTTTTGTAAGACTAATTTTCTGATTGCTTTGTGCATTTCATACAAAATTTCCAATCAAGTTAAGACCCATTCCCCATTCCTCACCCCCCCACACACCAGAGCCCATGAATTCGCCACATATTGTTTTTCTTTTTCTTCCAGTCTTTTTAAAATTTTGATGCAGAAGTTTACTGTTTTTTTGAGCAGAAATTTACCATTTCAGTCAGTTTTTTGACCCAGTTGTTGTTGTTGTCATTGTTGTTGTTCCTTCCAATTTTCATCACCCAAAATATGCATATATGCATGTCCCATATATCTTTTCGCATCTTCCGCTTATTGACTCTTTTTTTTTAATTACGATGAAAGATGTCAAATTTGAAGGCTCCTCCTTAGAAGGCCCCCAAAACAAACCATAAGCCCTTCCCTTGTGCTCCATAGTGGGGTTTTCCCTTCCCATGGTGTTAGGAGCATAGTTAACATATAGAAGCTGTGTGAATCAAAAGTAGTTAGGATTAAACTAACAGTAAGTGTTAAAATGCTTGTGTTGTAACTCTAAGAAATTAGCACATGCTAACTTTAGCTTAGCACGAGGCTCTGCTCCAAAACTCATGTGCTTTAGAGATAAGCGCTCAGCACTAGGCCGCCACAGAGGGGCTCAGCAGCGCCCCCAAACTGACCACACTCATTTGATTAGGTAACCAGAGGCAGTATGAACACCCAAGGACCTGATAACGAGTCCTGGGTCCCCCGCCTCAAGCAAGGTGTGACCCCCAGAGAGGAAAGATAGCCACCTGGCATGCAGGGGACCCTGTGCACAAGCCTCAGATTAGCACCTGAGACCCAGAGCACCCCACACACCCACAGCAGCCTGTTTAAACCAGGGAGTGAAAAAGTTCGGTGCTCACACCCCACTCCCAGGAACCCCCACTATGTGACACATGAACTGCAGATAAGGAACAACCAGGCCATGGTGCTTCCTTGACATTTGGTTCGCTGAAGGACAGCCTTGCTGATTCTTGGGACCTCTGTTGATTCCTGGAATAGCTCCTATGACATCTGCCCCAACAGAGAGAACCCAAGAGATCCCACTGCAGCCAATTCACTCCAGCTCTGGGACTCACTGGCGGAGTACGACGTCCATTCACTCCAAGGGGCTAAGAGACACCTTAGGTGAGCGGCCTTGGGGCATAGGCCAGTCCAGGATAGGCTTAAGATTTTTACAACTATAGCAGTAGTGTTTGAGAACTATATGGAACCTGTGTGGAATTAATAAGATTAAATTGCATTATATATTGTGTCCTGGATTCCTTTGGACTTAGCCTAGGCTAGTCCATGCTCACTGACATGTTCACCAAATGAGGCCCAGTAAGCACCTTGTCTGTCTTGATCATCTGTACTGGTCTGTACTGATTACAGCCTGGGTTAGCCAACAATGGCAATTTCATTACTTTGAAGAGGCTTAAATCTCCTTAGCTGTTTAGTTCACATGCTGGGTATCTCAGTTGTCCCCTTCTGGCACTGAAGTTTTGGATGATTCTTGGAGAGACAAGAGTCTTAATCTATATTGGAAGTTTGAAAAGCTTTGTCTCATGGCTTTGAAGGAGAAATTGTTATTAAGGCACCATGTGCTCAGTTTCCAGGGCTGGTATGCACACATCAGGCATGTGGTACCAGAACACAAGCCACAAGTAATCAGGAATTCGGGGAAAATTACTTTAGGTGAAACACATTTAAAAGATCAAAATGAAAATTAAGTCAACCAATTAATTTTATTGCGTACATATTCTTGATCAAAAGATATTAGGGTACCCCATGGTTTAAGTAAAAATATTACTCCTAGGTTAACGCACGCTAAGATGATTTGCATAAATTAGTGATAAACATTAGCTGAGAATCCACATTTGGATCCACAAGTAGTGGCGGTGTTAGTAGGAAGCGTAGCGATTCAGAAATGATGTTTAACAACAAACAACAACAACAACAAACAATCACAAGAAGCCAAAGAAAGCACTATCATTTTATCTAAAAGCAGGTTTTATATACAAAATTTAGAGAAAGTTATTAAGTGGCCATGGCTTAAATTATCTGGAAAATGATTGGCCGCATTAAAAAAAAAAAAAACTGCTCTTGGTGGGATGGTTACTATGAAAGGCCTAATTTGCATCAGAAAGAAGTAGGCTCCAGCCTTGGCTGAGCAATTGAGCAAACCCTGGAGGAAAAAAATTGCATATCAAGGAGTTAAAAACTGAGCTACCACAGAAAAACCGGTTTCCTTTACAATTGGAGTAAATTTTAGAAATAGAAACCAAGGTTTAATTTAGGCTTTTGTAACATATGAAAAAATGATCCCAAGGCCAATCACGGCTGGTAAGCCTTGATATTAAACTGAGCCTTGAAGTCCCTGGCTTGTGTAGCCTGCAGGAGTGACTAAGTCATGAGGCACACACCTGGGGGCATGGAAACCTACTTTCTGATGAGGCAAAAGAGCGTCAGGTAGGCCTTGTTTCATGTGTGCCAATCACATGTTCCAGTTTGGCCTCCCATCACATGAAACAAGCAGGAAGGTTGTTCTGGCAAAAAGATTAGCTGTTAGAGAAGGATGAGAGCGAGGAGATAAAGAGAGTGTTGAGAAGAACAAAAAGGGGCAAGAGATTAAGATTTAGAGGTTTGCATACCGAATTTTTCAGTATTTCCTTCAGCCCCATGACTGGCACCCATTGAGACGTGTCCCTTTATTCCCATTGTGAGCATGTAGAAAACAGGCACGGGGAAGAAAGCACAGTACAGGGAAAGCTAGTTAATTGGTCAATACAGAGAGACCTTTTATTTCCAAAAAATGGGCGCCTTATGTTAGCCCGCATGGGATTCATATCCCCCCAGTTGGCCCAAATCCTAAATCTTTATTTCATTATATCCCACCACATGGGCATGACAAGGGAGATCCCATTGGTGTAGGCAACTTAACTGAATTTTCCCACACAGTACACCTATACTGTGTAATTCTAACCAATCCTTAAAGAAGGAATATTATAACCATTACTAGTCAAATTACTCAAATATTCTATCCACTAACAGAGGGAAAACTCCAAACAACTTCCCCTATGAAGCAGCATCAATCACTCTAATACCAACTATAAGGCAACACACCAAAAAGAAAACTATAACTCATCTCATTAATGAACCTAGACACAAAAATACTCCAAACAATTTGCAAAACAACATCGAGGCACACATACAAAACGTCATCATCAAGGGACAAATCAGATTTTCTACCAGAGAGGGCGAAAGGGTTCAACATATGAAATCAATAACTGTCATAAAACACATACATGGACTGAAGACAAAAACCACAGGATCACCTCAATTAATGCAGAAAGGGCCTTGACAAAATCCAACATGTATCATGTTTAAAGCCCCAGAGGGAATTGGACTGGAGGGACCATTCCTCACCACAATTAAAGCAGATACAACAACCCCCTCCCCCACATCCTTCTACATGGAGAAAGTAGAAACATTCCACTTAACTTCGGGAACCTGGCAAATCTGACCCCCTAACTCCACACCTTTTCAATATATTCCTTGAAATATGATACTAGAAGAAAAAACACAAGAAGGGACATTAACCGTAACCTAATTGGAAAGGGAGGATGTAAACGCCTTTTTTCTTTGACATGATAGTTTCCCTATCAGATGATGAAACTCTAACCATTCATATCCTAGAAATGATTAATAGTCTCGGTAAAGTGGCAGGATACAAAATTAACCTCGAAAAAATAAGTAGCCTTTCTTTATACCAACAACAAAGCAATTTAGAGAAGGAATGCAAGACCTTTCTATTTGCAACAGCCTATAAAAACACCAAAATCAAAAAACAAAAACAAAAAAAAAAAAAACTGAACAAAACTGACCAAAGAAAGGAAAACTCTCTACCTCAAAAATTCTAAACCTTGAAGACGAAGAAGGAGATTGAAGAGACACTAGAAGATGGAAGAACCTTCCCCTGCTTCATGGATTGGAAGAATTATTAATAACTTAAAAATGACAATCCTACCCAAATTAATATAAGATTTCAATGCAATCCAAATTTTAAAATTTCCCTGATTTTTTCCACAGGCTTAGAAAAAAAAAATCTTAAGTTCATTTATGGAAAAAAAACAAATTATTCTGGCTAGGCCAAAGCAATCCTGAGCAAAAAGGACAAGGAAGGGGGATTTCTATACCAGACTTTAAACTATTATTACAGAGGCATAGTCATAAAAACTGCTTTACTCCACAAAACAGATACATACATCAATGGAACCAAAATGAACATCCAAACCTGAAACACATGCAATTTCAGCCACTTATATTTCCCAAAGGGGCCCAAAAGGACCTCAGTGGAGGAAAGATAGCATCTTAAGCAAATGGTGTTGTCAAAATGACTCTTCACTTGTAGAAGAGTAAAATTAAATCCTTACCCTTCACTCTGTACAAAAATCAACTCCAGGGGCTGGAGAGAAGTCTCAGAGGTTAAGATCCCGGACCTGCTCTGCAGAGGAACCAAGTTTGATCCCAGCACCCACATGGGGCTAAGAAATCTGTAAACTCCAATTCAAAGGAACTTCAGTTCCAGAGGAATCTGAGACCCTCTTTTGACAGAGCGCATTGTATCCCATCGGTGCACAAACCCTACATGCAGACAGTACATTTCATAATGTCCAAAAACAATACAACTTAAAAAGTCAACCCAATGGATCATTCAAAAGACCTCAATGTTGACCCAAACTCTGAAAAATGCTAGGAAAGAATAATGTTGGGTCCAAACTATAAGCATAGAAACAGTAACCCTACAAACTATAAGCAGAGGACAATAAACCACAAAATATAAGCATAGGAAAGGACTTTTTTTTTTCTTTTTCAGGAAAAGGACTTTCTAACTAAGACAGACGCTGTGCCGGACATACAGTCAACAATCCGTAAGTGGGACCTCATTAAACTGAAACGTTTCTGTACAACAAAAGAAACTATCAAGGATGTAAAGAGAAAGCACAGAATGTGGGAGCAAACCTTTCCCCCAGTGATGCATCGACAGAGGCTTACTGTCCAGAACAATAAAAATTACTTCAAAAAGCAAAAGAAACAAGAAAACAAATGAACTTCCCTCCCCCCCAATTCACAAAGATGGTGTAAAAAGTGAACAGAGAATACACAAATTCAAGAAAAAAAAAGACCTGAAACAACATCATATTATATATATATATATATATTTTTTTCAGCAATCTCGACCCAAGTCCCCCACCCAACTGAGAAACATCTTAAAAAAAAAAAAAAAAAAAAAAAAAAAAAAAAAGTGCAAATTAAAACCACCTTAGCATTTCGTCTTACCTAGGTAAGATTGGCTATGATCAAAAAAATCACAATGAACCCAGATGCGGGAGGGGTTGTGGAGAAAGGGGGAATCTCATTCACTGCTGGTTGCAATGCAAACTCATACCACCCTATGAATGGAAGTGTGGACAACAATTATAGCTCTCTACAAAACTGAACATATCACCTGACCAGAGTCATTCAATGCCTAGGTTTATACCCACAAGACTCCTCCTATTATAGAAAATCCATGTGCACATCCGAGTTTATTGGCGCTTCTTCATATAGAAGATTGGAAGCAACCCCAAGGGTCCCTCAACTGACAAGTTGTTAACAGCACCTGTGGTATATTTACACAATGGAGTTCTTGCAGCAGTAAAGGAAGGGATTACATCATGAAAATTGTAGGTAAATGATGGAACTAGAAAGCCGTTATGCTAAGTGTAGTAACAGTCCCAGAAAAGAAAGACCAAAACACATGGTGTCCCTCATTTGCGGATCTTAGCACCAAATCCTTAATTGTAAGGCACAGTGCGATTTATTCTTTTTTTTTAGTTAAAATTTAATACCTGATGCTCCTACAAAACAAAAGAGTACATTAAAACACACATCAACGGCTAAGTAATTTAGAAATGTAAAGTAATATTTCTTTTTCTCTGCAAAACTCTTATTGTTATAAAAAAGCTGAATCCTTAATTAAATATGTTTTGGACTTACCCTCTTAGTTTTATTTTCAGGCATTGTACTTTGGGTTAGAGGGTCGATGTGTGGAGTAATACATGCATCTTTGCGAGTAATATAAAATTTAAAGGGAAACACCACAGCGAGTAGTCTTGGTGGAAACCACTCATTTGATCAACTTGATTGAACAAACCAATTGTCACCCCACTGATGGTGGGGCCTGTGGGGGTTTGCCCACAAACAGCTGTTAGATGGTTTTGCAACGAAGGGATGCTTGTACTTCCATGGGATTATCATTCTACGCTAAAAAAGAAAAAAAAAAAAACAGGAACGATTGGCAAGACAGTTATGGCGAATAATGTCTGGGATGGGTGGGGTGGGGGGAAGGGACAAGGGAGAAAAAAAAGCCTGATTGAATTGGAAAAGATGTACGCAATGCACCAAAAGCCTCAATAAAAAAAAAAAAGCAAAAAAAAATTAAGGGAACAAATACGACCAAAAGAAACCTTTTTTTTTAAAACAGGAACTGAGTGAGACACGCACCTTTTGCCCTAAATAGCAAAACTTTCTGCGTTTTGAAATTGAAACAATTTTAAAAAATAAATGGAACGTAGTGCGAAAAATGATTGTAAGACATATATATGGCAGGACCCCCTTTATGAATTGATCTCTGGAGGCTTGGTGGGAGGGCATGGAGGAGGAGGGGGTCTAAATGTTATTAAGAAATGTTGTATGAAATGTGCAAAAATGTCAAATTTAAACTAATATTTAAAAAGTAAAGTAAAAAAAAATATTAAACATTACCTGTATTAAAACTCCGTGGCAAGTGCCACTGTTGAGTTTTAGACATAAAATTTGGGAATCTTTTTTGTAGTGATAACTGGAACACAATTCAGGTAATTCAATTCGGGGGGCTGGCGCACACCTTTAATCGTAGTACTTGGAGGCAGCGGCAGGAGTCTCTGTGAGTTCAGGGCCAGCCTGGTCCTACATAGTGATTTCAGGCCAGCTGGGATCAATGACCTGCATCAAAAAAAGAGAAAAAATAAAAATATAAAAAATTAATTTACTTATTAAATTTCATTAAAAATTAAATTCAAAAAAGATCCAAACTAAAATAATAATAAATCATCCATTCTTTCCCTACTTTGATTTTGGCTCAGTTGTTTTTTTTTTTTTTTTTTTTTTTTTTTATCACAGCAATAGAATGTAACCAGGACAGAAGTTACTACCAGGATCAGATATAATTTTAAATTATAGTGGATTTTGGGCCTTTTCACATTCCATATATTTCAATTAAAATTTCTCCCAAATTACACTTGAATTTTATTAACATTTTATTTACATAGCAATTTATTATTTTGCTGTTTTATGCTATTACTTATATCTTATTGTTAAAAAATAAACTATCACCTTCTCCATAATAGCAACAAAGGAAAAAATAACACAGGGATAGGTAGAAAAGGAATATGACTCCTTTATGGTGTGATGAGATTTATGTCTTGTAGAGTACTCTTTATCTTCACTTTATTGTACTACTACTTAATGAATGAGTATTTTACTTTAGCTTGTTTACAATGAATATTTATTTTGCTTTACATATATAAATTTTGCCTATTAATGGAATTCAATATGATATGACAACACATGCATATAGCATGGACTTATCACATCCAGCCTACCTTTAACCACCTCCTGTCCTCAAGCTGTCTCAAATTAGCATGTTTTTCTTATATGAAAGGAGGTATAGTAGTACATATCATAACCTAGAATTTAGGTAGCAGAATTGTAGACCAGCCTGTACTACATAGGAAAACCATGTATCAACAATATCTTATGTTCCTCTATAGATCAAGACCATGTAATATGTGCATTAATTTTTTTATTTTGTTTTTAGAGCCAAAAACAATAAGAATGCATAGCAGAGAGAAAATTTTCTTCTCCAAACCTTCAACAAAATATTCTTCTTCTACAGGATGTTTGGGTTTATTTTTTAGTATTTTCATTTCTTATTGTCACTTCAAATTTTAATGTATCTATTTCTGATATAGCTTTATGGATAAATTAATACATATAGAAGTTATATAGGAGATCTCCCGAGACCAGCTCAGGCAAGAGCAGGTAGGTAGGCAGCAGCTGAGTGCTTCAGCAAAACTGATTGTTGATTGATTTCATCTAGTTAATCTGTTAATCCAGTGACTGTTTTCCTCTAGTTAATCCGTTAATCCAGTTGTCTTTGGCTTAATTGGCTTTTGTGGCTGTGGGGGCAGAGTTATCCTCCCACCTGGTATAAAAGGTGGGGTTGTGTCAGTCTCCATCTGAGATCTCCCCAGACCAGCTCAGGCAAGTACAGGTGCCAGGGCACAGGCTAAAAAGCCCACCCACAGTCCTGTCGTCCATCCCCATGCCCCCCCACCAACTGGGATTACAAAGGCATCTGAAGGAGACAAGCAAAAGAAGCCTTCAACACAGTGAAGAGGCATTTAGGACTTACATTAGAATACAGACAAGGAGAAGCTCATATGCCAGGAACACGAAGAAGAGACAGCACCAGAAAGGGGCAGAGTAATCCCGCACCAAGCTCTACCAACCCTATGGAAGATTCCTACAGTGTGATTCCCCTGGGGATGGCCCAGGACACATATCAGAAACACAATTGGGAACATATTTAAAGAACTACAAGATTATAAAGAGCAAATCAAAGAACTAAGAAAATAGAATGAAGAACTCAAGAAAGACCTAGAGAGAGAGAATGACAAACTCCACAAGGAAATGGAAACACTGAAAAGATCCCATGCTGAAAAAGATAAGGAAACCAACCATCGAAGCAAAAAGCTACAGGAAGAGATTGAGAAGCTCCAAAAATAAGTAGAAATACTAAAGAAATCAGAAGAGGAAATGAAAAAGGAAATCAAACACTCTTCCAATCAAGAGGAAAGGAGTGGAAAAAGACCCAGAAGCAGAATGGAGGAAGCAGAACAAAGAATATCAGACCTGGAAGATAACACAGAACAACTAAAATCATCAATGAAAGATTATGAAAAATTTAAAAATACACAAAAGTGGAACAAACAGGAACTGTGGGACACTATGAAAAGATCGAACCTCTGCATCATAGGAATACAGGAAGGAGAAGAATCCCAAGAGAATGGTATTGATCAGATCTTCAACAGAATAATAGATGAAAACTTCCCCAAACTAAAAAAGGACAAACCAATACCAATACAAGAAGCACATAGAACTCCAAACAGACAAGATCAGAAAAGAAATTCTCCACGCCACATCATAGTTAAAATGCCTAGACACCGCAAACAAAACAAAATCCTTAAAGCCACAAAGGAAAAACAAAGGGGTTTGACCTATAAGGGGAAACCGGTATCAGAAGTACAACTGACTTCTCGATTCAAACTATGAAAGCAAGAAGACCTGGAGCAAAGCATTCCCAGTGTTAAAGGACATAGATGCCAACCCAGGTATACTATACCGATACCCAGTAAAAATGTCAATTAAGTTGAAGGAGAAGGAAAAAAGCTCCATGACATGAACAACTTTAAAGAATACATTGTCCGGAAAACCAACCCTTCCAGAGAATTACTTGAGCATTCAAAGGACAGAAGAAAGGAGGGCAACCAACTCCAGGCAACCTAGAAAAAGAAATCAATAAAACATAACGCAGAAGTAGAAACCTAAACCCAAACAGGCAAATGAATAATAAGGCAAAAGGAACACAAACCTATCAGTCATAACATGAAATATTAATGGGCTAAATTCCCCAATCGAAAGACATAGACTGGGAGATTGATTAGGAAACAGAATCCTCGATATGCGTCTATAAGAAACACATCTTACTTTCAAGGAAAGGCACACCACTAAAGTGAAAGGATGGAAAAAATAGTCCAAGCAAATGGTACCAAAAAAGAAAGCAGGTGTTGCTATTTTAAAATATCAGACAAAATATACTTCAAAGAAAAAGAAATCAGAAGAGACAAAGAAGAAGGCCCATTATATTTTTATCAAAGGAACAATTCACCAAGAAAGAAGAAGGAAGAGAGATTTTCAATTATGAATATATATATATATATAATATATATATATATATATATATCCCAAACTCTGGTGCAGCACCAAACTTTATAAAGAAATTCCTTCAGGACCACAAGTCACAGATAACCCCAGTACACTCAGAGCAGAGATGATCAAATACTCCACTGAGTCCTTTTGATAGGTTAACAGGCAAGAAGAAACAGAGAGACATATGAACAAAATGATGAACACCAAATGGAACCATAGAACCTCTACCGGAATATCCACCTTAATACTTAAGAGAATAACACTTTCTACTCCATCGCCCCAGAGAACAGGCCTCCAAAATCGGCCACATGTTGGGACACAGAAAAACCTCCACTAATACAAAAAGATTAAAATATTTTCATGCATTCTATCAGACCACAGGGCAAATAAAGCTCAACTCAACACCAGAACAAGCCCTACTTGCCTACAAGAACACATGGAGACATGGAGACTAAACAACACACGCTTGAATAATGAATGGGCCAGGAAGAATTAAAGAAAAGAAATAAAAGCATTTTCTGGAACTGAATGACAATGACAATACAACACAAACAAACCTGCGATACCTTAAAAGCAGTCCTAAGAGGAAGTTTAATAGCCCTGGTGACTACATTAGAAAAACAAAAGAGCACAAGTGAAATCCTAACACTACAGCTAAAGCACTTGAGAGGCAAACAACAGATGAATGAACCCTAAAGGCAACAGACAGAAGAAAAATAACAAAAATCAGAGCAGAAATCAAAGAAAACAATACAAAAAACAATGAATCAAAAAGTCAAGTCCATGAAAAGAATAAACAAAGAGAACAACTCTAGCCCAGTTAAAACCAAAAGAAAGAAAAACAGCTCCCAAATCAGTTAATCCATGAGCAAAAGGGGAAATATCACAACAGACAAGGGAAAAGATCCAGAAAATCATACGGGAAGACTTTAAGAACCTATACTCTAAACCAAGTTTGACAATCTAGAAGAAATGGATTAATATCTGAATCCTGGGAATCACCAAAGCTCAAACCAAGAAGAGATCGACAGCTTAAATAGACTCATAACACATGTAGAAATGGAGATTTAATAAGAAAACCTCCCAACTAAAAAAAAAAAAAAAAAAAAAAAAAAAAAAAATAAATCCCAGGCCCATAGATGGTTTCCCTGCAGAATTCTATAAACATGTCAAAAAGCCTACAACCATTAATACTGAACTGTTTTAGAAGGATACAATCAGAGGAATTCTCCCAAATTACTTATATGAAGCCAGCATCACTCTATCACTAAAACCAGGCAATCTTCCTTATGAATACAGAATGCCAAAATTCGAAACAGGATACTGGCAAATCGCAATACAGACCCCCACATCAAGAAGATCATCCATCATGACCAATTTTGATTCATACCAGAGATGCAGGGATGGTTCAACATAGGAAAATCATTAAATATCATAAAGCATATAAATGGAATAAAGAAAAAAACACACATCATCATCATCTCAAATTGATGCTGAAAAAGCCTTTGACAAAATCCAGCAATCCCTTCATCTTAAAGTCCTGAAGGAATTGGATTGGAGGGATCATTCCTCAATGTTAATCAAAGCCATATCAGGAAAACCACAGCCAATATCATCCTAAATGGGGAAAATGACAGAATAATTCCCTTTAAAGGGAGAAACCGGCAAGGCTTGCCCCTGTCACCACTCACTTCAATATAGTGCTTGAAAACAATTGCTAGGGCAATAGGCAATAAAAGGAAATTAAAGGAGTACCAATTGGAAAAGGGGAAGTCAAACTATCCTTTTTTTGTTGATGATATGATTGTTTTACTTAAGGATGCTAAAAACTCCACTAAAAACGTCCTAGAAATGATTAACAGCTTCAGCAAAGAGTGGCAGGATACAAAATTAATCGTCAAAAATAAATGGCCTTTCTTTACACCAAGAACAAACAACTGAGAAGAATTTCAAAGAGACCTTCCCACTACCCAATCACGATAGACTCAAAAACAATAAAATACCTGGAAAAAACCTAACCAAAGAATACAAGGATATCTACCACAAGAATTTTAAACTTTAAAGAAAGAAATTGAAGAGGACAGCAAAGATGGAAAAACCTCCCATGCTCATGGATTGGGAAAATCTAACACTGTAAAAATGTACATTGTTACCGAAACTCTGTATAGATTTAGCGCAATTCCAAACAATATCCCTAAGAGTTTCTTCACAGGCTTGGAAAAAAAGTCCTTAAATTCATTTGGAAAAAAAAACAAGAAACACCCCGAATAGAGAGTATAGCCAAAACAACCCGGAGTAAAAAGAGGTACAACAGCAGGGATCTCTACACCAGACTTCAAACTACACTACAGGGCGATTATTTATAAAAACAGCCTGGTACTGGCAAAACGTGACCTGGTTGACCAATGGAACAAACTGAAGATCCAAATCTGAGCACCATACAATTTCAGACACCATCTTATATTTGAATGGGGGCCAAGAAGCCACACAATGGAGAACAGCATCTTCAGCAAGTGGTGTTGGCAACAACATGGGATCATCCACTTGGTAGAAAATGAAATAAACCCCTAACTCCTTGCCCTGTACAAAGTCAACGCCAGCATGGATCAAGACCTCAACGATGAAACCCAAACTCTGAAGGTAGATGAGAAAAAGTTGGAAGCAGACTATAAGACATAGCAATAGAAAAAAAAAAGAACTTAAAAAAGTAAGACATAGTCAAATTAAGGTCGACAATTGACAAATTTGGACCCCTTAAACTCAAAAGCTTCTGTACTCAAAAGAAACAATCAAGGGAAGTGCAGAGAAATCCCACAGGTGGGAGGAAACCTTCACGGCAGATAACATCTGACAAGCATTTGATTTCCAGAATATAAAAACTATACTCAAAAAACAAAAAATAAACGAAAACAAATGACCCACTCAATAGAATGGAATCAAAGAACTGAACCGAGACTTCACAGTGAGAGATTAGAGCTGTCTGAGAAAAACTCAAGAATTGTCCAACATCACTTAATCATTAAAGAAATGCAAATCAAAACCACTTTAAGATCATCTTACTCCAATAAGACTTGCTTAGGATTAGCAGAGAAACAAATGAATCAAGTGCTGGAAGGTTGTGGGGAAATGGGGACACACTCATCCACTGCGTGCGTGAATGTATACCTCTAGAGCCACTATGGAAGCAGTGGAGAACCTGACTTTGAAGAACTTGAAATGAACTTGCCACCAGACCCAGCCATACCATCTCCTGGGCATTGTACCCTCAAGACTACAACCCACCACCAGAGATACATGCAAGGCAGTGTTATTTCAGCATCTCTTCCAGATAGCAAGAGAGCTGGAACGCATCCAAATGCCCCCAACTGATGAGTGGATTATGAAGAAAAAATGTGGTACATTTCCTACACATGCAGTTCTTAGCAGCAGTAAAGAAAGACAAAAAAAGAGAAATGAGTTTAGGAAAAATGGCTGGAGCTAGAGGACATCATGCTGGTGAAAAGTAAACATCGGTCCCAGAAAAACAAACGAGACATGGTTAGTCCCTCATCTATGGATGCTAGTCCAAATTACCCAGTTTAATGTATTCCTGTGCATGGCCCTTGAGTTTTGTCCAAAGCAGTTGTGGAGTGATGCATATGGAAACAAAGCAACAACAAACACAACAACAACAACAATGACAACAGAAAGGACTGCATAGAACTGACTGGAACAGTGAAATTCTGCGCAAAACAGTCAACTTCCCATGGAAAAAAAAAAAAAAAAAAAGAATGAGGACTAGTGATTTTGTACCATGTTCTTCTACCTACTACTACAAAGTCATGGAGAATAATCCTAGTACCAGAATTCTTAAAAAACTTTCCCTTTGTCTTTTCTTGTTTATTTTTGAAAACTATACTTCTCGTGAAGTTTTTTGGCTATCATTTTCATGATTTAGCTTCCTCATCTACTAGGTATGTAGTGAGTACATACAGCAGCAGAGTAATGAAGCCTCTGGCTGCCTTAAACATCAGTCATTGTGGGAGAGGTGTATATGTAGTGTCCTAAACTTTGTTAAGGCCAAGAAAGGCAGGAGAGAAAAAAGCAAACCCATCTATTCAGTTTATATTAATATCATTGCACTTTCTTCCTAGTTGATGCCTATGAAAAATTCTTAGTTTTTACATTAGATTAAACTTATACATCTCTTGTTTTGTCTTTATATATTTTAAGAGTATTTTAGTCTGAAGCTTGTGTGACTGCCACCCACAAAATAGTAGATGTATTTGAGTTGAACAAATTTGGACTTCAATATTTGAAAGAAAACACACCCTCCAGTAATTTTTATGCCTGAAGATCCAGAAAATATTCCCATTTATTGAAAGAAAAATAATCTCAATCCATAAATATAATTTTACAAAGGAAAATATGCAGTGCTATTTAATGTTTATTTAATAATCAAAGGGTATTTTGAAATATTCTTTTCCAAAGTTAGTAATATGTGATAGGAATAAGTGACAGAAAGTAGCTCATATCCTTTGCAGCAAATTACTTAAATGAATAAACTTAACCAATATGGAATGAGTAGTGTGTAAAGGCCTCCTACTTGATTTCACATCTTTGCTCCTGATTTTCTAGATTATCAGTGTTATTTATAATCTTCCTTCCTAATTTTAATATTTTAGAAATAATTAAAAAACGAAGCCCTTGATTATGATTAGAATGCTTTTTAAAAATTATACCCTGGGAAGCAAACTTAATTTTTACGTTAAATCATCTTAAAGAGAATGCTACAAGGTGATACTGTACAACAGAGAAATTATAGAGAACATTTGTATGTGTCAATCCCAAAGTTCTTGCTCTACAGATTTTATGTAAAGCAAATGTGGGCAACAGCGAATTATATCTCCATTTAATTCAGATGCATTACCATTTTTATCAGATTCTGTAAACCAATGTTGTTTAATATAGCATCAATAAAAAAAGAAAAAAATATTAAAGGGAACAAAACGACAAAAGAAACTTGTTTTTAAAAAAGAGGGGAATGAGTGAGACAGTAAATTTTTGCCCTAAATAGCAAACTTCTGCGTTGAAATTTTAAAAAAGGAGTGAGCAAATGATGTACGACAGATATGGGCAGAAAGGCAATGATCTGCCTGGAGGGGTGGGGATCGGAGGTCAAGTGGTCTAATTTTAGTAAGAAATTTTGTATGCATGTGCACATTCTCCATTCAAGAATATTTTACACCGTAACACACTATTACACAGCTGTAGATACAACTCCGTGGCAAGTGCCACTGTTGAGTTTTAGACATAAAATTTGGGAATCTTTTTTGTAGTGATAACTGGAACCGCAAGGGAGTTACCGGAAATAGGGAAATAGAAGAAAGGGAGAGAGTAGGGGGAGGAGCAGAAGGAGGGTGCTGAGAAGGGTGGGGCTGGTGCAACACCTTTAATCGTAGTACTTGGGAGCAGAGGCAGGCAGATCTCGTGTTCAGGGGCAAGGCCAGGTGGGTCTACAGAGTGAGTTTCCAGGCCAGCTGGGATACCCTGTCTCAAAAATGATCAAAAAAGAAAAAAAATCAAAATCTAATAAAATAAATATTCCTTGCCTTTCATTACCCCTTACATTAAAAAAGAATCCAACATAAAAATAATAATAATCCGCCATTCTTTTTCCCTCGTTGAAGTTTGTGGTCAGTTTGTTTATTTTTTTTTTGTTATTTTTTTTTTTTTTCACAGCAATAGACTGTAACCAGGAAGAAGTTACTACAGGATCAGATGTAATTTTAAATTATCAGTGGATTTTTGGGCCTTTTTCCTACCCTTCCATATATTTCAATTAAAATTTCTCCCAAATTACACTTGAATTTTATTACCCTTTTTCTTTCCAATCGCAATTTAGTCTATTTTGCTGTTTTTTTTATGACTCTTTTACGTCGATCTTCTTGTAAATTAAACACATAACCTCTCACCCTTCTCCCACTAGCACACAGGAAACCCTCCCCCCGGGAGCGGTCGCGCAAGGAATATGACTCCTTTATGGTGTGATGAGATTTATGTCTTGTAGAGTACTCTTTATCTTCACTTTATTGTACTACTACTCCTGCCATGCATATTTACTTTCGCTGTATTCCCATGCATCGTTCTTTTGAGCTTTCACCTCTCTAAATTTTGCCTATTAATGGAATTCAATATGATATGACAACACATGCATATAGCATGGACTTATCACATCCAGCCTACCTTTAACCACCTCCTGTCCTCAAGCTGTCTCAAATTAGCATGTTTTTCTTATATGAAAGGAGGTATAGTAGTACATATCATAACCTAGAATTTAGGTAGCAGAATTGTAGACCAGCCTGTCCATCATCGGCCCACCCATGTATCAACCATATCTTCTGTTCCGACTACGCGCTCAAGCCCATGTATCTGTGCATTAAGTTTAGTTCTTTTGCTTTTGTTGTTTTGAGAGCCCCCCCCCCCCCAGAGCATAGGCACGCGGACACTTTAACGGGGAGGTGGGTTCCTTCTCCCACCCTTCCCCCACCTTCTTCGTCTCCAGGCTGTTTTGGGTTTCTTTTTTCGTCTTTTCATTTCGTCTGTCACGGTTCCACGTTTCATGATAGCTATTTCGGCTCTAAGCTTTTCTGGCGCCAGTTCATCCCTCGCGCAGTTATCTAGGAGATTTCCCTAGACCAGCTCAGGCAAGAGCAGGTAGGTAGGCAGCAGCTGAGTAAGGTGCTTCAGCAAGGCTGCTTGTTGATTGATTTCATCTAGTTAATCTGTTAATCCAGTGACTGATTTCATCCAGTTAATCCATTAATCCATTTCTCTTTGGCTTAATTGGCTTTTGTGTCCTGTGGGGGCAAAGTTGTCCTCCCACCTGGTATAAAAGGTGGGGTTGTTTCAGTCTCCATCTGAGATCTCCCAAGACCAGCTCAGGCAAGTAACAGGTGTCAGGGCACAGGCTAAAAAGCCCACCCACAGTCCTGTCGTCCATCCCCATGCCCCCCCACCAACTGGGATTACAAAGGCATCTGAAGAGAACAAGCAAAAGAAGCCTTCAACACAGTGAAGAGCATTTGGGACTTTACATTAGAATACAGACAAGGAGAACCTCAAGATGGCCAGAGACAGAAATACAGACAGCACAGAAAGGGGCAGAGTAATCCAGAATCCCGCACAAAGCTCATACAACCCTATGGAAATTCCTACACTGGGATCCCCATAGGGATGGCCCAGGACACATATCAGAAACACAATTGGGAACATATTTAAAGAAATGCAAAATTATAAGAGCAAATCAAAGAAACTAGAAAATAGAATAAGAATCAAGAAAGACATAGAGAGAGAGAATGACAAACTCCCACAAGGAAATAGAAACACTGAAAGGATCCCATGCTGAAAAAGATAAGGAAGACAAGCAGCGAAGCAAAGAGCTGGCTAACGGGAAGAGATTGAGAAAGCTGCAAAAATAGTAGAAATACTAAAAAATCAGAAGAGGAAATGAAAAAGGAATCAAACACTCTTCCAATCAAGAGGAAAGGAGTGGAAAAAGACCCAGAACAGAATGGAGGAGCAGAACAAGAATATCAGACCTGGAAGATAACACAGAACAACTAAAATCATCAATGAAAGAATTATGAAAAATTTTAAAAAACACAAAAGTGGAACAAACAGAACTGTTGGACACTATGAAAAGATCGAAGCTCTGCATCATAGGAATACAGGAAGGAGAGTAATCCTCCCAAGGAATGGTATTGATCAGATCTTCACAGAACAATAGATGAATCTTCCTCAGAAACTAAAAAAAAGACAAACCATACAAATACAAGAAGCACATTAGAACTCCAAAAACAGACAAAATCAGAAAAAATTCGTCCACACCACGTCATGAGTTAAAATGCCTAGACACCGCAAACAAAACAAAATCCTTAAAGCCACAAAGGAAAAACAAAGGGGTTTGACCTATAAGGGGAAACCGGTATCAGAAGTACAACTGACTTCTCGATTCAAACTATGAAAGCAAGAAGACCTGGAGCAAAGCATTCCCAGTGTTAAAGGACATAGATGCCAACCCAGGTATACTATACCGATACCCAGTAAAAATGTCAATTAAGTTGAAGGAGAAGGAAAAAAGCTCCATGACATGAACAACTTTAAAGAATACATTGTCCGGAAAACCAACCCTTCCAGAGAATTACTTGAGCATTCAAAGGACAGAAGAAAGGAGGGCAACCAACTCCAGGCAACCTAGAAAAAGAAATCAATAAAACATAACGCAGAAGTAGAAACCTAAACCCAAACAGGCAAATGAATAATAAGGCAAAAGGAACACAAACCTATCAGTCATAACATGAAATATTAATGGGCTAAATTCCCCAATCGAAAGACATAGACTGGGAGATTGATTAGGAAACAGAATCCTCGATATGCGTCTATAAGAAACACATCTTACTTTCAAGGAAAGGCACACCACTAAAGTGAAAGGATGGAAAAAATAGTCCAAGCAAATGGTACCAAAAAAGAAAGCAGGTGTTGCTATTTTAAAATATCAGACAAAATATACTTCAAAGAAAAAGAAATCAGAAGAGACAAAGAAGAAGGCCCATTATATTTTTATCAAAGGAACAATTCACCAAGAAAGAAGAAGGAAGAGAGATTTTCAATTATGAATATATATATATATATAATATATATATATATATATATATCCCAAACTCTGGTGCAGCACCAAACTTTATAAAGAAATTCCTTCAGGACCACAAGTCACAGATAACCCCAGTACACTCAGAGCAGAGATGATCAAATACTCCACTGAGTCCTTTTGATAGGTTAACAGGCAAGAAGAAACAGAGAGACATATGAACAAAATGATGAACACCAAATGGAACCATAGAACCTCTACCGGAATATCCACCTTAATACTTAAGAGAATAACACTTTCTACTCCATCGCCCCAGAGAACAGGCCTCCAAAATCGGCCACATGTTGGGACACAGAAAAACCTCCACTAATACAAAAAGATTAAAATATTTTCATGCATTCTATCAGACCACAGGGCAAATAAAGCTCAACTCAACACCAGAACAAGCCCTACTTGCCTACAAGAACACATGGAGACATGGAGACTAAACAACACACGCTTGAATAATGAATGGGCCAGGAAGAATTAAAGAAAAGAAATAAAAGCATTTTCTGGAACTGAATGACAATGACAATACAACACAAACAAACCTGCGATACCTTAAAAGCAGTCCTAAGAGGAAGTTTAATAGCCCTGGTGACTACATTAGAAAAACAAAAGAGCACAAGTGAAATCCTAACACTACAGCTAAAGCACTTGAGAGGCAAACAACAGATGAATGAACCCTAAAGGCAACAGACAGAAGAAAAATAACAAAAATCAGAGCAGAAATCAAAGAAAACAATACAAAAAACAATGAATCAAAAAGTCAAGTCCATGAAAAGAATAAACAAAGAGAACAACTCTAGCCCAGTTAAAACCAAAAGAAAGAAAAACAGCTCCCAAATCAGTTAATCCATGAGCAAAAGGGGAAATATCACAACAGACAAGGGAAAAGATCCAGAAAATCATACGGGAAGACTTTAAGAACCTATACTCTAAACCAAGTTTGACAATCTAGAAGAAATGGATTAATATCTGAATCCTGGGAATCACCAAAGCTCAAACCAAGAAGAGATCGACAGCTTAAATAGACTCATAACACATGTAGAAATGGAGATTTAATAAGAAAACCTCCCAACTAAAAAAAAAAAAAAAAAAAAAAAAAAAAAAAATAAATCCCAGGCCCATAGATGGTTTCCCTGCAGAATTCTATAAACATGTCAAAAAGCCTACAACCATTAATACTGAACTGTTTTAGAAGGATACAATCAGAGGAATTCTCCCAAATTACTTATATGAAGCCAGCATCACTCTATCACTAAAACCAGGCAATCTTCCTTATGAATACAGAATGCCAAAATTCGAAACAGGATACTGGCAAATCGCAATACAGACCCCCACATCAAGAAGATCATCCATCATGACCAATTTTGATTCATACCAGAGATGCAGGGATGGTTCAACATAGGAAAATCATTAAATATCATAAAGCATATAAATGGAATAAAGAAAAAAACACACATCATCATCATCTCAAATTGATGCTGAAAAAGCCTTTGACAAAATCCAGCAATCCCTTCATCTTAAAGTCCTGAAGGAATTGGATTGGAGGGATCATTCCTCAATGTTAATCAAAGCCATATCAGGAAAACCACAGCCAATATCATCCTAAATGGGGAAAATGACAGAATAATTCCCTTTAAAGGGAGAAACCGGCAAGGCTTGCCCCTGTCACCACTCACTTCAATATAGTGCTTGAAAACAATTGCTAGGGCAATAGGCAATAAAAGGAAATTAAAGGAGTACCAATTGGAAAAGGGGAAGTCAAACTATCCTTTTTTTGTTGATGATATGATTGTTTTACTTAAGGATGCTAAAAACTCCACTAAAAACGTCCTAGAAATGATTAACAGCTTCAGCAAAGAGTGGCAGGATACAAAATTAATCGTCAAAAATAAATGGCCTTTCTTTACACCAAGAACAAACAACTGAGAAGAATTTCAAAGAGACCTTCCCACTACCCAATCACGATAGACTCAAAAACAATAAAATACCTGGAAAAAACCTAACCAAAGAATACAAGGATATCTACCACAAGAATTTTAAACTTTAAAGAAAGAAATTGAAGAGGACAGCAAAGATGGAAAAACCTCCCATGCTCATGGATTGGGAAAATCTAACACTGTAAAAATGTACATTGTTACCGAAACTCTGTATAGATTTAGCGCAATTCCAAACAATATCCCTAAGAGTTTCTTCACAGGCTTGGAAAAAAAGTCCTTAAATTCATTTGGAAAAAAAAACAAGAAACACCCCGAATAGAGAGTATAGCCAAAACAACCCGGAGTAAAAAGAGGTACAACAGCAGGGATCTCTACACCAGACTTCAAACTACACTACAGGGCGATTATTTATAAAAACAGCCTGGTACTGGCAAAACGTGACCTGGTTGACCAATGGAACAAACTGAAGATCCAAATCTGAGCACATAACAATTTCAATCAACCATCTTATATTTGATATGGGGGCCAAGAAGACACAATGGAGAATAGACAGCATCTTCAGCAAGTTGGTGTTGGCAAAACTGGATCACCACGGGTAGAAATGAAATTAAACCCCTACCCCTCTGCGCACTGTAGAAAAGTCAACGCCAGATGGATCAAAGACCTCAACATGAAACCCAAACTCTGAAGGAGATGAAGAAAAAGTTGACAGCAGACTATAAGACAAGCACCATATGTAAAGGACTTTCTAAGTCAGACAGTAGCTGCGCAAGACTTAAGGTCAACAATTGACAAATGGGACCCATTAAACTCAAAAGCTTCTGTACTCAAAAGAAACAATCAAAAGGGGAAGGAAGAGAAATCCCACAGAGTGGGGAGGAAACCTTCACTGCATAAACATCTGACAAAGCATTTGATTTCCAGAATATAATTAAACTATACTCAAAAAACAAAGATAAAGAAAACAAATGACCCACTCAATAGAATGGATCAAAGAACTGAACAGAGACTTCACAGTGAGGATTAGAGATGGCTGAGAAACAAACTTAAGAATTGGTACAACATCATTAATCCATTAAGGAAATGCAAATCAAAACCACTTTAAGATCATCTACTCCAATAAGACTTGCTTAGGATAAGAAAACAAATAATACCAAGTGCTGGAAGGTTTGTGGGGAAAGGGGAACACTCATCCACTGCGTGGTGGGGAATGTATACAGCTTGTGCAGCCACTATGGAAGCAGTGTGAAACGCTTGAAACTCTTGAAAGAACTTGGAATGAACTTGCCAACCGACCCAGCCATACCACTCCGGCATGTACCCTCAAGACTCAACCCACCACAGAGATACATGAAAGGCCATGTGTTATTTCAGAATCTCTTCACAATAGCAAAGAGCTGGAACGCATCCAAATACCCTCAACTGATGAGTGGATAGAGAAAATGTGGTAAACCTACACAATGCAGTTCTTATGCAGGCAGTAAAGAAAGACGAGATATCATGAGTTTTGCAGGAAAAATGGCTGGAGCTAGAGGACATCATGCTGAGGAAGTAACTCAGGTCCCAGAAAAACAAAGGACGAATGTTATCCCTCACCTATGGATGCTAGCACAAATTACCCATTGTAATTATTTCCTGTGCATGGCTCCTTGAGCTTTTGTCCCAAAGCAGTTGGGAGTGATGCATATTGGAACAGACAATAAAATCAACAACAACAACAATGACAAGAGAAAGGACTGCAATAAAGAACTGACGGAAACAGTGAAATTCTGCGCAAAACAGTCAACTTCCCATGGAAATGCTTGTACTCATGGATTATCACTTATAGCTAAAAATGAAAAAAAAAAAAACTGAGAGAAAGATGCAGGACAGTTATGGCAGAATGCATGATCTGGGATGGGGTGGGGGTGGGGGGGGGAGGGAAAGGGAAATAAGCCTGAACTGAATTGGAAAAAATGTATGAAATGCACAAAGCATTAATAAAAACTAATTAAAAAAAATTATACCCTGGGATGGAGAGATAGCTCAGAGATTTAAGAACACTTGCTGCTCTTCCAGAACCGGATTCAATTCCCTGCACCCACATGGCAGCTAACAACTATGTGTAACTCCAGTTCAAGGGGACCTAACGCCATCTTCTGTCCTTTTTGTGCTTTGCATGATATCCATGAACTTATATACATGCAAGCAATACATTCACACAAATAAAATGAAAATAATAAATAAAAAATTATCCTATATCCTGCTACTAGTCCTTTTACTTATATGGCCTAAATACATTTTAGACCATTATTTAAAACAATCTTCAAGATCTCTGTATTCTCCAGTGTTCCCTGTTCACTCTCTCAGATGTCAGGCCTGCTCAAGTCACTTGGCTCCATGTACCCCCACTCCACAAGACCTATGTGTTTCTCCTGAAACATGACTTCTCCTAATACAGCATTCCATGTCCAGATTCTCAAATCCCATTCACACTGGGATCATGGAACTCCTTGTAGGCTCCAGACTAATGAGTTCTTGCAGGCATGTGAGTTATCTCCAGACATATGATTTTCCAAATGAAAGCATTCCATATCTGTGGTACCAGCACTAACATCAGCTTGGATTGAACAGCAGCTCTGTGCATCACCTGAGTCCTGTGAGTTCTTCAACCCTAGGATTTCCTGTTCACATCCCACATTCTGGGTTTGTCTATGGTGCTGTACCCAAGTGCACCAATCAGACCTCTGAGCTCCCCAGCTCCACTATTCATTTTACCTTGTCCCACTCTCCAAGGCAAAAGTCACTACATCTCATTAGATGAAAAAATGTTTGACAAAATCTAACATGTTTTCAGTGTAAAAGTCATGGAGATTCTAACGATACACAAGACCTATTTCAAAACAATAAAGAAAATATGCAAAAAAATAATAAGAAAAGAATATATGCAGGAGATCCTTAGCCAACGCCCTATGAAATTGAGAGGAACTCAAAACAGTTATACTAAAATCAGGAACAAAGCAATATTCCACTCTCTATAGAGCCTGAAGTTTTAGATAGAGTGATAAGACAAGTGATTTGATAAAATATATTAAAATTGTAAAAGAAGAAGCCGGGTGTGGTGGCACACGCCTTTAATCCTAGCACTTGGGAGGCAGAGGCAGGCGGATCTTTGTGAGTTCAAGGCCAGCCTGGTCTACAGAGTGAGTTCCAGGACAGCTGGGGCTACAGGGAGACCCTGTCTCGAAAAAGACCAAAAAATAAATTGTAAAAGAAGAATCAAATTACCCTTAATTCAAGGTGATGCGATTCCAGAAATAAAATACACTAAAAACTACACTGTAAAACTTCTAGAATTGATAATCACATTTGACAAAGTAGCAGAATGTGAGATTAATACCCTCAATAAGCACCATATCTATGTACAACAACCATCTTACTAAGTAAGAAATCACAAGAAAGACAAAGATTGGTATGAAATTTGTTAAGATATATATAGCACAAGATAACAGAGGATTAAAAGAACTTCCATACTCATGAAATACTGGGATTAACATTGTACAAATGGTGATTCTACCAAAAGCCATCCACGGATTCAATACAATCTCCACTAAAAGTTCAAAAGAATTCTTCAGAAAATTGAAAAAAATAATCTTAAATTTCATAGAGAAACACATATGCTGGACAGATTAGCCCAAATATAAATGAAAAATAGAAGAGCTATCCTGATTCCACATTCTACTATAGAGCTATACTAATAAAAATAGTAAGGTACTAGCATCAAAACAGGCACACTGACAAATGGAATAGAGTAAAGGATATACATTTAATTACACGTGTTTACAGCACCTGATTTTTTTCAAGGGGGCTAAAAGACACTTTGAATAAAGCATGTTCAGTGAATAATGCTGTTCATTCTAGAAAGCTACATGTTGAAAAATAAAATTACATCCATATTTCTTACCCTTCCCAAAACTCAACTCCAAATTGAATAGGGACCTCAACATAATACTTGGTACCCCTAATTTGATAAAGGAGAAAGTAAGGAATAAACTGCAACTTATAGAAACAGGAAAGGCTGTTCTGAACAGAACCACTACTGCCCAGGAGTTAAGATGTAAAATTAACTAATAGGACATCATGGAATTAACAAAAAACTGTATACCAAAGGAAAACATCACCTGATTGAAGAGGAAAACAACAGAATGAGAAACAGTCTTTATCAGCTATATATCTAACAGAAGGTAGGTATCTGGGATAAAGAAAGACCCACAAAACTAAACATAAACATAAATGAATTAAAAACTAGAACAGGGGCTGGAGAGATGTCTCTGTGGTTAAGAGAACTGACTGTTCTTGCAGAGTACCCAGGTTCGATTCCCTGCACCCACATGGCAACCAAGAACCATCTTAAGCTGGGCATGATGGCACAAGACTTTAATCCCAGCACTTGGGAGGCAGAAGCAGGCAGATCTCTGTGAGTTCAAGGCCAGCCTGGTGTACAGAGCAAGCTCTAGGCCAGCTGGGAATAAAAAGAGAGCCTGTCTCAAATAAATAAATAAATAAATAAATAAATAAATAAATAAAACTGGAGCAAGGAACTAAACAATGAGTTTTCATAGATGAAATGAAAATGGCTGAAAAAGAGTTTCAAACCCAGACACTGTGGGTGAGTGCCGCCCGAGTTGTGGCCGGGGTGTGTGCAGACTTGTGTGTCAGCCCAGAGAGTTCTGGGAGCTTGGAGATGAGGTTGAAACCCAGACACTGGGGGCGACTGCTTCCTGAGCAGCTGGGGTAGGGGGTACCAACGTGCATGCTAAACAAGAAACCAAACCCTCCCCCTTCAGAAGGTCTCATTTGGGTTGTTACCCATCCAGCTCTTGCAGAACAGAAAGGGAAGAGTGAACTATACCTTCCAATATATAAACAAAATTGAAATCCTCAAACCTAGACAAGTCAACACTCCATACATAAGGAGAATACAAAGAAGGCATCTGAAAGAATCAAGGAAAGCAATCATTCAACAAGATGCAGAGGAATTCAACATTCACATCATAATACAGGCAAAAGTCAAACCACATGCCAAGAGCACAATGACAGAACAATATGGGAAAAGCATAATGTAACGACACTCCAATGTCTATAGAGCCTGTGGAGGACTCCTGCAATGGGATCTCCCTAGAGGTAACCAGGACACAGATCATAGAATAACAATCACAGGTATATTCAAAGAAATCGTAGAACCAATGGGAGAGAAAGAAAAACTCAGAAAGGACCTAGAGGGAGAAAGACCAAAATTTGGAAAGAACTAAAAGGAGAAAATGACAGAAACTGGAAAGTGCTAGAGAGAGAAAATAACAAACATTGGAAGGAATTGGAAACACTAAAAAGATCCCATACTGAAATGAAAAAGGATACCAATGAGAGAAACAAGGAGCTACAAGAAAAGATTGAAAAGCTCCAAAAGAAAGTGGAAATACTAAAGAAAACACAGGAAGAAATGAAAAAGGAAATTGAACAGTTACCCAATCAAGAAGAAAGAATGGGAAAAAGCCTCAGAAGCAGAATGGAGGAAGTAGAATAAAGAAAATCAGACCTAGAAGATAACAGAGAACAACTAAAAAGCTCAAGTAAAGACCATGAAAAATTTAAAAATACACAAGAGTGGAACAACCAAGAAATGTGTGACACTATGGAAGATCAAACCTATGCATCATAGGGATAGATGAAGGAGAAGAATCCCAAGATCATGGTATTGATCAGATTGTCAACAGAATAATAGACGAAATTTCCCCCAAATTAAAAAAAGACAAACACATACATACACAAGAAGCACATAGAACGCAAAATAGACTAGACCAGAAAAGAAAATCTCTCTGCTATATCATAGTTAAAAGACTGGACACCCAAAACAAAGAAAATTCTGAAAGCCACAAGAGAAATCAACAAGTTACATATAAGGGGAAACCTATCAGAAATACAGCAGACTTTACAGTGAAAAATATGAAAGCCAGAATAACATGGACCAAAACATTCCTAGTGATAAACGACTATAAATGCCAAGCCAGGTTTCTATACCCAGCAAAAACGTCAATTCAACTTGAAAGAAAGAGAAAAATCTTCCATGAAACAAATGACATCAAAGAAAACACGTCTGAGAAACCAACCCTTCAGAGAGTACTTGAAGCATTTCAAAGGACAGAGGAGAGGAGCAACTACCACCAGGCACCTTGAAAGATATCTTAATAAAAGTAGAAATGCAGAAATAGAAACCTAGAGGAAAAATGCAAACAGATAATAAGGTGAAAGGTAGCAACACACAACTCTAAATTATAACCTTAAATATTAATGGACTAAACTCCCAAATCAAAATGCATAGAATGGGAGAATGGATTAGGAAACATAATCCAATGATATGCTGTCTAAAAGAAACCCATCTCACCCTCAAGGATCAGCATCAACTTAAAGTGAAAGGATGGAAAAAATATTACAAGCAAATGGTACCAAAAAGAAAGCATGGGTTGCTACCTTAATATCAAACAAAAAAGACTTCAAAATAGAAGCTATAACAAGAGACAAAGAGACCATTATATCCTTATCAAAGGGAAAATTAACCATGAAGATTTCACAATCATGAATATATATGCACCAAACTCTGGTGCACTGATCTTTATAAATACAACTCTACAGGACTTCAAGGCACAGATTAACCCCAGCACACTCAAAGTAGGGGACTTCAATACCCCAATGAGTCCTTTGGACAGATCAACTGGACAAAGAATAAACAGAGAGACATCTGAACTGAACAATGAAATACAGGAAATGGACCTCACAGACATCTTCTGAATATTCCATCCAAGCACCAGAGAATATACTTTCTACTCAACATCCCATGGCACATTCTTCAAAATTGACCACATACTTGGACACAGAATAAAACCTCAACAAACACAAAAAATCATTGAAATAATTTTATGCATTTTATCAGATCATAGTGCAATAAAGCTCAATATCAACATTGGGATAAGTCCTGCTACCTACAGGAACACATGAAGACTAAACAACACACTGCTAAATAATGAATGTGTCAAGGAAGAAATAAAGAAAGAAATAAAAGCATTCCTGGATCTAAACAACAATGACAGTGCAACACAACAAAACCTATGGGAGATTTTAAAAGCAGTCCTAAGAGGGAAGTTTATAGCCCTGGGTGCCTATATTAAAAACAACAACAACAACAACAACAACAACAACAACAACAAAACAGAAAGAGCACAGATAAATGAGATAACAATCCAGCTAAAAACACTTGAAAGACAACAACAAATAAACCCTAAATGCAACAGACAGAGAGAAATAACAAAAATCAAAGCAGAAATTAATGAAATAGAAACAAAGAAAACAATAAAAAACAATGAATCCAAAAGTTGGTTCTTTGAGAGAACGGAGGGACCCCTTAGCCCAGTTAACCAAAAGAAATAAAGAGCAACTCCAAATCACTAGAATTCATGATGAAAGGGGAAATATCATTACGGACAGTCAAAAGATCCAGACAATCATACAAGAATGATTCAAAAGCCTATAGTGTACTACGTTTGAATACCTAAGAGAAATGGATGAATATCTGCAATCCAAGGAATCACCAAAGCTAAACCAAGAAGAGAGTGACAGCTTACACAGACCCATAATATGTGAAGAAATTGAAAATATAGTAAGAGATCTCCCAACTAAAAAATACCCAGGTCCAGATGGTTTCACAGCAGAATTCTATAACACATTTAAGACGAATTACAACCCTTATTACTCAAACTGCTCAGAAAGATACAAGGAGAGGGAAATCTCCCGAATTCCTTCTATGAAGACAGTGTCACTGTAATACTAAAACTAAGAAAGGATGCAACCAAAAAAGAGAACTACAGATCCATCTCATTAATGAACTCAGATGCAAATATTCTCAACAAAATACTTGAAAAACATATACAGAGCAGCATCAAAAAGACAATTCACCATGATCCAGTTGGATTCATACCAGAGATGCAGGGAATGTTCAGCATAGGAAATCAGTAAATATGATAAAACACATAAATGGACTGAAGGACAAAAAACACATGATCATCTCAATTGATTCCGAAAAAGACTGACAAAATCCAACATCCCTTCATGATTAAAGTACTAGAGGGAATTGGACTGGAAGGATCATTCCTCAACATAATCAAAGCCATATATTAGAAACCCACAGTCAGCATCATCCTAAATGGAGAAATGTTAGAAAAATTCCCCATAAATGTAGTAACCTGACAATGCTGACCCTCGTTGCCACTCCTCTTCAATATAGAGCTTGAAATACTGGGTAGGGGATTAAGGAAAAAAAGAATATCAAAGGAATACTAATTGCAAAAGAGGAAGAAAATCTATCCATTTTGCAGACAATATTTGATCATTTACCAAAAGGATGCTAAAAACTCCATCAGAAAACTTCTAAAAATGATTAAGAATAAAGTGGCCGGACACAAAATTAACTTAGAAAAATCAGTAGCCTTTCTTTACACGAACAACAAGCAACTGAAGAAGTAATACAAGGAGACCTTCCCAATAACAGTACCCTCAAAAACAATAAAATACCTAGGAATAAACCTAAGCAAAACCATCAAAGATCTCCACAACAATATCATAAACTCCTGAAGAAGGAGATTGAAGAAGACATCAGAAGACGGAAAGACCTCTGACACTCATGAACTGGAAAAATTAATATAGTAAAAATGTCCATTCTAACAAATTAATGTAGAGATTGAATGTAATTCCAATTGAAATCCCCAGGAAATTCTTCACAGACATGGACTTTTTTTTTAATTCATATAGAACAACAAAAGACCTGGAATAGCCAAAGCCACCTTGAGTAAAAAGAGCAATACAGGCGGGATTTCTATACCAGATATGAAACTATACTACAGGGCTATAGTCATAAAAATAGGCTTGTACTGTCACAAGAAAACAGACCTATAGACCAATGGATCAAAACTGAAGATCCAAACTTGAACACATACAATTTAAACCACCTTATATTTGACAAGAGGACCAAAAAGACTCAATGGAAGAAAGACAGTGTGGTGGTCTGAATGAGACTGTCCCCCACAGGCATTAAGTATTCAGACATTTCATCCCCAGTTGGTGGCACTTGTCTGGGAAGTCTTAGAATGTATGGCCATGCTCGAGGAAGTACGTCACTGGGGTCGGGCTTAATGAGTTTAACAGGCTTTGCCAGTCTCCAGTCTCTCTCTCTCTCTCTCTCTCTCTCTCTCTCTCTCTCTCTCTCTCTCGGCTTCTGGTGCCCATTGGAGATGTGAACCTTGGCATTCTGCTCCAGCCCCGGCCACCATGCCTCCCTGCCACAATGGACTCTTAATTCCCTGGAATTATCAATCAAAAGGTCAAATAACATCTTCCTTTATAAATTCTCTTGGTCATGGTGGTTTTATCATAGCAAAAGGAAAAGTGACTAATACAGATAGCATCTTCAGCTAATGGTATTGGCAAAACTGGATCACCACTTGTAGAAGAACAAAATTAAACCCCTGCCTCTCACCCTGTACAAAAATCAACTCCAAATGGATCAAAACTTCAATGTGAAACACCAAAATCTGAAGGCGATGGAAGAAAAAGTTAGCAGCAACTTAGAATATATAGGTGTGGGAAAAGACTTTCTAAATCAGATCAGACAGCAGATGCACAGAAAATATGGCCGAAAATTGACAAGTGGAACCTTTTTTTTTTTTTTTTTTCTTTTGAGCAGGGTCCTCCCTGTACCGCAGCTGTCCTGGAACTCACTGTAGACCAGGCTGGTCTTGAACTGAAAAAGATCCACCCGCCTCTGCATCCAGTGACCAAGGGGAACCTTATTAAACTCAAAAGTTATTGTACAGCAAAAGAAACATTTGGGAAGTGAAGAGAAACCCAGAATTGGGAGAAAACCTTCAATGCTGATACATCTGAACAGAGCATCAACTTCCAAATATATAAACTAGTCAAAAAACAAGAAGTAAGAAAAAAACAAATGACTCACTCAGAGATGGAGTAAAGAGCTGAGAGAGACCTTCACAACTTAGGAAATAGAGATGGCTGAGAAACATATTAAAAAGTGTTAAACCATGCTAATAATTAAGGAAATGGCAAATTAAAACCACTTAAAGATATCATCTTACCCCAATAGGCTGGCAAGGATAAAAAAAAAAAAAAAAAAAAAAACAGAGATCTAAAATGCTGATAGTGTGGGGAAGGGGAACACTCATTCATGTTTTGTGGAAATGCAAACTTGTACAAACACAATGGAAAGCATGGAGAACCCTTAACACAAGAAAATTTAATTCATGGAAATTAAGAAACAATACCATCCAAACACTGTGTCTATGCAAAGTAACCTACCATAACAACAATTAGTACTGTTTAAAATACCTATATATTCTAATTGCGTGTGCTTCATTAGTAATTGGATCAAAAGGCTATATACTATACTTTTTAATACCTTAATCTAATTGCATGTGCTTCATTAGTAGGATCGAAAGGTTATGCCTGGACAAGCTGGCAGCCCATGAAAGAAAACAGCCAGAATTTACTAGAGACCAAGACAACAGCTCCAGAGAAAGTAGACTGTTTTGCTTCTCATCCACCTGTGCCCCTTTTCTAAGCCTAGGGAACAATCTGTGGAAAAGGGGGCGCAGTAGAATGTAAGGGCTGCAATTGGGGTGAATGGTGAAACTACAACAATATAGACTGGACACTCATTTGATCAACTTGATTGAACATACAAGCCCCCCCCCTGCTGGATGGTGGGACCCATGAGCTGTGTGGGTTTGGGCACAACTACTTGCAAATTGGTTTTACATGAAGGATGCTTGTACTCACAAATTTTCACTTATTGTTAAAAAATGTAAACAAAACAAAATAAAACAAAAAAACAGAGAAAGATACAGAAAAGTTATGGCAGAATGCATGATCTGGGATGGGTAGGGGTGGGGTGGGGGGAAGGGAAATGGATATATGCCTGAACTGAATTACAAAGTGATGTATGTAATACACAAAGCATCAATTAAAAAAAGACTCAAAATGAGCCTACCACCTGATTCAGCCATACCCCTTCTGGGAATATATCCATCAGACTCTTCCTACCACAGAGATATATGACCGCCATGTTTATTGCAGCTCTCTTCACAATAGCAAATAACTGGAACCAACCCAAGTGCCCCTCAACCAATGAGTGGATAGAGAAAATGTGGTACATCTACACAATGGAGTTTTATGCAGCGGTAAAGACAGATGACATCAAGAAATTTGCAGGTAAATGAATGGAACTAGAACATCTTATGCTAAGTGAAGTAACACAACCCCAGAAAAACTAAAGATGAATGGTATCCCTCATTTGTGGATGCTAGTACCAAGTACCTAGTTGTAAGACAAACTGAGCAACGTTAATGTTATACTCCTCATGATCTAAAGACATTTGTGCTCTTGCATTGTGAATCCCTACACAAGTTCTAGAGCTGACCAGACATTTATTTTCAGACCTTGGGTTTTTGGTACATGATGGAGTACATATGAGCATCTTTTAGAGTAATATGGGATTAAAATAGAAAGATGCAAGTCAAGAAAGATGATATAGAGATAACATACAGTTTGTTTCCAAAGGATACAATTTTAATGTGGGTGCAATGTCATAGGCTGGTGCAACTTAGCCTTTCTGGGTGCTTAATGACCATAATTAAAGCCCATACCAATTTGGCTGAGGAACCTAAGGGATAACTTTGTTCCTTGCCATCAGAGGTCAACCAACTCTTATGGGATTATGCATGGGGGAATCTGTTGAAATGTCCTGTGAATGTGAGTCACCAGACTTCCTGTTCAGGGAAGACTTGGAGAGCCACCAATGGGACTTCAGCCAGTGTCCTGTCTACAAGAGGAAAGTCTGTTTATGCTTCAGAAAAGGAAGCCTATTCTAGCAAGACCTGATTTTGTCCTCAAGTGGATGGAACTGGTAAATGAAAAGCTGAAGGGAGAAAGGCTATCCCACCCTCCCCCCCCAAAAAAAAAACCCGAGAGACCACTGAGAGCCAGTTCCACAACTGACCTTGAGAAAACAAAAACCTTGGTTAATCTGAGCTAACTGTGTGGCCTTAAGCATCCAAAAGGAAAGTACAACGAGTTATAAATAATCAGTAAGACTAGAGAAACTGTACTGCAGACATAAAACTTGAGATCTTAGTAAAAAGACAAAAAGATAAAAAAGAGAGAGTACCGTTGTTTGGCCTGTCTTCAATTCTTACCGGTAAGGGCATCTACTCTGTGGCTGCCACCACTTTGGGCACTCTGAAAAGACATGAGACACAGCTTTTTCAACTTCCAATATGGAATGAAGACTTATGTCTCTCCAAGAATGCTCTAAACCTTCAATACCAGATGGGGACTAAGGAGATACCTAGCTTGTGGACTAAACAGTTATGGGGATGTCAGCCTCATCAGAATATAGACTGTCATTGTTGGACTACCTGGACTGTATCATGGAGGCCAGTACAGGGGTATCAAGACAGGATGCATGCTTACTGGACTTCATTTGGGGGACCATTGCAGAGAAAGACCCCAATGTGGAGCAAAAGTGTAGGATTGATGGTTGTTTGGGATTGACAAGGAGGAACCTTTGAGCACTTCCTTAAGGTAACATGGCACCTTTTAGGAAAAAAAAATTCCTACAATTCAAAAAAAAAAAAAAAAAGAAAAAATTTCTGAAAAAAATTTTAATGTTCAACATCTTTAGACAACTGGAAAACACTAGTATAACTATTTTGAGATTTCACCTTATGTCAGTTAGAATGGCTACGATCCAAAATACAAATGATGACAAATGCTGGGAAAGATGTGGGGGGAGAAGAACATTTACTCACTGCTGGTGGAGTACAAATTAGTACAGCCACTATGGAAATCCGTGTGGAGTTTCCTCTAAAACAAAACATCATTTTACCAAATATCCAGCCATACCACTTGTGACACGTTTATTATGGATTCTATATACTACTAAAGAGATTATTCTTCATCCATCTTCATTGCTGTTGTAGTCACAATAGCCAGGAAATTATAAAAAAACTAGACATTAATCATCTGACAAGTAGTTTAATTGTGGTCTATTTACACAAGAAAATATGATTCAGGTAGAATGATGAAATATTCAGGTAAATGGAAGTAAATGAAAACAGTCACCTGGAGCCAAGTAACCCTGACCCAAAATAGAGAAATATTGCATTTCTTTCTCATAAGTGAATGCTAGATTTTTTTTTTGGTCTTTTCAAGACAGGGTCTCCCTGTATCCCCAGCTGTTCTGGAACTCACTCTGTAGACCAGGCTGGCCTTGAACTCACAAAGATCCGCCTGCCTCTGCCTCCCAAGTGCTAGGACTAAAGGCGTGCGCCACCACGCCCTGCATGAATGCTAGATTTTAATATTCAGATTGGTATGTTCCAATTTGGAAAACCATATTGGTCAAGTGCCTAATAAAAGGCTATGGCAGAGGATCATGTGCGGGGAGATAGAATTCAGTTATATAAAGGGAGAAAGGTAAATAATGGGATAAGATATGTTAAAAGGGCTTCACAAAACAATGAAAGGGCTGGGAGGGAGTAAGGGAAAGGCTAACTAACACAAAAGTAATTTTGAAAAAATTGTATGAAAAATTTCTACTATAGAAGCTTCTTAAAATGTATACACTTAAATATATAAAGAGTTTTAATTAAGTTTTCCTAAAATGGATGTTCAGTGGTCCCACCAGAAAGAACAGACTAGCAAATAATCTCAGCACTAGGAATGGACTCCATCTTTCTGGAGTTGTAGACCAGAAGAGGTCCCATAGACTCTCAAACATTACCTGCTCTTGCCATTGCTCTTGGTTACCCTCTAGAATTGGGCAGCAATACAGTATTATTGAGGATACTATATATGTGAGTCAAAGAAAAGACAAGGAGATATCAAGCTGGTACTGACCTCCAAGTTTTACCTTTACTGGTTAGCTTTCATAGGACTTGATGGGGTTATGCATGCTACTAGAAAAGTAATCACCAATCTTACCCAGATGTGAAATCTGCAAGCTAAAACTAGCCGGTTAATACTTATTCTATCAATAGTCACACAAATTTTACAGAAGTAACTAATCATTTTCTGATTGGCTTTAAGGTCCACATCACAAGGTGGAACCCATAACTGACAGTGTTATCAAAGCCAAGAACCTGTGGCTACACAGTTCACAGGCAATAGATGAGAAACTAGTATTACTATTCTGCTAAATAGATGTAGTAGTAAACCAACTCCTAATGACTTATTATGCAAATAGAGTAGTGTATTTCCAAACAGCACCAGAGAATCTTCTTACAGTATATGATAATTAAAGTAGGGGCCTCCCAACTCATTAAATTGAGAGAAAACGTGACTAAAGAGCACTCACTCCTAAATAAAATACCTATATCATACCTCCCTCCCAAGGACCAGGAATTATTGGGGAATTGGGGGAAGAAATGTTTTAAGAGCCAGAGGTGGAAGATGAATAAAAGTAAACCAAGTTGTGTGCACACCACAGGCTCTGCACATTTGATCCCCAAGTGTTTGTAACAGCATGCACAAAACTTGAACAAATCAAGCAAGATAAAATCCCAGCATGAGGGGCTGGTGAGATGGCTCAGCAGTTAAGAGCACCCATTGCTCTGGCAGAGGACTGGGGTTTGGTTCCCAGCACCCACATAGTGGCTAAGAACCGTCTTTAACTCCAGTTCCAGGGGACTATGACATCCTCTTCTGACCTCTGCAAAATTGCATGACACCGGTGCACCTACCTACATGCAGACAGTACACTCAGATACATTAAAAAAGTCCCAGCACGAAGCACGCCTTTAATCCTAGCACTGGGGAGGCAGAGGCAGGCAGATCTTTGTGAGTTCAATGCCAGCCTGGTCTAAGTGTGAGTTACAGGACAGCCGGGGCTACAGGGAGACCCTGTCTTGAAAATACCAAAAAAAAGAAAAAAAAAAGATACATAATAAAGATTACATGAAGGTGGAAGGCAAGTATGATGAAGGTGGAAAGGGGAGGTCATTCGAATATGATCAAAGTTAATTTTATGAAATTCTCACAGAATAAATTATATAGTTTTAAAATGTAGGTTTTAATGCTTTTCTCTCCATGGAAGCTTCATTTAGTATTACAATTTTATTTAAGTCAATGTTAAGTCCTTTTGATAAAAAAGAAAATGCAGAGTAGATTTTGTCCAATCTTCATGCTGAGAAAAAATCAATGACACTTAAACTTCTCAAAGTACATAGTTCATTCCTGTAGTGAAACTAAAATTTAAATTTATTCTCTCCCTGTTATATCAATCAACATGTCAGGAATAAAGGAATGAATGCAAAAGCATGCAGGAGAAACCAACTATTAGATTCATGCAGGGATTCTTAATCAAATACATGTTGGATCAAAATTATAAGTGGTTACACCATTACATACTTTCACCATGGGCAAGAAAGTAACTTCCCAGCAGTGATAGAACAAAATTACTTAAATATAAACAAATCATATTACAAATTCTACTATTTCCTCAATGGCTATTAACCATAAGGCCTGACAATTCCCAGGAATTATTAGCTACTATTTTATGAAATGTTTTCATGTTTCTATGTCTATTAATCCTTTGGAACTTGGCTCAATGTAGTAGATGCCATGAGTATTTTGCAAGGAAACTTGTTTTGTAAATATATTATTTCAGTACTTTAATAGGGATTCATAATCAATACCAAAATTTATATCTGTATATAGTGTGTTCATTTGTCATTAAGTAAATCTTTGAGCTATGCAATATTGCTGGAAGTATAAACTCATGAATATATTCTTGCTTATAGATAGGTATGTTGCTTGGAACAACTCAATTCTTAGTATGAAACTACTTTGGTAAAATATTTTAAAATGTATTTTCATTAAAATAATAATATATTAACATCTCTAAGATGTGTTGAATTAGAAAGTAGACATGAAGCTGGGCGTGGTGGCACATGCCTTTAATCCTAGCGCTTGGGAGGCAGAGGCAGGCGGACCTTTGTGAGTTCAAGGCCAGCCTGGTCTACAGAGTGAGTTCCAGGACAGCTGGGGCTATAGAGAGACCGTGTCTCGAAAACACCAAAAAAAAAAAAAAAAGTAGACATGACTAAATCAACATAAGAGTCAGATTTTACTAAAGAAAGAATAATTGCTCTTACTGAGTAGATCAGTATCAAATATCTAAACAAATTGTAAGACATGGACAAAGAAAAAAGATGAAGTTGCATAGTGTTTGGAGATATTATGATGAGCTTGCCATAAAAGTCCTAAGGGGGAGAAGTGGTATTAGAAGAATATAGCTAAGGCTGGCAATTGTGTGCTACCACCATGAACTTAGAGCATTGCAATTTAAAGCTAAAATCTCAGACAAAATACCCTGTGAAAGAAGTAACTTCTTTGACAAACTGTTTAATAAAAAATAAGATGGCGTTAATACCCTGACTCCATTCTTCCTCCTTCTTTCAAACTAGCATCCAGTATCACTTCTTGGTTGAAATTAAAAGGTATCCATTTATGTAAACAGTAACATAAAGTCAACTGTCAACGCTCAATCCATGGAGATGTACTAGGAAGCTTGTGGGACAGGAAAAAAATCTTGGGAAGAGGCAGGAGGTAAGTAGTTCGATGCCTAAAAGTATAACAGGTACAGATGTTCAATAAGAAATCTCAAAACTATTAATCAGAACAAGAGCTACCCAACTGAAATTCATATAAATTTAGAAGATCATAAAATATTAAGGACTCAGCTTGTAATCACAATTTGATAACTGATGACTTTGCTGTAGAGGACTTTTTGTCCCTGAAAATATGTTCCATGCAAAGTCGGATGAGGAACAAATAAAGGGATTTTTTTTTGAGAGCTTTATCTGGAAATGAGCCATTTTCCTAGTCAAATGGCAAGATTTCCTGGGGAGACAAAAATTGCCCCTCCTGAGACTCAGAATGAAAACCACTGAGTATATGAAGTTTGAGTATAATTATAGATAGCCAAGAAGAATCAAGAAAAAGAGATAAGAGGCTGCCCATTTAATTTATAAATTTTTTTCTATGTCACATTTCTCTGCAAAATTTTTTGGAGGAGCAAGTTTCACATGATACCTGTCATCAACAACAGTGAAGTGTATAAACTCTGATCATTTATTACAAAGAAAGGGATTCATTAAAATATCCATAAATTATTGTCTTAAAAATCTACTCTGGGGCTGGAGAGATGGCTCATTGGTTAAAAGTGCCGACTGCTCTTGCAGAGGACCCGGGTTCGATTCCCAGCACCCACATGGTGGCTAAGAACTGTCTTTAACTCCAGTTCCAGGGTAATCTGACGTCCTCTTCAGACATCCTCAGCATTGCATGACATGGGTGCACCAACCTACATGCAGATAGTACACTCATACACATAAAAATAATTAATTAATTAAAAAAAATCTCTGAGTATGGGTTAAAATAGAATTTTGAATGTTGGACAAGAAATATCACAAGGACATAGTTAAGTAAGACTCATAATCAGCATGAGAACCCTACAATTTCAACAGAGTAATAAGTATTCACAAACTAAAATTATAAATATTTTCAGTGAAAAGATATCTAAACAGCATTTTATAACGAAGTAGAAATTAAATGAATGAACATATGCAATACAAATTTTTAATTGTCCTGGAAAAATATAAACATGTGACATTAAAGCACATTTCAGGAAAGGCAGTTATTTAAAATGTCAACTTCACATGTTGCAACTTAATGTTTTAGTTGTGCAATACCTAAAATTTACTTCAAGTTATTGATACCACATTATATAAATGTTGTTCAAAATGCCCCATTAAGTGATGAAATATTTTATGCATTATGTTATAACATTTTAGATATGCATACTTAATAATACAACTGTAGATGGATGGAGAGATGGCTCAGAGGTTAAAAACACTGGGTGATCTTGCAGAGGACCCCAGGTTCAATCTCCAGGCCTTAAATGGTAGCTAACATCCATACATAACCCCAGTTCTAGGGGAATCTGAAGCCATTTTCTGGCCACTGTGGGCATTGCACAGCACAGTTGCAATGACATACATGCAGGAAATACATTCATTCACATAAAAAATAAAATTATACAGTATTTTAAGAATACAACTGTAGTCTTTAAATGGGCCTTCTCATGAAAATTTAACAAAAATCGTTCAACCTAGTGCTTCTGAAATACAACTTATCAGAAAAGTTACATGAACTTAAAAATAGGAATCCAAATGAAGAAGCTATCACTATTTTCACTTTGGAAAATTCTAAGGCCATTTCACAACATAAACAAAATGGTTATTAATAAAAATGTAAAAAATGGGGCTGGAGAGATAGCCTAGCGGTTAAGAGCACCGTCTGCTCTTACAGAGGACCGGGTTTGATCCCCAGCACCCACATGGAGGCTAAGAACGGTTTGTAACTCTAATTCCAGGAGAAATCCAGTTCCAGGGGAATCTGAGACCCTCTTCTGACCTCTGCGGCATTGCACAAGACGGGTGCACAAACCTACATGCAGACAGTACATTCATACACATACAAAAATAATAATAAATAAATAAATTTATAAAAAATGTAAAAAATAACAACCACTGAGAAAGATGAAGTGAAATGGTGACTCTTAAATACTATTTTATAAATATAAATTAGCATAGCTATTATGGAAAATAGTGTGGAGGTTATTCAAAATTGGAAAATTGAACCAAAACATATTTATCATATCACTCATATATTTAGAAGTAAATAAAATAATTACATGATACTTTTATGTTCATGTTTATTGTAGCATTTTTGCAATAGCTGATTTATTAAATCAACTGAATTATCAGTTGATTGAATATTTGAATTGTGGTAAATATANACGGGTGCACAAACCTACTGCAGACAGTACATTCATACACAGACGAAAATAAGAAGTAAATTAAATAAATTTAGAAAAAATGTAAAAAAGAACAACCACTAGAAAGATGAAGTGAAAAATGGTGGCCGCGTATACTCGTTTATAATAAATTAGCATAGTCTATATGATGGAAAATAGCTAGAGCGTCAGTGGAGGTTATTCAAAATTGGAAAATTCGAACGCAAAAGCATATTTTGATACTATCACTCATAATATTTAGAAAGAAATAAATATTTACATATACTTTTATGTTCAGTTTGTATTGACTGTAGCTTTCTTGCAATAGCTGATTTATTAAATTCAACTGAACTAATATCGATATTGAACCTGAATAATTTGAAATTGTGGTAAATATAATGGAATACGATGTGTTTTTTTTTGTTTTTGTTTTTTTTTTTTTTTTTTTTTGCTCTGTCTTTTCGAGACGGGGTCTCCCTGTAGCCCCAGATGACCTGGAACTCATTCTGTAGACCAGGCTGGCCTTGAACTCACAAAGATCCACCTGCCTCTGCCTCTCAAGTGCTAGGATTAAAGACATGCACCAACATGCCCAGCTTGGAATATTGTTTAACCATAAAATAACACATGTAATTATTTTAAGAAATATAAATGAAACTGTAACACAAACACTGAATCTTCTCCTTAATTAATAGAGGCTAAAATTCTGTCCCCGATAGCAGTAGAGTATAATACTCCATTATTGGCTATAAAGAATATGGTAGGAGAAAATGAAAGGCACATTTCTTTTTTTATAATTTTAATAAGTTTTTGTATATTTCATACAACATTTCTTAATGAAATTAACGCCCCTTCCTTATCCATATCCCCCAACCCCTTGCCAAATCTCATGTATTCTGCTATACATGTTAAGTCCTTTCTAGTCAAGAAATTTTACCTGAATGTCCCTCGGTGTAAATTCTTTCACTGGAGTCTACTCACCTCATCTAGAGATTCTAAGTAAATCATACTCTTCCCTCACCCATTCATAATGAGCCTCCAATTGTTCTCAGTCTAGGGCTGGCCCATCACCCATTTCTGTAGCTCTAGTCTGGGTCCTTGTCTGACTGAGTTGTCAGGGATCCTGTGCTTGATGCCACCATTGTCATCACGTCACATTTCTTATTAAAAACACCCCAAAAGATTGAAGGATCCTTGTGTTGGCTAATCTTGGCCACCAACTTGTCTGAATCTAGAATCAATTAAAATGCAAACCCCTTGGATCCACTGTGAGAGGTTTTCTTTTCATTTTACTTTTATTTTCCTTTCTTTCTTTCTTTCTTTCTTTCTTTCTTTCTTTCTTTCTTTCTTTCTTTTCCTTCCTTCCTTCCTTCCTTCTTTATTTTTTCCCTTTTCTATTTTTTAGAAACTGTTTCCAGGTTGCCACATTTGGCCTGGAAATCACTGTGTAGACTAGGGTAGCCTCACCTACTACATCTGCTACCCTAGTCCTGAGATTAAAGTGAGGGATTTTCTTGATCAGATTATTTGAGGCCAGAAAACCCATCCTGAACGTGGGAAGTATCTTCTGATGAAAGCTCAGATAAATGGACTTGGAAGGAGGTATTGTCTTTTGCCTGTCGGCCCTTCATACTCACTGGTGAGTGTACATGCTTTGACATTCTTTCACTGACAATACAGCCAATTTCTTTCAAAATAGCCTGAAGGCCATTAGCACTCCAGGAATTCTCCAGGCCTTCAAGGTTAGATTGAGACATCCAGCCTGATCAAGTTCAGAATTTCTCTCTCTGGTGTTAAACAGTTCCTGTTAGACTACCTTTCAATTCATATATTCATCCTAACAATTCTATTCCTTTAGAGAACCCTGACAAGTACCACCTCCAAATATATAAGGACTACTTCTACTGTTACTACTACTACTACTACTACTACTACTACTATTACTACTACTATTGCTACTACTGCTGCCCATATTATTATTGAGAAAAAAATGTTAATTATCCTTATTTGATCATTATACACTAATTTTATGTATAAAACTATAATAATGTACCCTATTGGGGCTGGAGAGATGGCCTAGCAGTTAAGAGCGCCGACTGCTCTTACAGAGGACCCGGGCTCGATCCCCAGCACCCATATGGTGGCTGAGAACCATCTGAAACTCCAATTCCAGGAGAACTCCGGTTCCAGGGGAATCTGAGACCCTCTTCTGACCTCCGCGGCATTGCACGACATGAGTGCACAAACTTGCATGCAGACAGTACATTCATACATATACAGAAATAAATAAAAAAATTATAATAATGTACCCTATAAATAAACATAAATTTCATACTACTATAAAATAAAAATAAAGTAGAAAATGTAAATTCAAATTAATTGGGGATGAATCACATGGTGCATCAATTTCTAGGATTTTGAGGAATCTCCACACTGATTTCCATCATTGCTGCATGAAATTATGATTGCCATCAGCATTGAATAAGAGTTTGTTTTTGTTTTGTTTTTTCCTTCACATCATTTCTGGAATTTGCCTTGTTTGGTTTGTATCTTAGCCATTCTTAGTGTGGAGGAAGGGGGTGTATGATGACATTTCAAAATAGTTTGAGTCAGGTGTGGTGGTGCACGCGTTTGATCAAAGAACTTGGGAGGCAGAGGCAGGCGGATCTCTGTAAGTTCAAGGCCCGCCTGGTCTACAGAGTGAGCTCCAGGCCAGCTGGGACTAAAGAGATACTCTGTCTCGAAAATTCCATAAAAACCAAAGCAACAACAACAACAACAACAACAACAACAACAAAAGTTTGAATCTGCATTCCCCTGCAGAATAAAGATTATTTTTAAGTTTTTCTTAGTCACTTGCATTGCATGTTTAGCAAACTCTCTGCCCACAAAATGTGGGGCACTCCTTTCCCGACCCTGCTACTATTCAAGCTCTTCCCACAACAGGACTCCTCACTCCCACTCTCAGAATGCTTCTGCTGCAGTCCCTCCCACTGCTTCACTCCCCACCCCGCCCTGTTCCTGTTCCAGGCCTGCCCACAAAATGTGCATCACCCCCCACCCTGCTCCTATTTGAGCTCCCCCCACAACAGTCATCTCACTCCCCTCCCTGCCAGCTCCTGCCCACAAACATCTCTTCATACCCTGTCCCACAATGGTCCTTCTTTAGCCCCGCCTGCAAGGCTTCGCACCCTGCCCAGCACAGCCCAACTTCTGTTCCTAGTCTGCCCACAAAGTGCTGCCTCTCTGACCCCGCCTTGCTGCTGACCTAGCCCCATTTAAAATGTCCCTCATCTCTCTCTGACACACTGTGCTCAGGGACTGCCCACAAAATGCTCATCTCTCCCAGCCCGGTAAAGTCTCCTCACTCACAGCACCATCCCATTCCTGTTCAAGATCTACCCACAAAGGTCTCCTTGTTCTCACCCCCAGAATGTTTCTGCAGCAGCCCCTCCTTCATGCTTCATTCCCATCCTGCCCTGACACCAAAGTGTGCTCTTAGAAGTGGTAGGTTCAGCAATGTGACACCCTATATCCAAACTCCACAAGGGGAATTGAGTGAGAGCTAGCTGAGAGGTGCGCACAAGCTGATGGAAGATGTGGATGTCAGCAGCGGGATATTTTGCATACCCATGAAGCAGAGTTTCTTCTGCTCTCCTGCCCATCAACAATTGTCCCAAAGGTCCTCTATATTGAACTCTAACTGGTTATCTCAGATATGGAACATGCTCCCAGGGCTGTGTATATCCTCCATCCTGCAAGACCAATACCTGCAACCCCCATAGGTGTTAGTATCTAGTAAAGATACTTATTTGTTACAGTATGGGAGGCAAACTAATGAAGCAAGGATAGAAATGGAATTGGGGAACACAGGAACAGTGATGGGCTTATGGCAGCCTTGTAGGGGGCAGTCACTAGTCCCTATCACCTGATTTCTTCCTTCCCAGGTTTCTCTGATGTAAAAGTTCCAGAGGTGTGTCCACGTTGGAAGTCTGACTGCTGGTTGGGCAGAAATAGAATAAGTTTGGATTTTCGTTACAGCAGCTACTAAAAGTGCAGAAAGCAGAGATGAAACAGAGCACATGGACTTTAAAGAAACGAAGAGGTGGTCAAGATCCCTACATGTTATGTTGTTTGGCTTTTGGTCATGGCAACTCCTCCTTCTCCTCTTTCCTTGGTCCTCCAGGGACAAGCATGCCATCATTTTGGCCAGCGGGGAAGAATCTGATATTGTGGGCTGGGACCCAGATGGGATGTGGACAGTCCTGTGGGAAGATTCAAGCAAAGTACCTCCCTGATGTTAACAGTGGGTCAAGTCCTTTCCACTGGTTATCTATGGGGTCGTTCCACCAGAAAAGTGTCTGAGGGAGAATGTCTGATATCTGCCATATTTGACAATTGGCAGATATTTTGAATTTTTGTGTATATTGAATAGGGTAAGCATTGCTAGCATCATGGTCAATTGCATGTTGGAAGAGTATTTCCCTGTTTTTTGTTGTTGTTGTTGTTGTTTGTTTGTTTTACTAATTGGCTTTTTAGGACTTGGTGGATCCATTGTCAATTTTAAGCTGCTTGGGGTTGCCCATGATGGCAAAGGTGGAGAGAAGTTGTGCCACAAGTTCCTTACCTCATTCTCCTGTGTGTGCTGTGGCATATGTAAATTTAGAGTAGGTATCTACTGTGACAAAGACATATTTTTTTTTTTACCAAAGGAAGCAATGTGGGTGACATCAGTTTGTCATAGGGCATTGGTCTTTAATCCTCTGGGATTGGTTCCTGGAGCCTGTAATGCAGGTGTCTTAATTAAAGAACAGGAGAACATGTTTTAAAGATATGCCAATGTTGGGCAGTTGGGACCCTGGGAAAGTGGGCTCGGAGGTCTTTAAATTTGGTGTGGGTGGTGAAGTGGAATTTTTCCACCTCAGAGAGAGATAGTACATAGAGCCCAGTGGAGGAGTTACCCTCAGAGAGAGATCCTGGGAGAAGATTGTGTGTGTGGATATGTATAAAGAGAGGGTGGGACCTTTTTTTAGAGGGATGAGACAGTAATGATGATATGGGAGAGAGGTTTACTGTCTAATCTGAAAAATGATCTGGACAGCTAAGGCAGTAGGTTAACCACATAAATACTATCTCAAAAAAAAAATAAAATAAAAGGTTGAGAGGTTTATTGGTTTCCTTGAGTGAGAGGTAGACAGTGTAAGTTTCTTTGTACTGTGGGGATTGGTCAGGAAGGGGGTGAAATAGGATTTTGTGGGGTTGATCTGTGGAGATATAAATTATAGCTGTGGCTTCCGTTAGTCCCCCCATCTGTGAAAACTGAAGCTGCCTGTTCGATGGGGGCTTCCAGGAAGAGGCAGGGAGGGAGCCAGGTTAACAACGGGAAGGCGGAGATCCATTTGTCATTAGGATAATGGCTGTCGATTTGCCCTGGGAATCCCATAAGGCTGATGGCTATGCGAGTGTGATTATGCATCAGCCACTGGATATCCGGAAGAGAGAAAGGTGTGATTATAAAATCAGGTTCTTTTCTTAAAGTTTGTAATGAGTGATCTCTTCCATTTCTTGTCGTGGCTTCCAAGGAGTTGATCTCATTTAATAGGTGGAGAGATCCCCCATTGGCACGTGTAACCATTCTAGGATTCCTGTAGTTTGGTGTAGAGCTCCTACAAGGGTGGGGCGTGTGTTTAAAATGAGTAGCCGAACAGGGAGAGAGGGTGAAAAGCCTGCTAAAGCCATGCCCTGGAGGGCCTGATTTACCTTAACAAGGGCTTCAGCTGTAAGCTTTTGCTTAGAGGTAGAGGCAGATGCTTTGTCACCTTGTAGAATATCAAAGAGGGGAAGGAGGGTTATAGTTGGAATAGGGAACAAGGGTTGAGCCAGTTAAGGTTTCCTAGGAGGCTTTGGAGTGAAGCTAGTAGGTTAATAGTGGGGAAAGAGAATATGGGTTTGAGTGGCCTTACTTCCTCAAGGAAAATTTCGGTGCCCAGGAAACAAATGAAGGAATCATTTGAACATTAGCCCTGGCTATGTTAAACCCAAAGGCTGCTAAGGAGGGTGCCAACCAGTACCTCAGGACTGCCAGGTAGGTCAAGGATCATCCATGTTTTGGAAGACTTGAAGGCATTGCTCTATGTGAGTTTTAAGGGCAGCAGAAACAGCCTCTTGGCACATCGTTGGCCTGTTAGCCATTCCTTGTGGCAGGACATTCTATTCTTAATGGACTGCAGGTCCTGAAGTATTAATAGTAGGGATGGAAAAGGCAAAGTATTTGCAGTCTTCAGGGTGGAGGGGTATTGAGAAGAAGCAATCCTTAATATCAATAGCTAATAGGGGGGTATTGGGTGGTATAGCAGATGCAGGAGGGAGCCCTCTTTGTGGGGATCCCCATATATGCATAATTTTATTAATGACATGAAAATCTTGCAGGAGGTGTCATCCCCTTGTTGTCTTTTTTATGACAAACACTGGGGTGTTCCAGGGATTGCAAGATGGATGTACATGTCCCAATGTGAGCTGTTCTTTTACTAGATTTTGTAAAGCTATCAAGGTTTCCCCTGGTAAGGGCCACTGTTCAACCCACACTAGATCATTTGATATTCAGTCTATGCAGGGTGAAGTGTAAACTGCAATGACCCTCAGGATTGGGGCTGTTTTCTAGGGTAGTGGAGGCATTTCTCCCTGGCTAATTTGTCTGCCTGGGTGAGGCTGCCTTCAGGGGTGCTAGCAATGAACACATCCAGGGCCTCCAAAAGGTCTCACCCTAACAGATTCGTGTTAGTTGGTGCTAATAATGGGCAAATTCAACCCATGTTTCCATCCAATGGGCTCTTCCCAAGTATACACATTTTTGGTGATGTAAGACTGTGAGTGTCCTCCTATGCCCATGAGCCTGGGGCCTGTGAGTAGGGGCCAGTCTAGAGGAATCTCTTGCTGTTTTAAAATGGTTCTGACTGCATCTGTGTCTAGGAGGCATTTGGAGCCCCCCTCCCCAGTCTTCATCATTAAGGCAAGTGAGAGTCCTCCAGAATGGGTTCTGCCAAAAGAGGGCCTATTTATCTCATTTCCCCCTTTTTATTTCTGAGGCTGAGGATTGTCCCTTTTTAAGTTTAAAGGCTCTAAGAGTTTGCCATCTTTACCATATTTTAAATGGCAGTCCCATTTCTAATGGTAGCCTCTGTGGCATGGAGACCAGATGGTGTTGGGGAGGGAGTCAGGAGGTTCTTTAGAAGAGGCTGACACCCTAGGGCATTCACCTTTCCTCTCCTGCACTTGAAATATCTCTCATTTGATGTAACAACTGCCTAGAAGGCTTGGGCTAGGGAAGTGGCCTCATGAGCCTAAATCTTGAGCAGTGACAATCCAATGGTCATAGTGTTACTACTTTAAGCTTAGGCAGGCTTGTTTGCACTCAGAGATCATGCCAACCCATACAATGCTCTTTTTTTTTTTTTGTCTTTTTTTTTTTTCGAGACAGTGTCTCCCTGTAGCCCCAGCTGTCCTGGAACTCACTCTGTAGACCAGGCTGGCCTTGAACTCACAAAGATCCGCCTGCCTCTGCCTCCCAAGTGCTACCATACAATGCTCTTAAGGATCATTTCCCTACCTGTAGAATCAGAGATTTTACATTCTAGACTGCCTTTAGATCTTAAGATAAATTCATATAAGGGCTCCTCATGGTTTTGGCCTCAAAATAAAAGGGATGATCCCTCCTGGGGTCCAGTGTGTGTGTGTGTGTCGGGGGGGATTTGATATGGGATCAAAAAGCTTGCAGTCAACAGAGGCAGACCTGAACTAGTCTGGGGTCAAAACAGTCTGCTGGGCCCCTATGGTAAAGTTGCCTTGGGCAAAGAGTTCAAGTTCATCATATCCCCAGGGTACATTGTGTTGAGCTTGGTTCCTTCAAAACTGCTGGAGGCTTTCATCTTGGTAGAGAACTTAAACATTGGAGAAACAGGGGAACTGGAAGGGAGGATCGGCAAATGTTGCTCCACTTCTGGAGTGTCTTAAGGGTGGTATGAAAGCTTTGGAGGGTGGACTTTGTCCAGGGTGTCTCAATGCCATCTTCCCTTACAGCCTGTCTTAGTTCCTTTAAGTCACCTGCATGGTAGGTGCCTCGATGCAATCTTCCCTTATAGTCTGCCTGAGTTCCTTTAAGTCACTTACCTGGTAGGGATACCAGAACAACATTGACAGGAAATGCCTGGCAATTAAGGTTTTGACAGTCCCGGATCTGGCAAAGTTGTTCTGTGGCAGAGATGGGGGATGACGAGAGGGAAGGCTCTATGTCTGGCTTCTCATAAAGAAGCAGTGGAGGATAGAGGAAGGAATTAGCCTTCGGAAAAGATGGATATGTTTTTATGTTTTCTATAGCCTGTTCCAACACAGCTGGGTTTGAGACTGTGTGGTTCGTAGACCAGTGTTTATCAAACTCCTCAGAGGACTCTTGGTTCTTGGGGCAGTTTTTATTAGAGTCTGCAGGGGATGGGATCTGTTGTTTCTTTATTTGATCCAAGTTGGTGGGAAAGACCTAAACCCTAATAGCCTTGATGATCCACAGGAACTGGAGGGGGGTTAGTTTTCTAGCATTTCCCTTCAATGACAGGCCAGGTGGGTGACCTGGGTCCAGGAGTCTGGATCACAGAGATCCTCAGACATCCACAGGACTACTGCAAGGACCTCACCCCCAAACGAGGTGACTTCCCATTGGGAGAATTTAATCTCTCAGTTTTTAAGAAATGTCCTTAGCCTGACCTATGTGTCCCTCTGATGTGTGTGGATATTTCCTATGATAGAAAAGAAACACTTATGCTCCATGGGAATGTTCCCCAAAGGGAAAATCAGTGGGCAATTTCTCCTGGCACATGTGGCATGAGAGTTGCCCCAAATTTAAGAATACAGAGGCTGAACTAACCACTCTTACTGGCCATTGAGTCACCGTTTTTGTTTGAAAGGAGAGAGAAGTCTAGATAGAAGGTCTTTGCTGACACCCAATCAGGAGCTCAGGGGTCCAGCAGAGGGCAAATTTGCCTTCACCTAACATTGAAGAGTAGCCTGGGTCAGAGAGTGTCAATTGCTCCCTTGCCTTAATGGATCCCTAGTGAAGGCATGAACTGAAATTAAGAGATTAGGAAAAGCCTGTCACTCTTCATGTGTGGGAGGACTAAGGGCACAGCCACCAGATGTCCCCAGTCTGCCCAGGAAAGGGGAAAGTTCACCTTCTTTCTTTGAGTCTTCTGAAGGTTCAGTCTCCTCAAGTCCCATGTAATGGGCACCAGTTGTAGGGCCCTTCATGTTTCCATGGGCTGATCACTGGTCTTTTGGTGTGAGATAAGCAGGGGCAGGCAAGGGGAGGGTAGGAATTCGGAATGGCAATGTTCTTTTTTGTGCTATCTGGCAGAGGCACCATTTGGTTCCTGAAACCAAGGTGTGCTCTTAGAAGGGGCCGATTGAGAAATATGACAGACTATATCGAAACTCCCCAAGAGGTAGGGGCTACAGGGTACTGACCATCAATCAGGCAAGTGGAGGCAGGTTCTGATCCCCAGTTTTCACAGGTTGTCAGGGCAAAAGTTTGCTCTGTTATTGCTCAGCCAATATGGAATATTGGGTCCCATAGCTCCCATTCCAGGCCTGCCCAGCTCCACTCTGCTCTTGTTTCAGGATTAACCACAAAATACTGGTAATTCCATGTCTTGCCCTACTTCAGTTCCAGTTCCACACCCAGCAGTCTCCTCCCTCCCAGCCAGGAAGCCCAACTCCTATTCAAGCTTTGCCCACATAGGTCCCTTTATACCCTATCCCATAATGGTCCTGCTCCAGCCCCTCCCTGCTCCTGTTCTGAGTCTACCTACAAAGCGCTACATCTCAGAACCTTCCCTGCTCCTGATCTAGCCCCATTCAAAATGCGCTTCAGCAATTACTGGAACCTGCCCAATTCGGGGTGGGGGGAGGTCAATTGCTCAAGGTTTATTGGCAACTGACCTTTTTGGGGACAAGGTCAGTTGCTCTAGGCCTCAAGAACAGCTAATAAAATTTAAACTTGTTTAAGATAACTGTTGGTATGGGGGGACAGGTGGACTGACTCAACTTTTCCTCATTCCAGTCGCAGGATTTTGTCTAAACACAACCTTTCGTATGCAGGGGCAAGTGGGCTGACCTAACCATGAGCTGTAACTCTGCTATTATCCAATAAGGCAAGAAGTTACCCAAGCCCTACTAAAATTCCCCTAGACCCTGTATAAAAGGCCTGTGAACCAAGTAATCAGGGTCGGAGCTTTTTCCCTCCCACCCCAGCATGCTGGTTTAATTTTCTCTGAAATAAAGTCTTGTTTTTCCATCCTATACTGTGTCTGGTGTGGATTCTCAGACCCTAACAGCCCCGCTCAAAATGTCCCTCACCTTACCTTCCCCCACTCTGCTCCTGGACTGCCCACAAAATATGCATCTTTCCCTGCCCCACCTGGCTCTGGTTCTGTGCCTGCCCACGAAATGAGGTCACTCCCTGCCCCACCTTCTTCTTGTTCCAGTTCTGCCCTCAACAGTCTCACTCCCAGCCCCACCCAACTTGTGTTCAAGCTCTGCCCACAATGTTCTCCTCACTACCTCTCCCACAATGGTCCTGCTTCAACCTCACCCTGCTCCTGTTCAGGGTTTTCCCCCAAAATGGTTCATTACGCTCAGTCCACAGAGTTTATGTTCTATGTTTAGCCACAAAAAGCTTGCTCAGGGACTGCATACAAAATGCTCATCTCTCCCCTACCATGCTTGCCCAGAAAATGGACATCACTCCCCGCCCTGCTCAGCAGGTCTTATTACAGCTCCACTCACATTTGTCTTTTCCTTCTCAGCCCTGACCCACTCCTGTTCAAGCTCTGCCCACAACAGAAGCCTCACTCCCAGTCCGGTAATGTTTTTCTTCCAGCCCTGCCACTCCTGGCTCCACCCTTCTCTTTTTCCAGCACTGCCCATAAAATGCAAGTCACTCCCAATCTTCACTGCTGTTGTTCCAGACCTGGCCACAACAGGCACTTCACTTCCAGCCTCACAATACTCCACTTCAAGGCCTGCCCACAAAAGGCTCATTATACCCTGTCGACCCAGTTCTTATTCTAGCCCTACCCACAAAGTGATTGTTCCTGATATAACCACACTCAGAATGGACCTTATCTCTCCCTGGGCAGCCCTGCCCCTCTTCCATGCCTTCCCACAAAATTTGAGTCACTCCCAACCACACCCTGCCCATAAAATGCTTTTCACTCCCCACCCGACCCTCGTCCATCTCCACCCACAAATTTCTCCTCAATACCAGCACTGCCCTACTCCTATTCAAGCTCCGCCAACAGTGGTCTCTTCACTCATACTCCCAGAACACTTTTGTTGCAGCCCCGCTCACAGTGCTTTACTCCCCACCCGCCCTGCTCCTGTTCTGGGTCTGCCCATGAAATGCATGTCACTCCCATCCTGCCCTGCTCCTGGTCCTGTCCTGCCTACAAAAGGTGTGTCCTCCAAACCCCATCCTGCTCCTGTTCCCGGCCTGCCTACAAAAAGTCTCATTATACATAGTTCACCCAGTTCCTATTCTAGCTCCGCTCACAAACGCTTGCTCTATGACCCCTCTCTGCTCCTGATCTAGACAGCCTCATCTCTCCCTGCTACACCCTTCTCCCCTTCAGGGCTTGCCCACAAAATGGTGTCACTCCCTGCCCCACCCTGGATATGTTCCAGCTCCGCCTACAAGGGTCTCCTCACTCCCTGTAACACAATGCTCCTGCTACAGTCCCACCCACAATACTTCATTCTCTGTCCCACCTTGCTACTGTTCAGGGTCTACCAACAATATATGCATCATTCCCATTCTATCCTGCTTCTGTTCCAGGACTGACCACAAAATGTGACTCATTCCCAGCCCCATCCTGCTCCTTTTCTAGGCAGGCCCACAAAATCAGCGTCACTCCCAGCCCAGCCCAGCTCAAAAAAGGGTCATTACACCTAGTCCCTTGAGTTCCTATTCTAGCCCCACCCACAAAATGTTTGCTGTCTGACCTTGCCCTGCTCCTGATCTAGCCCCCCTCAAAATCCCCTCATCCTTACCTGAATCACCTGGCTCCAGTTTGGGCCTCCCAGGCAAAATGAGGTCATTCCCTGCTCCACCCTGCTCCTGTTCTAGTTCTTCCCACAACAGCCTCCTCACTCCCATCCCTGCTCAACTCCTGTGCGAGCTTTGCCCACAGTGGTCTCCTCAGCCCCTTTCCCACAATGGTACTGCTGCAGCCCCGCCCTGCTCCTGTTTAGGGTTTGCCCCCAAAGGGTTCTTTACACTCAGTCCACACAGTTTATGTTCTATGATTGCCCACAAAATGCTTGCTCTCTGAACGCCCAGCTTGTGATCTAGTCCAGCTCACAATGCCTCTTGTCTCTCTCTGCTCCGCCCTGTTCCTGTTCCAGGACTTCCCACAAAAAGCACGTCACTCCTGGCCCTCCTCTGTTCCTGTTCCAGTTCTGTCCAAAACACTCTCCTCACTGCCAGACCCACCCCAATGCTTCACTCCCTTCTGCACCTAGTTCCTGTTCCCTAACTGCCCACAAAGTGTGTGTCACTACCAAGCTGCCCTGCTCCTTTTCCAGGCCCGCTCACAAAATGCATTTCATTCACTGCTCTGCCCTGCTCCTGTTCCACATCTGCCCCCAAAGGGTCATTACTCTTAGTCTACCCAGTTTATGTTCTAGCCCCTCCCACAAAGTGTTTGGTCTCCAGCCTGCCCTGCTCCTGATCTAGCCTGACTGAATATCCCAGTCAGGCTAACAACAATAAGATTTGGATTACATATGATTTTTATGTATATGAAGAATTTATGGGGTAGATGGGTTGAAAGCTTCACCCCTAGCTGAAGGGCCAAATGATAGATATTTGGGAATGGAGAGCCTGTTTTCTTTATCAAGATGAAGTGTGTTAATTGGAACACACTCACAGACAAGAGTATTTGGGAAACACAGATTACATTAAATATGTCATTAAAAAAGCCAAACAAACACATCTCTCTGGAAACCCACATCTTCAGGGACATTGAGGCCCCAGCCAGCAGCCCCTCATATTCCACCACAGACCCAGTAATAGCTGGCCAATCTTGCTGGAAACCCAAACTTTTAGGAACACTGAAGCCTCACTCAACTTGCCAGTGTGAAGGCCAAATCCCCCTCTTCTCCCCAGCCAACCTAGTGGAATAGGCCTACATAGCAACAAAGAAATTCTTGAATTGCACATCGGATTACAAGTAATGAATCAAATGCACATGCTAAAAGCACAAAGAAAAATTAACAGCATGGAAAATGCAAATAAGAAATCCCTACCAAACTCTATCAATCATATAGAAGACTCCAGCAATGAGATCTCTCTGGAGGTAACCCTGGACACAGATTTTAAAAGAACAATCATAGATATACTGAAAGAAATCAAGGCCCTAAAGGGAGAGAGTGACCAACTCTGGAAGGAAATGGAAATACTTAAGGAATCTCATGCAGAAATGAAAAAGGAAATCAAACACTTATCCAGTCAACAGAAAAGGGCAGGAGAAAGTCACAGTATCAGAATTGTCAAAGAAGAAAATAGATTATCAACCCTAGGAGATAATATGTAAGCACTGAAGAGCTCAAGGAAAGATATGGAAAATTTTAAAAGATACAAGAGTGGAATAACCAGAAAATGTGGGACACCATAAGGAGACCAAACCTCCATATCATAGATATTTAGGAAGGAGAAGAATCTCAGGATAATGGTATGGACCAGATCTCCAAGAGGATTATAGAAGAAAATTACCCCAATTTGAAAAAAAAGACACATCCATGCAAATACAAGAAGCACATAGAACACCAAATAGACAAAATAAGAAAAGAAACTTCCTGCACCATATCATAGTCAAAATGCTAGATGCTCAAAACAATGATAGACTATTGAAAGCCACAAGAGAAAAACAGCATGTTACATATAAAAGAAAACCCATTAGAACTACAGCTGACTCTTAAGAAACTGAAAATGAGACTACTGCCTGATCCAGTCATACCACTCCTGGGTATATACCAAAAGACTCATTCTATCACAGAGATACATGCACATCAATGTTTACTGCAGCTCTCTTCACAATAGCAAAGAGCTGGAAGCAACCAAGTGTCCCTCAATTGACGAGTTTGTAGAGAAAATTTGGAACATCTGCACATTTGCATTGAATGGAATTCAATGCAAAGGCAAAGAAACATGACATCATGAACTTTGCAGGTAAATGGATGGAACTACAAGCTATTATGCTAAGTGAAGTAATGCAGTCCCAGAAAAATCAACCAAATATGGTATCCCTCATTTGTGGATGCAAACACTAATTCTCTCTTCAGAAGACAAACTGAATAATTCCTGTTTATTTCTTTGGTTCTTAGTAAATATAATATCTGATATTACTCATCAACTTACTGTGTAATGTAGAAAAGTAAAGTAACATTGTTTGTTTACCTGCAAAAAAGAAAGAGAATATCCTGAAATTTAGAGACAAATGGATGGAACTAGAAACTGTTACACTAAGTAAAGTAAGAGACTCTCAGTAAAAAAAGGACATATGGTATTCCTCATCTGTGAATCATAGTACCAAATGCTTATATGTAAGTAACATGAGTAATTTATTAGTCAAAATAATACCACATTGACTGATATTACTTTAGATGTAACATGAAGTTTATGTATTTATTTTTCTAAGTTCTGAGATTTGTAAGAAAAATCTCTACCTTTAAAAAGTACACTAAAACATACATGAACTTGATATGTAATTTAGAAATGTAAAGTTATATTTCTTTTTACCTGCATGCAAATTGTGTGTTTTTTGGGTAATTATTTCTAAATCTCTAATGCTTCCTACATAAACCGGCCAGTTATTTGTGGATCCAAAATTGGGGTTCAGCTATCTTTATTGCTTAAGTAATTCAAATCCATTTCAGCATGCTTAACTTAAAATCTAATTTTTTCTTAACTCACATGTACCCTACATATCTTTTGAATAAAAATATGTGGAAAATTATAATTAACTGGTTGATTTCATTTTAATTTTAATTTTTCTAAATGTGTTTCACCTTAAAGATTTTTCTCACAGAATTCCTGATTACACGTGGTTTGTGCTCTGGAGCAACCAGGCTGCCCACTGTGCTCATACAAGCCACAGAACTGAGCACATGGTGTCTTAACAACAATTTACCTAAATCATCCCTTTTTAAAATGTGGCTTAAAGTGACACAGTCTTTTAATTTCACCATTTTGGAGACAAAACAGATGGATTTCTAGGGGAGTTTATAGGCCCTGGAATTCTAACAAAAGACACTTGTTCCCATAAATTTTAAAAGACCTATTATTAAAGCCTCTTTATCAACATGAATTAATATTTTGGTTCAATTTCAATGAATTAAAAAAACACTTCTGTACTTCTTTAAGCCCATCTTCGAAATGTGTGTACATGTGAGTGAATGCAAGTTTGTGCTTTTAATTCATTATAATCCTACAGGATAATAATCTAATTAGGAGCCAACTCTAAACAGATAGATCAAACACTTAAAGACTGTTTGTTTTATACCTCTTAGTGTTCACAATTTTTAATTGAGTTTATAGTATGTATAAAATACAGTTTAATGATAAATTGTGGTTTACCAACTGTTGGTAGCTGATATTAATAGTTATAATTATTGTTATTGATTATGGTTACTAATAATAATTGATAATTCAGTCTACTAATAAATTGTCAATTGTTGTTGCTTATTATTATTGACAGTTATTCATAATATAATAATTATAATTAATGATAGATTGCAACTAATAATGGTTATTAATAATTATTGATAATTGATAATAAGAATTATAATTATTATTATTGTTTTGGTTGTTATTATTGTTGACAATTATTATTCTTCCAACATCCTTAATAATAAGACAAGATAAATCAGTACAAGACTATAAACAACAGTGACCTATCTACATTTGGGCACCCTCCTTAACCTTTGGATCTGTAAATAGGACAGGGACAGTTAGACTTAGCATAGTGACAGCCTAGGGATAGTTAACTAGTAGGGACATTATAGGAAAAGAATAGCAGTAGATTTTAGGGATAGTTCATGGAAGCGAAGTGGTTGGGAATGGGTCTGAGAGGTGGCATATGAATCTAATCTGTTTGTGTTTTACTAGAACATTTATTCTAATTATGTAAAAATAACCATATGACAAATTATAAAAATTTTGTGTGTTTCTCATTGAGCATGAAAAAATAATGTGACTTTTCTCTCTTGCAGGTCAACCTAACAAAACTTTTGTTATTATGTATGTGTGTATTTATGTGTATGTGCACGTGCACGTGTGTATGGATGTGTGTACTTGTGTTCTAAGTACATTTTAATGTTAACTGCTATAAAACCAGTAAACAACAACAACAAAAACCTGCCTCTGAGGTGGAACTTGGCCCTTCCATCTCAAGACACAGATTTATTTTAAACTGCCAACACGTAATTCAATTTCAACAAGGTTATAGGTTTATTAAAAGTCATAAAAATTTATGGAACATGTTAATGGAGCTACACTGCCATCTACTTATTACACCCTTTCAATGTTTGCAACAAAGGTACAAACAGGTTTTCATAGCATTTTAGTGTTACTAAATTTTTGGGTCTTTGGGAATATTGGTAAAAAAAAATGAATTATCTATTACCATCATTAAACAGAATTCCTGGCTGTTATTTCTGTGTGCATACAGGCAGATTCAGGCCTGGATTTCAAGTGTTGTGGCTGGTGGGTTGGACAGTGGTCCACCAGACCACCAATCTGGTAATCTGGTGTGAGGCTGGATGGAGACCTATAAGGTCACCACCTGTGAAATGAATTGTGAGTGGGTGTAGGTTGAAGAAAGGCCATCAGCTGTCATCTTGAAATTCCTGTTCAGAGACCAGCAGATGGGAAAGCATGGGCAGATGTGAAATTTTCCATTTCCCAGGTTAAGGACCTGAGTTGGAAGTACCTCTCAGGTTGGGTTACAAAAGTAACTAACTGACCTCTGTGCTGAGGGGTCAGTTTCCTACAGTGGTGGCAGGTGGGCACTGTGTTCCTCTTCCCTTAGCAGGAGAGCACTGTACCTGCTCATAGCAAGAGAAGCCCCCCCCCCAATATTTTGTGAAGCTTCATCTCTTATAGGAGCATGTAACCACATCTGGAGATACGAATTGTTATTGAAATTTGTTTTGCTTCTAATTTGTACTAGATTTCCAGTAACATCTTTCTGATTAAATGTACATAAATGTTCTCTATATTTTGCTGTACAGTACCTGTGATTATTTTTTTGCATACAAGATATACAGGGTAATATAGAGATCATTTAAATAGACTTACTGGACCCTAACACCTTGGTTACAACTTGGATCCACCCTATAGTTATGTGTAATACAACTGCCTTTTAAACATCTATAAGTCAAAATATAAAAATTTAAAATACAAAAAGAGAGAGATGGTGGAGTACTCCCTCTGGGAAACAAGTAGAAATCTTTGTATTCCAAAGCTTTTGATAAATTTTCAATTTTGAAATCTTAAATCTAACAAGGGGAAAAGATTTACATGTTCCCATGGGTCAGAACATCACCAACTTTATTGCTTAATAAAAGTACAGCATTGATTTGTACAGGATGGGCCAAGAAATACCAGCAGAGAAGATAGCCCATCTAAATATTAAGGGGAAAAAACAAAAAAAAAACTTCAGACTGCCTGAGGCACAGGCACAAAACATCTCTAAATTCTATTTAAAACAACTGTTTATAATATGCCCTAATGAAGTTTATTTTCCAGGTGCTGCTAAGTTTTGATTAAAAAAAAGCAACAAAACAACTTTTTACCTTTCCTTTTTATAGAAAAAGATAACACATTATGATGGTAATGGAATTGTTCCTCAACTACAAAATAGCTAACTGCTAAGGTAACAATTTCTCATGGGACATATATAGCTAGTCTTTAACTAATGGGCATAAAAACTGTGAAAGAAAATCTTATTCAGAGCAAGATATTGAAAAATCTTTGAAGACTCCATAGTTTAGCAAATATGTTAATAGAAAAGGCTTTGGTATCAGCAGTGGGTCATTCTGCTAAGGAAGTATTGACTGGGAGCTAATGTTCTCCCTCAATAAAGGCTATTTGTCTACAAATTGGGGTAAACACAAGTGGGCATTAAGACCCTGCTGTTGAAGACTTGGTGTAGAAATGAAAGTCTGAGAATAGAAAGGACAGAGACCACTGTTACAAATGGATAGTAGGCCTGTAAAAATGCCAGAGAGCACAGTATTGATTTCCCTGATTCAAGCATGATTCATTGCTACTCCACATCTGCCTGAAAAACATTGTACAGCTAGTTGCTGCCAAAGTTACCCCAAACCTAATTGGCTATTAACCCACTCCTTTGGGTGAATAACATATGGCTGTTATTAAACCTTTAGTAATTAATAACAGTATAAAAAAGCTTTAGTACCTAGACAAATATATGCCTTGTAAATATTTGTATCTGTGCCCACAGAGTAACTTGTCATGATAATCTGTACTGGTTGTACTTGTTCAGGATTGAGGGAGGTAAAAGGGAAGAAACTGCAAAAGATTTCATTAGCCTGTACTAGAAATGTTTAGTTCACCCATCACCATATGTGCTCTATGCATTCATTTAACTTTCTATACTGTATATGTTGTACATACTGGACAAATGCGTCCTAACTTTTATGATATCTAGTCTCTATGTATTAAAGAGGTTGCCAGTGTATGACAAAAGTAGAGTTAGTAAACTAACACATTTTGTATACTTTGTTTTAAACTTTCAGAGAAAAGCTGTCTTCTGAAAAAGTCTGTGAAATTGCATCCTATGTAAGTGGCATGTGCCCATATCATGTGATATATGAGAGAAGTTGGAAGAAATGAAGAGTCCAGGGCCAGATGCTCTTATTAGAAGACACTTTTAGATAAAACCATTGTTACATGTGTATAGTTTATCCAACACTACTGTGTATATAGTGGACAAATTTTAAGTCCTTACTTGAAGCATCTAGTCTTTCTAGATATTTAGAAGTGTACAAAGTATGTTAAAATTAGATATAGTAAAGAATACACTTTGTAGATAGTCTTTTGTTGAAATTCATAATGAAATACTGTCTGTTGGAAATGGAGTGATGAAATCATTTCTGAGCAGCATGCATTTGTGCTGGTTTGGGAAGGAAGAAAAAGTATGAAGGGCCTAATACTAATAACATTGTCCCTTATACCTGCTTTGTTTTATAATGTATAGTGTATATAAAAGACAGACAAGTCCAGATACTCAACATCTAGTCTGGCTAGACATTAAAGAGATTGCCAGTGTGAGACAGAAGTAGATAGTGACTGTGTTGTGCAGGCGGTAGGCTGGCGGCCAACCTTGGCAGGTGCCATCCAATGCTAGGACCATAGAGAGGAGCAGTGTGTGTGTATAGGTCAGCCAGTGGCGCACAATACCTGTGCCCAGCCACCAAGGCCAGTCTGTGTCGTGAAGGTGGTTGGATGGTGGCCAAACTCTGCAGGCGCCATCCAACTCTAGGACCATAGAGAGGAACTGCATGCAAGGATAGAAGGTCAGCCAGGGGCACACACTACCTGTGCCCAGCCACCCAGGTGAGGACCGGTGTGTGGGCCAAAGTGTTCAACACCCCCCCAGGCCCCTGCTCAAGCTACTGACACTGAGGTGGAAAGTGTAAACTGCTGATGCCGCAGTTTAAAGCTGTTGGGAGGATATAGCAGTGTCAGTGATTGGAGGCTGCATAGCCAAAACTGAGGAAGAAACCAAGAGGAAGCAAAGTGAGTGACCAACCAATCCCCTATATTAACTTTTGAGATTAGCAACAGAAGCCAAACAAATGAACAAAGGAGGAAAAACAACAACAACAACAAAAATACATAAGCCAAAAACACAATGGAAAAACAACAATATGGGAAAAGTTCAAAATCAATCCCCACCGAACTCAACCACTCCTGTAGATCCAAACAATGAGATCTCCCTGAAAGGGAACTAAGATACCGAACTTAGAAGAACAATTATAGACATATTTAAAGACTATAAAGAACAAATTAGAGAACTAAAGGGAGAGAATGAAAAACTCATGAAGAAACTAGAAGGAAAGAATGATAATCTCCAGAAAGAACTAAAAGGAGAGATTGATAAACTCAGAAAAGAACTAGAAGAAAAGAAATACAAACTCCGAAAAGAACTAGAGGTAGAGAATGACAAACTCCGAAAGAAAGTGGAAACATTGAAAAGATCTCAGGCTGAAAGGAAGAAAAAAGAAACTCACCAGCAAAGCAAGGAGCTACAACAAAATAATGAAAAGCTCCTAAAGGAAGTGGAAATACTGAAGAAATCGCAGGATGAAACAAAAAAGAAATTGAACATTCATCCAATCAGCAGGAAAGGATGGGAAAAATCCTTAGAAACAGAATGGAAGAAGCAGAAAAAAGAATATCAGACCTACAGGATAACACAGAGCAGCTAGAAACCTCAAGTAAAAAATATGAAAAATTAAAAAAAAAAAAACACAAGAGTGGAACAACCAGGAGATGTGGGACACCATGAAAAGACCAAACCTCTGCATGATAGGAATACAGGAAGGAGAAGAATCCCAAGAGAATGGTATTGATCAGAACTTCAACTGAATAATAGAAGAAAACTTCCTCAAACTGAATAAAGACAAACCCAGAGAAATACAAGAAGCACATAGAACACCAAATAGACAAGAGCATAAAAGAAATTCCTCACATCATATCATAGTTAAAACACTAGATGCTCAAAACAAGGACAAAATACTGAAAGCCACAAGAGAAAAACAAGTTACATATAAGGGGAAACCCATCAGAATCACACATGACTTCTCAGTGCAAACCAGGAAAGCCAGAAGAACATGGACCAAAGTATTTCCGGTACTAAATGTCTTCAGATTTCAACTCAGATTACTATACTCAGCAAAAATGTCAATCATAGTTGAAGGAAAAAAAAATATCATTCACGACATAATGAAATGAAAGAACACATGTCAAAAAAACCAACACTTCAGAAAATACTCAAACAATTCAAAGAACAGAGGAAAGGAGCAACTATCCTTAAGCAACCCAAGAGAAAAAGTACCAAAATAATAACAGAGTAATTAAATACCTATACCAAAAATGCAAACAAAAAATAAGTGGAAAGGAAACAACACACATCCCTCAATAATAACCTTAAATATTAATGGTCTAAACTCCCCAATCAAAAGACATAGACTGGGAGAGTGGATTAGGAAACAGAATCTGTGTATATGCTGCCTCCAAGAAACCCATCTCACCCTCAAGGACAGACAGCACCTTAGAGTGAAAGGATGGGGAAAAAATATTCCAAGCAAATGGTATCAAAAAGCAAGCAGGAGTGGCTATTCTAATATCGGACAAAATAGACCTTGGAGTAAAACTAATCAGAAAAGACAAAGAGGGGCATTATATCCTTATCAATGGAATAATTAACCAAGAAGATCTGACAATTTTAAATATTTATGCACCAAACTCTGGTGCACCGAACTTTATAAGCACAATCCTTCAGGACCTCAAGACACAAATTATTCCCAGTATGCTAATAGTGGGGGACTTTAATACCCCACTGAGCCAACTGGATAGGGTCAACTGGACAAAAAAATAAACAGAGAGACATCAGAACTGAGCAACGTGATACACCAAATGGACCTCAAAGATATCTACAGAATATTCCATCCAAACACTAGAGAATATACTTTCTACTCAGCAACCCATGGAACATTCTCCAAAATTGACCACATATTGGGACACAAAAGAAACCTCAACAAATACAAAAGGATTGAAATTTTTCCATGCATTCTATCAGACCACAGTGCAATAAAGCTCAATATTAACACCGGGGTAAGCCCTACTAACTATAAGCACAAATGGAGACTAAGCAACACAAGGCTGAACAATGAGTGGGTCAGACAAGAAATAAAGAATAAAATAAAAGCATTCATGGAACTAAACGAAAATGACAATACAACACAAAAAAACCTGTGGGATACATTAAAATTAGTCCTAAGAGGGAAATTTATAGCCCTTTGTGCCTACATTATAAAAACAGAAAGAGTACAAGTTAATGATCTAACACTTCAGCTAAAATCACTTGATAGTCAACAACATATGAATCCTAAAAGCAACAGACAGGAAGAAATAACAAAAATCAGAGCAGAAATCAATGAAATAGAAACAAAGAAAACAATACAAAAAAAAATCAATAAATCCAAAAGCTGGTTCTTCGAAAAGATAAATATGAGCTGGCGAGAGTGCCAACTGCTCTTGCAGAGGACCTGAGTTCAATTCTCAGCACCCACATTGTGGCTGAGGGCTGTCTTTAATTCCAGTTCCAGAGAAATCCGACACTCTCTTCTAACCTCCGTGGCATTGAATGACACAGATTCACCAACCTACATGCAGACAGTACATTCATACACATAAAAAAATTAAATAAAAAAAACAACAAAAAAGAAAAGATAAACAAAATAGACATTACTCTAGTCCAGTTAACCAAAAGAAAGAAAGAGCAACTCCAAATCAATAGCATTTGCTATGAAAGGGGAAACATCACAACAGATAAAGAAAAGATCCAAACAATCATATGAGAATACTTCAAAAACCTATACTCTACTAAATTCGAAAACCCAAGAGAAATGGATGGATATCTGAATTCTGGGATTCACCAAATCTTAACTTAGAAGAGATTGACAGCTTAAACAGACCCATAACACTAGAGGAAATTAAAGATGTAATAAAAAGCATCCCAACTAAAAAAGGCCCAGGCCCAGATGGCTTCACAGAAGAATTCTATAAAACATTTAAAGAGGTCTTACAACCATTACTACTCAAACTTTTCAGAAGGATAGAGACAGAGGGAAATATCCCAAATTCCTTCTACGAATCCAGCATCACTCTAATACCCAGACCAGGAAAAGACACAAACAAGAAAAAATTATAGGCCCAAATCATTGATGAACACAGATACAAAACTTCTCTACAAAATACTTGCAAATCGCATAACAGACTCACATCAAAAAGATCATCTTTATTAGCCACTTTTCTGTTGCTGTGATAAAGTACCATGACCAAGGAACTTATAAAAGGAAGAGTTTATTTGAGCTTACGATTGGCAGTTCCAGGGAATTAGTCCATTGTTGCAGGAGGCGTGGCTGCTGGATCTGGAGCAGCAAACTGAGGGTCACATCTTGCAATGAGCACAGGAAGCAAAGAGAGAGGGTGACTGTAGACCACAAGGCTTGTTAAACTCTCTAAGCCCTGCCCCCAGTGAGACATTTCCTCCAGCATGGCCACACATCCCAAGACCTCCAAAAACACTGCCACCAACTGTAGACAAACGTCTGAATACCTAGAGCCTATGGGGGATACACATTCAAACCACCACATTCCACTCCCTGGCCCCTGTAGGCTCCTGACCATATAAAATGCAAAATGCATTTAGTCCAACCTTAAAAGTCCCTATAGTCTTTACCAGTCTCAATCCCATTCAAAAGTCCACAGTCCAAAGTCTCCTCTGAGACTCAGGCCAATCTTCCAAACTGTAAGCTCCTATAAATTCAAAAGACAAATTACTCCCAACATACTGGAACCAAATACACATTTCCATTCCAAAAGGGAGGAATAGAGGCATAGTGAGGAAATACTGGCCCAAAACAAGACCAAAAACCATCAGGGCAAACTCCAAGTCCAGTAGCTCCACATGCAACTTCTGGGACTTGACTTCCAAAGGGCTTAGATGGCTCAGCTCTTCTAGCTTTGCTTGCAACACACATCTCTTTCTTAGGCCGGTACCACTCCCCATATGCAGTTCTCCTTGACAAATATCTCACAGGTCTGGCATCTCGAAAGTCTTCTTGGGGTCTCTGCTGCCAACCAGGCTTCACACTCACAGCTTCATGCAATGGCCCATCAGAGCCTTCTTTATACAGGGACGCCCCTGCTGTACTCTGTCTGACATTGGCAGCTCTCTGAAACCGTGGAGGAAGAACTGATGACCCCTTCACTCTTGCAAACTTCATACCTCTAAAGCCAGAACCACGTGAATGAAATTGCTGAATCTGGCTGCAAGTTCGGGACAGACCCTGGCCCATTTCAACCACATTTGCAACTTTTCTCTGCCCTGGACTTGCAGGAGGATTAGCTGGGTGTCGTCTTGCCCTGAAGGTACTGATTCTTTTGTTTACTTGTAAATCTCAAGGCCTCTCCTTAATTGTTTTAATTTCCTTATGAAAGGGAGCCTATCCTTCACATGCCTTGGCCCCACCTTTAATCTTCCTAGTGCAGTTTCCAGATCCAAACTGTACATTCTGCATTTCTTTCTGCCCCATCTGCTCTTCTTCACTGTAGAGCTGTGCAATATTCACCATTAAAAGCCATGCCACCATTTCTACATTAGGCTGTCTTGAAATATCCTCTGCCAGAGACATCAGTCCACTGCTTTTCAACTTAGCATCAGGCAAGCCTCTGGGCTGTGGGCAAACTGCTGCCAGACTCTTTATCAAAATATCCCAGTTGAAAATGTAATTCATTGATTAACATACCATCCAAACATCTGTGTCTATACCAAAGTAACCTACCATAACAATTAGTACTGTTTAAATACCTATATATCTAATTGAGTGTGCTTCATTAGTAGGATCAAAAGGCTATATATTATACTGTTTAAATACCTATATATCTAATTGTGTGTGCTTCATTAGTAGGATCAACTGGTTATGCCTGAACAAGCTGTCAGCCCATGAAAGAAAACACCCAGAATTGACTAGAGCCCAAGACAATAGCTCCAGAGAAAGTAGACTGTTTTGCTTCTCATCCACCTGTGCCCCTTTTCTAAGCCTAGGGAGCAATCTGAGGAAGAGGGGGTGCGGTAGAATGTAAGGGCTGCCGATTAGGGTGAATGGTGAAACTACAACAATATAGACTGGACACTCATTTGATCAACTTGATTGAACATACAATCCCCCCCTGCTGGATGGTGGGACCCATGAGCTGTGTGGGTTTGGGCACAACTGCTTGCAAATTGGTTTTACATGAAGGATGCTTGTACTCACAAATTATCACTTACTGTTAAAGAAAATGAAAACAAAACAAAACAAAACAAAAAACCAGAGAAAGATGCAGAAAAGTTACGGCAGAATGCATGATCTGGGATGGGTAGGGGTAGGGTGGGGGGAAGGGAAGGGGATATATGCCTGAACTGAATTGGAAAATGATGTATGAAATACACAAAGCATCAATAAAAAAAGAAAGAAAAGACAAAAAAAAAAAATCCCAGTTGCTGCCTAAGTCTTTATTTTCCCCTGGAACTACATCTTTTGCAGCCATGCTTTCTTCCTGGCCTCCACTAGAATGGCCCCTTAAGCTCTTCTTACAGTAGTCAACAGACTTTCTAGCACAAAGTTCCAAAGTCTTCCACATTTCTCCAAACATACACATGGTCATGTTCTTCACAGCCAACAGCCCACTCTCTGGTACCAATATCTGTATTAGTCACTTTTCTGTTGCTCTGATAAAGCACCATAGTCAAGGAACTTATAAAAGGAAGAGTTTATTTGAGCTTATGATTGGTGGTTCCAGGGAATTAGTCCATTGTGGTGGGAGGCGTGGCGGCTGGATCTGGAGCAGCAAACCAAGGGTCACATCTCGCAATCAGCACAGGAAGCAAAGAGAGAGCACGACTGTAGACCACAAGGCTTGTTAAACTCTCTAAGCCCTGCCCCCAGTGACACATTTCCTCCAGCACAGCCACACATCCCAAGACCTCCAAAAACAGCGCCACCAACTGGAGACAAACATCTGAATACCTAGAGCCTATAGGGGACACACATTCATGGAGTGGAATGTGGTGGTTTGAATGTGGGGTTTTTGAGTTAGTGAATATTCACAGTGTGTGGGAAAGCATGATACATACTGTGCAGTCTCAGTTACCTAAATGTGTGTATACACGCAGGATCTAGAAGGACACGTCCAACTGAGCTTCATGGGACTGGAAGATTTTATACTTGGCTTCCTGCGTTTTGTTTTCTCTAATACACATATTAAAAAATAAAGATGCTTTAAAAAACTTAAAAAAATAACAGTGTAACTGCAGAAATACAAATCTAGACCAAGAATGCAAACAGAAAATAAAACCAAAGGGAGCAACGCATATCTCTCAATAATGGTCTAAACTCCCCAGTCAAAAGACATAGACTGGGAAAATGGATTAGGAAACAGAACGCATGTATATGATGTCTAAAAGAAACTTATCTCAATCTCAATGATATTCAGCAACTTAATGTGAAAGGATAAAAATAATATTCCCGGCAAATGGTACCAAAAAAGCAATCAGGAGCTGACATTCTAATATCAGACAAAATAGACCTCAAAGTAAAACTAATCAGAAGAGACAAAGAGGGCCATTGTGTCCTTATCAAAGGAACAAATAACCAGGAAGATTTCACAATCATGAATATATACACACCAAAATCTGGTGCACCAAACTTTATAAGCACAATTCTGCAGGGCATCAAGGCATAGATTAATTCTAGCACACTAATAGTAGGAGATTTCAATAACCAACTGAGTTCTTTGTACAGGTCAACTGGACAAAGTATAAACAGAAAGACATCTGAACCGAACAATATAATACACCAAATGGACTTCATAAACATCAACCAAATATTCTACCTAAACACCAGAGAATACACTTTCTACTCAGCACCCACAAAACATTCTCAAAAACTGATCAACTACTGGAAAACAGAAAAAAAAAACCCTCAAATACAATAATATTGAAGTAATTTCATACATTTTATCAGACCACAGTGCAACAAAGCTCAATATTAACACCAGGATAAGCACTACTATCTACAAGAACACATGGAGACTGAAAAATGAATGGGTCAAGGAGGAAATTAAAGCATTCCTGGAACTAAATGAAAATGACAATACAACACAACAAAACCTGTGGGATTATTAAAAGCAGTCCTAAGAGGGAAGTTTGTAGCCCTGGGGGCCTACATTAAAAAACAAAGAAACAAACAAACAAAAAATCCCTGAGAGAGCACTGCAGCTAAGAATACTTGAGAGAAAACAACAAATGAACCTTAAACCCAAAAGACAGGAAGAAAAAACAAAAATCAAAGCAGAAAGCAATGAAATAGAAAATAGAAACAAAGAAAACAATACAAAGAATCAATTAATCCAAAATTTGGTTCTTTGAAAGGATGAACATGATAGACATTCCTCTGGACCTGTTAACTAAAAGAAAGAGCAACTCCAAATCAATAGAATTTGTGATGAATTGGGAAACATCACAACAGATAATGAAAAGAGTCATATAATCATATGGGAATATTTAAAAAACTTGTACTGTATTAGTTTATCTTCAATTGCTATGACAAAAGACACTGACCAATTCCAATTTGGGGAGGAAAGGGTTTATTCGGCTCACATTTCTTGGGTCACAGTAAATCCAGCAAACTAGCTCAAAGCTGGACATCTGGGATTCACTCATAATCTTCTGGGCTCTAAAGGGTTTCTGCAGCTCCACTTCTCTGACTCTGCTTTCTACAGCACACACAGCTCATCTCGCAGGCCCAGACCAGCTCGATTCCATACCTGCTGCTGCTCTTGGTGGTCAACCCATGGTCATGGCATCTCCAGAAATCTGGGATCTCCACTGAAACTGATGGTCTCTACTGACCTCTCCTGGTGCAAGGCCTCAGCTTCTCATCATGACTGCTGCAATCCTGGGGTCTTCACTGCAACTGAGGGTGCACTTTCACCAATGGTTTTTCCTTGCCTTTCACAGTGCCAAGCCTCAGCTGCTCTCTGTGACCCTTTACATTTCAACATCAGAACCATACAGGAGACTCTTACATATTGCCACTTCCTGCTTCTGTCTTGAGGTGGAGGGTCAGGCCCCCTCTGAACCACAGCTTCTCTGTGCTGGCTCTGAGGAAATTCTTCCCAGAAGATTTCATCACAGTGATGCTGTTCTCTTGTTACTTACAGCTGATTTTTCAGCCCTAGCTAACCAGCATCAATTGTCTCAGTACAACAACGGTTTCACTTTATGTTCTGGTCTCTCATTACTTACAGCTGAGTCTTCAGGCCCAGCTGACCAGAACTCACAGAGTCTTATTTAAAAAAATGTCATGTAAATAGCCCTGATGGTCTTTGCTTCCCGCTTGAAGCTTCAGAAGCCAGGCCTCCATTGTCTACAACTCTTTCAGCATAACTGTTCCAAATTCCACAGCAATGAACTTTAGGCATTCAGTGATTTTTCTAGCCCAAAGTTCCAAACGCTTCCATAATCATTCCCCACAATACTAAGGCTAGGTCTGTCATATCAATAGTCCACTCTCTTGTACCAATTTCTACATTAGTTTCTCTTCAATTGCTGTGACAAAACACTCTGACCAACTCCAACTTGGGAAGGCAAGGGTTTATTTGGATCTCCTGGGTCACAGTTCATCACTGAGGAAGCCCACCATAGGTACTCAGGGCAGGAATCTGGAGGCAGGAGCTAAAGCTCAGGCCATGGAGGAATGCTAAGAGCCATTTTTAAGCTGGGTGTGGTGGCACACTCCTTTAATCCTAGCAGTTATGAGGCAGAGGCAGGTGGATCTCTATGAGTTCAAAGGCAGCCTGGAACACGGAGTGAGTTCCAGACTATCTGGAGCTATAGGGAGACCCTGTCTCATAGGGAGACCCTGTCTCAAGAAAAATAGTATAATCTGAAAAGTAAAATATTTTTAAACCATGTATATCTGATACTTTTCCTACATGGCACATTTGTAAATACAACTAAACTGCAGTTTAAGACGGCTAACTGTACAAGAATTTTATATTCCCTATGATCATCTTTTAACCAAGAGACTTAATGCAACCATTATGAAAATTTCCACTAGATTCTTTGTAGAAACTGCCAAAGATATTCGAAAAATTGTGTGACAATTCACAGACCTAGAATAACCAAAATGTTCTTGGAAACGCTCAACAAAGTCTGTGCACACACATTCCTGCATCTGATCTATTATCATGGAACAGAAATTAAGACTTCAAACAGGATACAACTGATACCAAGACAAACAAATAAGTCAGTGGAAGAGAACTGAGGGTTCATAAGGAAACCATCACATTTATAGCCAATTGATTTTTGACAAAGGTGTGAAGCCAGTGCCATGGAGAAGAATAATGCTTTCAGTAAGTGGTGCAATAACAACATGAGTCCTCTTAAAAATTACAAGACAATTATCAACTACCAATTCTATAACTGTACAATTTCAGTTAAATTCAAATTCAATTAAGGCTTCTGTCTTCCATGTGCCTACTTTTTCCCACAACACTCAACCTTCGGCACATCAAAAACACCTTCTTCTCTATGACAGTGCAAATATTTCATTATATATTTAAATCTGCAAGACATAAAGTAAATTCAGCATAGTTAGGTCATTCTGTATATTCACCCATACACTTTTAGTTTTATGCCATGATATATTTTACATTTTCTAACTTTTTGTAATGTATTCCATTTAACTTGAGGTTTACATAAATTCTCTTCAGGTCAATTAATTTATCTTGATAACTAGATCGATGTATTTTATTTTTCAAAGTTTGTTTTGTAACCTGATATTTGTCTCTTTATTCTTTTTTTGAAAACTATATAAAATTATTCGAGTACAGTGTTTTTAATATGTAAATTATATTGCTGTACAAAAAGTATGATTAAAATCAATGTATTCTAAAGATATAAAATTCAAGTTTTCCATGATGTTTAGTAAATATTCATAAAAATGATAGATAATGAAAATGCTGGATAAGGGTTTATAGCCTGACCATTTAGGTAAAACTAGCAAGTAAAAGAATTGCTCAGTATGGGGCTGGAGAGATGGCTTAGCAGTTAAGAGCACTGAATGCTCTTGCAGAGGACCAGGATTCAATCCCCAGCACCCACATAACAGCTGAGAACTGTTTTTGATTCCAGTTCCAGGGAAATCCGACACCCTCTTCTGACCTCCGCAGCATTGCATGACATAGGTGCATAAACCTACATGCAGACAGTACATTCATACACATACATTTTTTTAAAAAAGAACTGTTCAGTAAATTTTAAAATGCTTTATAAAAGTATTTAAAGTTCAACTTGGAAAGAGATAAAATCTAGAGTGTTTAACAAGTTTTGCATCACATTTTAATTAACTGGAGAAAGATGTGAACAAGTAATGCCAGATTGCATCTCATATGAAATAAATCACTATATTCATGGTGGGTACCTTTGGCTTATAGATGTTAGTATGTGTCAATGTTAATAAGTTATTCCAATGTGTAAATTAAATTCTTCTCAATGTGAAATATTCATTAAGAGCACCTGGTCCTTACAGAGGACTCATGCTTGGTTTCCAGCACCCACATAGTAGCTAAAAACTTCCCTTAATTCTAGTTCAAGGGGATCAAATTCAGTCTTCTGGTCTGCACAGGCATTGAATGACACTGATGCACATTTACATATATGTAGGCAATATACTCATACGCATAAAATAAAAATAAAATATTTTAAAAATGCAGGGATCCTACATAAATGAGCAACTGTTCTGAGAAACAAATTTCAAGTAGTAAAGATTTGGAAAGCTATTTTGACCTATAGATAAGTAACTATACATAGATGAAAATATGTAGACTCATTTTGAAATGTGATGAATTTATTTCTTTTGCCTTGAAAGAAAAATCCATTTAGGATGTGGGTACTAGCATTTCATGAAAAATTGTCACAAATATTAAAATAGATAAAAATTAATATTTGGTTATTCATATGGATGTCTTTACAAGAGGCACATAAGATAAAAAAGACAACAAATGCTAGCATGGATATGGAGAAAGAAGGAAACTTATTACTTACTGATTCTAGGAGAGTAAACCAGTGCATTGAGTATGGAAATAGTTTTGGAGGTTTCTCACAAAGCTAAAAATAGTTCTACAACAGGACACAACTGTAGGAAGCTTCCTTTGACACCAGCAGGTACAATGCAGTCTTGCTAAGGAAGGGGGAGTACAGTACCCTCTTCAGGCCACTGTAGGAAACTGACTCCTTGGTACAGAGGTCAATCAGTTACTTTCATAACCCGACCTGAGAGGTACTTCTACTCAGGTCCTTAGCCTGGCACAACAGACTGTTTCCCACTTTGGCCATGCCTTTTCCATCTGCCCAAAGACTGCTGGCCCCTGGACAGGAATTTCAGGCTGATGGCTGATTGACTATCTTCAGCCTATGCTCACTCACAATTCACTTCACCACACCAGCTATTCAGATTGGTGGTCTAAAGTACCACTGTCCAACCCACTGGTCACTTGAATGTAATTCAGGCCTGCTTTGGCCTGCATGTGCACAAAAAATAATAGCCTGGAGTTATGCAATGATGGTAATGGAGAATTTGATTTATTGCCTGCTACAGCTTGCTTTTATAAGCAAAATGATATCAGTTCCCAGAGCCAATCACAGATGCCCGGTTCTGCCCCACTGTATATTCCTGCTCCACCTAGCATCATGTACCTGGACCACGTTGCTTGCTCTTTCCTGGGGCATGGTCAGAGAAGTACCATGACTCCCACATGGATCTCTGAGGGGTGCTATCTGAGAAGTAGCCCACAATTCAAACAGGGTCTTCCTACATCTCCCCCTTTTATTTTAAATTTTCTGAGAAGTAGATGAGCCCATGGGAGAGGTCGGCACCATGAAGGAATCCAGCTCTTGAACAGAGGATTGCTTAGACCCATCTTGAATCTAGGGTGGAGGCAGGCCAGGCCTAAGATTTTATTTTTTACACTAAAACCAATTTGAGGCCCAAAAACCAAGGAGAGAGCTAATAGCCAATTAATTTGGGATATACAGACATATTGCTGCCACTGGCTGCGCAATATCTCCAGGCAGGTGAGGTGTAGTTGATACTGATGGAGGAGACTTGCTTGACTCAGAGACCAATAGTTCCTTTATTGCTTTAGTGGCCTTTGGTAATGCTCTCTGGTATTTCAGAGGCCAACTATATACTTGCAGGTGCGGTCTCAATACATCTTTCCCATGCTTACACCGGGTCTGCAGCAGCTGGGCCTTACAGCCACTCTTCTTGCAGGTATCGCAGTTTATAGGCAAAAAGCTTTTGCCTTTTTGGGACTTGGACCCCCATAGCCAACATCTCCTTGACAGAATAACTCATTGCTGATACCAGAGATCACCTGTATTAATATATTTTCTTGATCACACAGCTTTTAAAGACTATACTATTTGGCTTCGAATAGAGAATTTTCTTTTCACAGTTCTTATGTCTATTAGTCAATTAAAGAAAGCAGCTTTACCTGTTTTATAAGAAATTACTACTATAACAGTTGGCTCTCAATTACAGTTAGGGAATGACTTCATTACCATCATGTTTTTCTTTTTTCTATGAAAATGAGAGGTAGGAAAGTTTCTCATATTAAAACTTTGTGGCACCTGGATGGTAAATTTCATTAGGACACATTATAAACAGTTGTTTTAAATAGAATTCAGAGGGATGCTTGGTGTCTGTGACTCAGGATGTCTGAGTTTTTCTTCCTTTTAATGTTCAGATAGGACAGCTTCTCTGTTGGTATTTCTTGGTCCATCCTGCACAATACAAAGCTGTAACTTTTCTTTCTCAGCCATTAAGTTGTTGTTGTTTTGACCTGTGGTAACATGGAAATCTTTTCCCATAGTTAAAGATTTAAATTGAAAAATTTGACAAAAGGTGTAAAGAGTTTTCTACCTAACTGTATCCCCTCTCTTTGTAATTTAGGTTTTTATTTTTGACCTATAAATTTCTGAAATACAGTGGTATTACACATACCTATAGACAGAAATCAAGGTGTAAATTTTCATTAAATTCACCTAACTGTTTATCATTGACTGTATGTTGTTAATTTGGGAAGGAAACTTAATTCCTTTAGTTAAATTATCCTACAGGTAAAAGAAAATGTTACAAGGTGATACAACACAGAAAAATAAAGAGAACATTTGTGTACCTTAATCTCAAAGCTATGGTTGGAAATTAGATACAAATTATGAATAAAACAAATATTAACATTTAATATTCCCAATTAGTTGAAATGTATTACTATTTTTATTAAAACTTTTAACCACATTAAACTAATATAGGCATATTTGCTTTTACTAAGTCTTAAAATACTATATAATATGTAGACAAAGTTTGGACAAATTTGGATACCTGTTAAACACATATCAATTAGATATACATTGTTCCTTAAAATTATTTCACTAGATTGTGACTTCAGAGAAATCAATTCCATTAACTTATATTGCTCATATTATGTTTCTTTATAAATCTCTATTGAAATACATGCATATAAAATATATGTTATTTTTGAACATGTCATTTTAAACTGCAAACCTTACAGAGTGGATCTTAATGACCATCTTCCTCCAAGCTCTTGGAGATACCTTCTCCAGGCCTGGCACAAAACCTTGCTTTAAAGATGTTTTACCTAGCTGTTAAGTGCTTGACAATACACATTTAACCATACTTTAAATTATATCTAAAATAAAATAAGATTATTTCTTAAAACCAATTTATTTCCTACAGCACTTTAAGAATTTGTTTGAATTTTCATCATAGGCATTGAAGGATTGCAACAAGCAGGTGGTGGCATACATCCACAATGTGTTTAACTGTTAACACACCTGTATAATTTTATTAGTAATTCTTAACCAATGTATAACCTTAACCATACACACACACAAAACACACACACACACACACACACACAAACACACACACGTAATAATGATAATATTTTTAAGTTGAACTGTGAGAGAGGGGAGAAGTTACATTATTGGTTAATATTTGATGAAGAATACAGAAAATTATTTTATGCTTTTGTTGTAGGGTATACATCTTGTTTGAACAGATACCACACAAAACTCTTAAGTTCATTTGATAATCTCCTAGGTCATCCTTTGATGATTTGGCAATCTCTATCTGACCCTAATTTTTTCTCTATGCTGAACCCTATTCTGATTTTATTGCTAATCTATACCTGTCCCGTCCTTGTTTATCTTACCCTTTCCTTACAGGCCAAGGTTCAGAGAGAGCCCAAAGACCAGAACTGACTCCATTTATTTGTGGTCCTGGGCCAAATCGTTCTAAGACAAGAAATTACTTATGAAGTTTTTATTTAAATTAGACCAAAGTTTTCCCTTAACACATTGTAACAGCTTCATTTTGCTTTTGATCTTTTCAAGACAGGGTGTCCTTACAGTCCCAGCTGGCCTGGAGCTCACTATGCAGACCAGGCTGTGCTTGAACTCACAGAGGCCCACCTGCTTTGGCCTCCCCATCACTAGTACCAAAAGTGTGTGCTCCCACACCCAGTTCCACAAGCCTAGAATTTATGAGCCCAATTTGAATTACAGAAGACTGGCCTCTAGAATGAGGTCTTAGAGGAAGCTTAGCAGACAAAAAGAAAACCTGAGCTGAATTACCACTGTAAAGACATTTCCAGAAAAAAAGTTTTCAAGGAGAATTTTTAAAACATACTTAAACTGTAGCTGGCTTTTCACAAACTTCCATACAAGCCAATTTCCCATGCGTTTTCTCCACCTCCCTAACCCCCCCCTAGAACTGAGCTGTCTATACAGATGTGCACCTCAGTAGAAGACTTGCAGCAAAATCCTTGAGCTTACTCCATGGGCATGCTTGCCCTCCCTGCCTCTTTCTCTGCTACTGTGACCTTTGCTTCTTGAATAAGAAGGAGGAAGCCTGGGTTTCCCCTCAGGGCTGAAATTCAGGTTGCAGAGTAGGTTCCATGCCCACTGGCAAAGCCTCTAGAAGGCAAGTGGATAGGAGAGGAAAAACTCCTCTCTCACAATTTCTCTGAATACCCATAATCTGGGAAGGCTGGGGGACCAACAGATACCCCCAATCCAAGGAAGCTAACACAGCACCCAGGGGCTCCATAGAGGTGCCCCACTGAGTATCAGGAGAAATCATTTTATGATGTAAGGCATATATTTTTTACTGTGTGCCATGGTTTTCTGTGTTTTTGCTGTAACTGTTGTGTTTCAAGTTCTAGCCTGGGGACAGTTTAGCATCTCTGAATCATGAAACATAGCTCCCTTAAAAGTATTTCCCATCAATTAAATATGCATTAATTGAATAGACACCTACCTATGTCCCTCTCCCGCCCTTCCCACCCTTCCCAATTCACCATTTCAGTCAGTTTTCTGATGGAGTCTTTCTGTTGTTCTTTTACAATGCATACCTCTCCACGAGAAATATTTATATCTGGGTTATTGGTACTAGCATCCACATACGAGGGACACCATTTGTCGTTTGTTTTTCTGGGACTGTGTTACTTCACTTAACAAAATGTCTTCTAGCTCCATCCATTTACCTGCAAACTTCATGATGTTGTCCCTCTTTACCACTGCATAGAACTCCATTGTATACATGTACCACATTTTCTCTATCCACTGGTCAATTGAGGGGCACCTGGGCTGGTTCCAGCTTTTTGCTATTGTGAACAGAGCTGCAATAAACATAGCTGTGCATGTATTTCTGCAGTAAGATGTGTCTGGTGGGTATATACCCAGTAGTGGGTAGAATGGCAGGCTCATTTTGAGTCTTCTAAGGGTTCTCCACACTGCTTTCCATAGTGGCTGTACAAGTTTACATTCCCACCAGCAATGGATGAATGTTCCCCTTTCCCCACAACCTCTCCAGCACTTGGTATCATTCGTATTCCTGATCCTAGCCAGTCTTATTGGAGTAAGATTATATCTTAATGTGGTTTTAATTTGCATTTCCTTAATTATTAGCGATGTTGAACACTTCTTAAGATGTTTCTCAGCCTTCTCTAATTCCTTGTCTGTGAAGTCTCTATTCAGATCTTTGCTCGATCTTTTGAGTGATTCATTTGTTTTCTTTCTTCTTTGTTTTTTGAGTAGCTTGTATACTCTGGAAATTAATGCTTTGTCAGATGTATCTG
>VZQC01005766.1:698626-747073 GCA_009823505.1 Rhizomys pruinosus
TTTTAATAATATGAGAGACTTTCTTACCTATCGCTTTCTTACCTCCCCCCCATATAACAAGGAGAAATACGACGAAGATGAGGTCGTTCTTTCTTCCAACTTGTAAATTGGTACCAACTATTATAGAGAGAGAGGTTACTCTCTTATAAAACATGTATCACCCTTCCTTCTGTGATAGATTGACTAATAGACAGGCACTAGTGAACATATTCGTTCTCTATTCAGAAACCAAATACAATTCGAAAAGTCTCCGTTAAGCGTATTCGACTTTAAGCAAATCTATAAATACAGGGAGCTCTAAAAATCAACAATAGATTATTATACCAAGGAGATGTTGGCCAGGGGATCCAAGCCCCACAAAAGGTAAAGGTTCTTTGCCTCTAAACTGGGATACCTGCAAGAAGAGAGGCGATAAGGCCCTGCTGTTGAAGACCTGACGTTAACATGGAAATGATGTATTGAGACCACACATGCAAGTATACAGATGGTCTCTGGAATACCAGAGAGTGTTACCAAAGGCCACTAAACCAATAAAACAAATATGGGTTTCCTTGAACCAAGCAAGACTCCTCCGTCAGCACCAGCTACACCTCACCTGCCTGGAAATACTGTGCAGCAGAGGCAGCCATATGCCTGTATATCCCAAATCTAATTGACTATTGGCTCTCTCCTTTGAGGAATAACCCATGGCTAATGCCACAAGCTTACATCCTCTAATGGTTAGGAGATGTTATAAGTCACAGTAATACCCTGACATATTTAACAGAAAAAAAATGTAATTCATGGATTAACATACCATCCAAATATCTGTGTCTATACCAAAGTTACCTACCATAACTATTAGTACTGTTTAAATACCTATATATCTAATTGCTTGTGCTTCATTAGTAGGATCGAAAGGTTATTCCTGGACAAACTGTCAGCCCATGAAAGGAAACAGCCAGAACTGACCAGAGTCCAAGACAACAGCTCCAGAGAAATATACTGTTTTGCTTCTTATCCACCTGTGCCCCTTCTCTAAGCCTAGGGAACAATCTGCAGAAGAGGGGGCGTGGTAGAATGTAAGTGCTGGGATTGGGGTGAATGGTGAACCTACAGCAATATAGTCTGTACACTCATTTGATCAACTTGATTGAACATACAAGCCCGCCCCACTGGATGGTGGGAACCATGGGCTGTGTGGGTTTGGGCACAACTGCGTGGAAATTGGTTTTACATGAAGGATGCTTGTACACATAAATTATCACTTATTGCTAAAACATGAAAAAAAAACTGAGAGAAAGATGTAGGACAGTTATGGCAGAATGCATGATTTGCCATGGGGTGGGGTGGGGTGGGGGGAAGGGAAAGGGAAATATGCCTGAACTGAATTGGAAAATGATGTATGAAATACACAAAGCATCAATAAGAAAATAAAAATAAATAAAATAATGTATTATTTCCCATCTTGCAGGGATTCCAGATCACCAAATTTGTTTCTGTGCATTGATGCACAAGAATGTAGGAAACTTCCTTTGCTGTGAGCAGGTACAGTGTGGTCCTGCTAAGGGAAGGGCAGCACAGTACCCACCTCAGGTCACTGTAAGGAACTGACCTTTGGCACAAAGGGCAGTCAGTTACTTTCATAACCTGACCTAAGAGGTACTTCCAACTCATGTCCTTAGCCTGGGACAACAGAAGGTTTCCCACTTCCAACTCATGTCCTTAGCCTGGGACAACAGAACGTTTCCCACTTTGGCTGAGCTTTTTCCACCTACCCAAAAAGTGCTGCCCCTGTACAGGAATTTCAGGCCGATGGCTGATTGCCTATCTTCAGCCTATGCTCACTCACAATTCACTTTACCACACTAGCTATCCAGATTGGTGGTCTAAAGGACCGCCATCCAACCCACTGTTCAGTTGAATGAATTCAGTCCTGCTTTGTCCTGTATTAGCACAAAAAGTAATGGCCGGCAGTTCTGTAATGATGGAAATTGAGAATTTGATTTATTGCCTGCTACAGCTTGCTTTTATAAGCAAGTCAGTTCCCAGAGCCAATCACAGATGCCCAGTTCCACTCCACTGTATACGGCTGCTCCACCTATGTGCCTGGGCCACGTTGCTTGCTCCTTCTTGGGGCAGGGTCAGAGAAATCCCATGACTCTCACATGGAGCCCTGAGGGGTGCTATCTGAGAAGTAGCCCACAATTCAAACTGGATCTTCCTACACATAACCATACCTAACTCTTGGATATATACTCAAATTACTCTGTATCCTATTAAAGAGATACCTACTCATCCATTTTCATTGTTGCTCTGTATATTATAGCCAACAACCTAGATGTCCATCAACTAATAAATGAATAAGAAAAACACCATGCATTTACAAAATTAATAACACTTAGCACCTGCGAAAAATTAAATTATGAAACTCTCAGGTAAACAGATGGAACTGAAAAAAATCATCCCGAGTATGTAAAATAAACATTGAAATAATACATCTTTGGAATACCTGAAGAATTTAGGAGACTAGTAAGGGGTAGAGGGACATCTTTCAAGGGCAGGGAGAAAGACTGCAGTTATAAAGATGGGGATATTAGAAAATATTAGATCAGGATGGAACTGGGCAATGCAAAATGAAAGGTAAAAGAGAGAACTTAGGAGCAGTTTGTTCTTGTTAAGAACAATGAAGGTGAGGGCATTTTATCAGCAGGATTTGAAACTGTTCCCTTAGGCAAATTTGGTGAGCTGCTTATAAGGGTTGGGGATTAAGATAGCAGGGGGTGAGTATGGCTAGTGCAGGTGACACAGTTTTGAGGTTATGAAACTGTCGAGGTTGTTATATATTTATCCAGATAACAGTCTCTGGGTTGGTGATTTTACAGAAAAGCTGGATTGGACTTTAGCTAGGATCTAATGGTTACCTCAGGTTTGTTCATCCCATTATGGGGCCCTTTGGAAGTTAGCTCAAGGCCCTTTTATGTCCAGGCATTTTTCTTTCAGGGGAAGGGAATAATTTTTCAGGGGTGGGGAATGATTAGACAGAGTAGAGGAGGGAATATGGGAGAGATAACTCACAGAAAGCCCCTTTGCAAATAAAAAAAAAAAAAGAAAAAGAAAAGAAAAAAAAATATAGGTGGCTGGAGACATGGCTCAGCAGTTAAGAACACTGGATGTTCTTGCAGAAGACCTGTGTTTGAATCTCAGCATCCACATGGCAGCTATCAACCATCTGTAAATTCCACTTCCAAGGGACATAAAACCTTCTACTGAACTCCATGTGCATTTCATGACATATTTGCACTTACATACATGCAGGAATAACACTTATACACATAAAATAAAATAAAAGAAAAAAGAAAAAAAATGGAACTAGGGAAGATTGCACACCAAAGACTATTTCAGCAAATCAAATTGTACTCTGGGGAAAGAAAAAGAAGAACAAGAAGTTAGAGTCGGGAGGTAGGGGTGGATCTGTGAGCTGATGGAGAATGGATGTGATATGTTCAAAATGCCTTATGTGAAACTCTCAAAGACAAAATAAAAATATTGTTAATGTTTATACAATAATCTCAGGTTAGCATCTCTTTCCTTGACAATGAGAACTAATAGTGCAATATTGTTGAGGAAAATAATTGAACATTTTTCACCATAGACCACATATGTTTGCAACTTTCAGCACCTAATCACTTCTGATAAAAACACAAATTCTCTAGATTTCTCTGAAAGTTCATGGGATAAATTTCTCCAATTTTGAAAAGAATTCTATGACAATTATTACACCAACCAGATGATTTGTACACTACAGATAAGGATCAACACATAATGAAGCTCAAACACTCTTTTGCAATTTTTTTCAATACTCACATTTTGGAACAGACACATGCTTAATTCTCTGTTTAGTTTTATTCTGAATACACATGGCTTACATGAATTATTTAAATGTAAATTAACTATGTAGAGTTTGTTATAGTATGTTTTAATAGTAGAAATCATATAGATATGAAAAAATGATATGAAAAATAATGATATAAGTAGCATTTGAGACCCCAAATTTTATAAATCAGAAGTCTGACTTCGTTTCAATGATCTGAGCTCCAGGTTTCAAAAGACTAAGCCCAAATTTTGGCTGATTTCTTATGAAAGGCAATCAACACATTCTGCAAATTTTTAGTTACTGTATTTCTAATGTTCCCTTAATCCTCTTTTTCTTTCTGTTTCCAGTAAGATGGCGATTTATTTTCTAAGGGGTTGAATAAATTAATCAGAACTGCATGAAGAATGCAGAACAATTTAAAAATATCTATTTCTTAATGAGATCGGGAGTATCACCTTTTCCATGTAAGATAACTTATTTACATGTTACACAGTTTATTGCATGGAGCAATCAGTTTTGAGAATAGCATACTTTTAAATTCCAATTGATGTATTTGGTAATTTCCTACACAAGTACCATATTTGCATTATTTTCATCTTCTTATCTTCCTGTTCCAACTCTTCTCAAGTTACCATCACCTGTTTGACTCTCAAATTCATGACTTCTTTAATTATCATTATTACTATTATTACAGTGTATACATATACAACCTATTAAGTCATTTTAGAGTTAATTATATGTACAAATCTTTAGACATGACCATTTGGGATGAATAACTTACTAGTTTGATCAACTGTCTAGTCAACTGATTCTCTTTTTCTCAACAGCCATTGATTGCCTGTATCTCTTCATCTAAAGGAGAGGCCTTGTGAGATTTCCTCTATCCACATTGGCATGTCAACTGGTATTGTAACTATGGTATTGTTCTTTAAGAAACCTGTTGTTGAGATTTCATGGGGATAGCTTCCTTGTGGTATCTAGAACATAGGATAATATCCCTGGCATCCTGATCTTTTGGTTCTTACACTCTTTCTTCCCTCTCTTTCAATGTGTTTTCTGAGTCTTAGATGTAGTGTTTGCATTGTAGATTAAGTAATTGGTGATAGGCAACCCACAGTCACTTATTATCTGCATTTTGAAATTTTTGAGGTCTCTGTATAACTATCCATCTGCTCTTTTGCACTTTAAATACATATATTTATATATTTATTTCATATTTACAAGTTACATTAAACATTTTAACTTTCTATGGTTAACCATTTTTTCTTTTTCTTCACTTTTTCCTTTTATTGTTCTTTATCTATTTTTTATTAAAGATTCATACACTTCATGCAATGGTTCCATAATGAAATAGCTTCTAGATTGACTAAAGAGCTACATAATCAGAAGTACTGAAAAAAATAATTTTCATTGTATAGAAAAGATTTTCTTAAATCTACAGATCAAAAATCGAAATGTTAACTATAAATATTTAAGGCAGTCTATAAAGTTTAATATCAAATAAATATTTTAAGGCATTTTATAAAGATTAATATCAAAGAAACTTGAAGAAATTGAGAAAACAATAAACACCTCAAAATTGCTTCATGTATTAGGGTTTTTTAAATTAAAAAAAATTACTATTAATTTTTTATGTGTATGAGTGTATTGTCTGCATGTAGGTTGGTGCACCCATGTCGTGCAATGCTGCAGAGGTCAGAAGAGGGGCTTGGATTCCCCTGGAACTGGAGTTAAAGATGGTTCTTAGCTGCCATGTGGGTGTTGGGAATTGATCCCAGGTCCTCTGCAAGTGCACTCGGTCCTCTTAACCTCTGAGATATCTCTGCAGCCCCAAGGCTTTTGTTTTTATTTCTGTGACAAAATACTTCACAAAAGCAACTTTAGGAAAGAAGGGTTAATTTTGTCTTACATTTTAAGATATCCAATCTTTTGTGGCAGGGAAGGTAGGTTGGGAAGAGCAAGTTGGTTGGCCACGTCACATCCACAGTCAGGAATCAGAGCAAGATGAATGTTGATTCTCAAATCATCTTTGATATTTTTATTTTTTTAATATTTTTATTGAGGTTTTGTGTCTGATTTTTTTATTTAGTTCTCAACCTCGGCATATGCAAAGGCACCACCCACATCCACTTTGGTCTTACACCTCATGTAAACATCTGTTGAAACACCCCCAAGAGATAGACAAACCCATAAGGTTTGTTTCTTACGTGATTCTAATTCCTATCAATTTGAAAATAAACATTAGCCAACACAAATCTATCCTTTGTCATTTTGAGATTCAGACAAATCACCTTTAAGCCACTAACTTTCAGGTCTTATCCCAATATACCAGCAGAGATCTAATATACATATATATATATATATATAATATATAATATATATTATATCCATATATATATATACATGTAATATATATAATATATATATAAATATAATATATATCCATATATATACATAAATATCTATTTCTTAATGAGATCGGGAGTATCACCTTTTCCATGTAAGAAACTTATTACATTTACACAGTGTTATAATATATAGTATATATATAATATATATATATAATATATATATTTAAATATTTAATTGTATTATTAATATTTAAAATAAAATATAAATAATTAACCTCATAGGTACGCATATATTGAGTATACTTACAATCCATGCAGGCAAACATACATATATATTATATATTATATATATATATTAATATCATATTTCTCCAATCTCTATAATCTCCATATATATACATGTATATAAATCTATGATATCAATATCTACGACGCTATCTCTATCTCGATGTCTGTTTATGCCTGCATGGATGTAAGTATACTCATATATGCCGTACCTACTGAGGCCAGAAGAGAACATTGGATCCCCTGAGACTGGAGTTATATAAGCCACCATGTGCATGCAGGAAAATGAAGCTTGGTCATCCTCAGGAGCAGCAAGTGCTCTTAAACTCTGAGTCATATCTTCAGCCCCAACTGATGGGCATCTTATAATGTGTGGTGTGTATAATGTCAAAAGTCTTCACAGTTTTCAACAGTTCAGACATGGTTCAACAGCCTAAGTTCAGAGTCTGCTCTGTGATTTAGGCTATCTCTTAACTTTTACCCCTGTAAAACACACACACACACACATACACACACACACACACACATATACACACACCCACACACACACACACAACTTAAATACTTCAAAATATAATGGCACAAAATTTATCTACCCATTTAAAACTGAGTAATTGAGAAGTGGCGTGGAAAGATTGAGTCAAAGCAATACAAAAACACTGCATGATAAACATCCAATTCTGTTGGGTCATGTTGGACATCTGGGGTGCTTTGTGCAATCACCTGGTCTTTAAAAGACTTGAGGGGCTGGAGAAATGGCTCAGTGGTTAAGAGCACTGACTGCTCTTGCAAAGGACCTGGGTTTGATTCCCAGCACCTACATGGCTGCTAAGAACTGTCTTTAACTCCAGTTCCAGGGGAATCTGACACCCTCTTCTGACCTCTGCGTGGGTGCACCAACCTACATGCAGACAGTACACTCATACACATAAAAAGTAATAAATAAAATTTTAAAAAATTAAAAAAATAAAAGCCTTGAGCAGCACTTTCCTGCAATATCTGCTGCCAATAGCACATGTGGTCTCTCATTTGGTTTAGTTTCACTCTGTGTCATCATCTTTCCTCAGTAACCTTTTAAGGCCTCCATTCAGAGAAAAATGATACCATAACTTTTGGGCAAAGCAAATTTCTGGAACCTTGACCAGTTGCACTGCTATGTTGAGATAGTCTGGCTTCATTGGACTGTAGTTCCAGAGGCATCTGTGTACCTTGAGGTTGTAAAAAGAGAAAGACTTCCATATTTCTTTACAAGTATGAACACATTCAGAAATAATATTGGTTTAATAACTCTCCTTTAAAATTAATTTGAATTATTAAAATTTGATCCTCCTATGGGTACATTATTACCCACAGAGTACATTTCATCCAAGTGTAGAATAATAGATTTTTCTTTAATGCTGTTAGTTTCATAAACAGTTGCAGATGGTTTTATGCTTGCCTTTTCTGAAATTTTATACCAACTCAAACATGTTTTCTTATCTTAGATGAACTTCCCTCTTCCTTTATGAAATTTTGACAAGTTTTATCTTGTGTAAGTCTTGTAAAGTTTACCACAACTGTTGTGAGTTCATGTGTGCAATAGCCATTCTGTGTCCAGAATTCATCATTTTAAAACTTTCTTTCCTTTCTGCTGGATATATTATTTCTGCCAATTCTTCATTAACTTTCCCAAGTGTTGGATGGGAGTGTATCATATAGATGACCGATCCAAATCTGAGTCTGTCATTTACCAATATTTACTGCAAAAAGATATTTTTCATGCAAAAATTGAGAGCAACAAAAATGCATGCATATAAATGCAAATATTTAGAAAGCAGTTAGAAAGCAACTGGCTCTATGCTAGGGCCTATGACCTCCCCAGGCATGAGCTCATGACCTGTTTAGAGTATAAGGCATGAATTCTCCCCTATGGAACAGTCCTCAAAACTAATCAGAATGTGATTCATTACTCCCATGCCACATACATTACTTCATGCCATTATTTCACTAGTGGGCATATTTTGTCTGGCAGGTCAGTATTGTACCATACAGAGTCCTTGCTGGATGAGAGCACTGCCTTTTCTCCCCAGAAGGGGAGTTACCTGATTAGTTATAGATTGATTTCTTTACATCCCGAAGCTCAAATTTGTGATTTTTTCAGAAATAGCATGTTATCCTCTACTTCTTGTGTGAGCTGTTTCAGATTTTATAAAAACTTTGAAAGCCCATGGGTTGACAAGTCAAGTTATTTAATAAGAATTTGTTTTGTTAAAGCTATGTGTGTGTCATATAAACAATGTTCAAGTTTATTATTGTTGAATTTATACAGCCTCAGTAACCCAAGAAATAAAAAATGGCCAATCAGAATATTTTTAAACACATTACACTTTATATAGTACTTGTGAATTTTAAAAATAATGCAGTATGTATGTTAGTAAGGCAAAAGAACTATAACATGTATAAGAATTAGAATATTAGAGGTGTTTATGCATTAATTTGTAACAGTAACTAAATGGACAAATGTTAATTTAAGTATAAACATAAGTGATAGTCTCAGTAGTAGAATTCAAGGAGGAAAATACACTCACAAATGTCACTATTCACACTAAACTATCTCTTGGGATTTCTATGTATAGGAATACATGTAGAAGAGAAAGAGCAGGAGATTGAAGATGGCATTCTGTACAGTAAAAATCAATGAAAGCATATGGAACTAAAAGCGCTAAGTAAAGGATTTATTTAAGGGCAGAGATTATGAATTAAAAGACCATAAGTACAATGCAAGTACAACATAAGGATCTAGAAATAGCTATAAATACAAAAATATTGAGGCAGAAAGAGCACTAGTGAAGGGATAGAATGAATGTTAGATATCAAGAATTATCATATATATAAATATATACATGAAAATATTAGATATATCAGTTCAGTTCACACATGACCCTTCTTTAGGCCTTAAGGCATATATATATACATATATATATATACATATATATCTATATATATATACATATATATATATATCTTTGCAATTACTCATTAAGTCAATATTCACTTAATTTCTATTCTTATCTTAATTACTATCACTAATAAAATGATTATGTCTTAACTCTGTAATAATGATATATCTAGACCCAAGTCAAATATATTATGGAAACTACTTCATCTGACTCAACCTAAATATTTGGAAATATTAACAGCACAAAGGCCAATGAACTTCAAATATGTGTAACTGATATAAAGTTATCTGGAATTTGCAACAATGCTTCTAATATTTTATGCTGATGCATTTGAGACACAAATGTATTTTCCCCATCAAATATTTATTGATATTATTCAAAATTGTGAGTATACACATTATATGAAATATAATTTTTATCTGTATATTTGGAGTATTAATCTTCAAAGTATATCTTCTTTGCATGTAGCAGTGTTTGGTATTAGATAATTTTTTATTTTGTAGTACAGCAAATTGATAACTTCTACACATTCCATGTAAGAATAATATTTTTTTTAGATTTATACTTAATATTTTTAAAAACATGGTCTCCCTGTAGTTCCAGGTATCCTGGAATTTACTAAGTAGACCAGGCTGGTCTTGAACTCACAAAGATCCACCTGCCTCTTCCTCCTAAGTGCTGGGATTAAAGGCCCATGCCACCATACCTGGCCTGGTCCAAATTCTGATTAGTAGCATTCATTCAGTGTACTAGGATTTTTTTCTTTCTTTTGAGATAGGGTCTCCCCATAGCCCTAGCCGTCCTGGAACTATGTAGACCAGGCTGTCCTTGAAATCACAGATATCCACCTGCCTCTTCCTCCTAAGTGCTGGGATTAAAGGCCCATGCCACCATACCTGGCCTGGTCCAAATTCTGATTAGTAGCATTCATTCAGTGTACTAGGATTTTTTTCTTTCTTTTGAGATAGGGTCTCCCCATAGCCCTAGCCACCTGGACCTCATTATGTAGACCAGGCTGACCTTGAGTTTACAAGGATCCGTTTGCCTCTCCCTCCCCAGTGCTGGGATTAAAGGCATGCATCATCATGCCAGGCTCTGCACTGAAATGCTATTTTTATGGTCAAAGACAGAACTGCTACTTAACCCACAAAGGATTTAAGGCTCTGAAACAAGAAAAAAAAAAGCTGAAAATGTTTTGTCTGAAAAGATACACCTGGTCATATTTTCTTGGTGATTTTAACTCTAGAATATTATTCAGAAGTTTTAATTTGAAGACCCAAGTGGATGCTGAGGAAACATTTCTAGATATGATCATCAATATCAAGTATTTTGTTCCCTCCATGGACCTTGTTCAGTTTGAAATAAAACAAATCTAGATAAAAAGTTTGCTATATCAAAAGCAAAGATCTGAAAAGAATGACGGGGTGTAGTGGGGCCGGCCTTTAATCCCAGCACTCCAGAGGCAGAGGCAGGCTCTGTGAGTTCAAGGCCAGCCTGGTGTACAGAGCAAGTTCTAAGCCAACTGAGACTAAAGGGAGACCCTGTCTCAAAAAGACCAAAAAAAAAAAAATCTTAATATATTTCAATGACGTATTAGCTTGTTCTATTACTTAATTAAATAACTAATATAAATATCCAATTCATACTACCTATAAATTTTCTGGAGTAGTTAAAAAAACTGAGAAATACAAACTTGGAGTTACTGCTGTTATCACATAAACTATACATTTTTGAATTAATTAAATTATGGAATTAAAGAGTAAATATGACAATTTAACATAGTACATTGAAAATGCATATGCTTATGCAAATTCTATTTTTTTCATTTTAGAGTCTATGATTGCCTATAATGTAATAACTCATGCTCATGGAAAAGAGAAATTAAAATAATGTTGGAAGCTATAAATTTATTTTTAAAATAGTTATTAATGAGTAAGCACTGTTCCTCCATGGCCTGTGCTTCAGCTCCTGCCTCCAGGTTCCTGCTCTGAGTTCCTATGTTGGGGTCCCTAGGTGATGAACTGTACAAACCCAGATTGAGAAGAGCCTTCCGAATTTGAGTCAATCATGTTACAACAGAGCACATGTGCATGTGTTTCTGACAGAAGGAGCTCTGCACTGATACACAGTTAAACTATGTGTTCAGACTGATCTCTCAACAAGAGTTTCTAGTTAGGTGTGGATGATGTTGGAGCTAAGATGTTCTACCAAATTACTGATACTGGAGAAAATATTGAAGAGTCACTTTCCTGAATCACTTAAGGTTTTTGGAGCAGTGATGCACATAAATGGTAGAAATCCCTTTCAAAAGGAAGTGGTATTGGATTCATGGCCAGACTTCAAAGCTGTCATCACCTGGCTACAGAGAAAGGCTGAGACAGATAACCTTGACCATTATACTAATGCCTATGCTGTGTTCTACAAAGATGTCAGAGCTTATCAACAGATGTTGGAAGAACATGATGTCATTAACTGGGACGAAGTTTTTCAAATTCATGGTCTGCAAAGTGAGTTGTACACTGTTTAGAAAACTGTTACCAATGCTAATCAGTTGGATTTGGATATAAAGCTGGCTTCCTTTAAGGCTGTCCATTTTTCTTCTGTTTCATCTCTGCAAGACCCCACTTTCCAGGTCTCCCCCACAACTCACCTACCTGAGTGTTTCACGTGCTGACCTCCTCAACCAGACATGGTCACGAGGCGGCAATGAACAGTGTCTGCGGTACATCGCCAACCTCATCACATGCTTCCCCAGCATGTGCGTCCGTGATGACAAGGGAAACCAAGTGTCCTGGGGCATCATGGACCAGTATGCCACCATGTGCCATGGCTACACCCTGCCTGAGCACCGCAGGAAAGGTTATAGCTGACTGGTGGCCCTCACACTGGCCAGGAATTTGCAAAGCAGAGGATTCCCCTCTCAGGGAAATGTCCTGGACGACAACACAGCCTCTATAAACCTCCTGAAGAGTGTCTATGCGCAGTTCTTGCCCTGCCGTTTGCACAGGCTAATTCTCACCCTTGCATCTTTCTCTGGGCAAGCTTGCTTTTAGTTCAGAGAAACTCCAAAAGTTGTGGTACTTTCTGTGAACACGCCCACTCTCCCAGTAAGGTGAGAATTAAACCTGGACTCAACAGAAGCTGGTGCTGTCGAAAGAGTTTTTGGTATTGTTTTTGCGGAGCGGGGGGTGGGGGAGGGATGATAGGAAACAAAACAAAAACATGCAAAATCATCTTGAGAAACCTCTGTCAGCTTTCTACCATTAAGAGCTTTAGGGGTGTCTGGGTAGCTGTGGCTCAGAACAGAGGATGTGTGTGCTCTATTAGGACTCATTGTAGGGAAGAAGACTCTCTAGCCATTCGTTCTTGGTGTGGTGCTAGAAATGACTGCATGAGAATGAATGATTTAAGCCAGGGACTCGTGGCCCCTGCTCCATGTACTCCTAGCATCTCAGTTCCTCCTACTGTATGATCCCTTACGCTTGGCTGGATGTCTGACCAACCTGGGATCCAAGCTTTTGCTGGAGGATTTGTCATTTTACCCTTTTATGACTGGCTCATTGCTTGTGTGACAGTAAGCTGTAGTTCTTCCTTGGGAATGTTCAAAAGTGGTGGTTCTCAGAGGTGTGCATTTGCCAAAGGGCAGGTGGCAGCACAGATGGGCCCCTCCCCTACAGCTCCTGAGTCAGTGAGCATCTGGTAGGGCCTGCGAACTTTCATTTCTGAGTTCTATCTTCTCAGTTGCATTGGGTGGATGAAGATATGAACTAAATTTTAGGTGGCTGACCAACTGTCAGCATAGGCCAAACCTTACCCATAACCTTTTCCAGCCACCTGATTAGAATCTGGCTAATTTAAAAAAAAATAATAACATAAAATAAAATAGTTATTAGCTTTTAATAAAATTAGTGTAAACAAGATCTAAAATAAAGAAAAACAGCCTCATAAATTGTGCTGTTATACAAGTTGATTATAATAACAACTTAAACAGAGAAAGCTAAAAAGTAAACAATCCACTAAATTTTGTTTATAATCTGTATTTTAAGTTTATCAGTACAACAGAAGTAGAAAGCATGAACCAATTTTGGGAACAGTTTTAAGGTGTAATCCAAACAAAATAACATTCCTAGGTATAACAAAAAATATTAAAACAACATTCAAATTATCTTTAATGCTTAAGTGTACTCAATTACTTCTGATTTCCACTGACATCATTGTTAGACATTTCACATTGCAGAAGAAATTAGGAAATAGGATTTTAATGTAGTGTATTTGTTTTCAAGTTATGTAACTTAGAATTGAGGGGAGTAAGTATTTAGTGCGGGTAATTGCCAATTTCTCTAATCCTTAATAACCCTTTTAGGGATACCTTCTCCCAGACTTATTCCCAGCATTCTTATGCTCAGGCTACCTGTAACTTTTCAATATATCTGAGAGAAGTATCTAAAATGAATTCACACAGAGGTGTTGATGACTGTATCAGTATGGTTTCTTCTCTCGCATCTTCTATTTCTAACTGTGAGTTATTTAAAGGGAAGAATCATGTATTATTTATGATTATTTTTTGGACCTCTCATGGTGCTGTGTTTGGGCACTGTCTCTAACTCTACAATTGAAAACAAATTTCTTATTAGAATGCTGAACAACTTACCTCCTCCTTACTGTGAACCCTCAAGCTATTTTGTACAATGTACACTGGGATCTGAAGTAATAGTAAAAGGAAGAATAAAATAGAGAAATTTGAGAGTCGGTATTGGAATAAACACAGTGTATGAAGAAATTATGCAAGGCCTATTTATAACAAGACATTCCCTTTTAATAATCTCAGAAAGTATCTGAAAAAGGAGGTCAGTGATATGTTCTGAGAATTCATGCAGATGCTAATCCAGATAGTCATCCTAACCACATCATCATTCAGTGTGGTAAAGCCTACTCAACAAATGGGAATACTTAGATTCAGATAATGTTACCAGATGATGTAATTGCAAGATACAAAATTCATAAAAGTTGTATGTGACTCACATATTTTTAAAATACTCTAAAGAGCTGAAGAGCTGATTTGTTGACTCACATCTATAATGCCAACAATCAGAGGCCGAGACAGGAAGATTGCCATAAATTCAAGGCAAGCCTTTGCTACCACGTACTGAGTTACATATTAGCCAACTTTACAGTGAGACTCAGGAAGTAAACATCAAATAAACAAAAGAAAAATGTCCTTAAAGCATAAGAAAAATGAATTATCATACTTTTATTCTTTGTTATACTAGGAATTAAACTTAATTTTATAGCAGTTTTTTTTTAAATGGCCTATGTTCTATAGAAAATGCCAGAACTTCTCTCTTCACCTACATTTTACTCTATTAGCATCTTAAACAGAACAATTTTTTAAACTTGATGAACACATATTGAAAAAATATTGCCAACTAATATTCATATATTCCATTAGGGTTCAGTCTTTTTTTTTATAAATTCACAATTAACAGAGAACTTTTAAAATATATTTTATTTATTATTTTTATTTTATGTATAGGAGTGTATTGCATTGCACCTATGGAGTGCACCCATGACATGCAAAGGGGTCACTCTTTATATTTTAAATTTATAAGGATTGATGGACAAATGAACAATGTCCTATACCTAGAAATATGGTATTTTACAGAGTGATTCATTCTCTGCAAAAATTCTACATATAACTTATTAATTCCTCTATCCATCCACTGACAACTGAAACTACACAATTATTTTTACTCTTTCATTTTTATTGGAATCATTCTCCAAGTATTGTTTCAGACTGTTGATTTTTACTTTATGATATTCAGTTCTCTGCTCATCTTTTATAGTTTATTGAATCATTTCTTCCTGGCAATGAAGAATATTCCATTGAATGGATGTAGAATGATTGCCTTTTGGGCTCATTTACTAAAAAGGACAACTTGGCTGTTTCTCAGTTTCAGAAATTGTGAAAAGCACTTCACCAGACATTCATCCGCAAGCATTTCCTTGTGTTTGTATATGTGTTTCTGTATGCATTCATGGATGCATGAGTGTGCCTATGTGTGAATGTCGCTATATATGTTGATGTGTGTGTGTGAGCATCAGAATCTTCCTCTATCACTCTGTGACTTTTTGATTAAAATGAGATCTCTCACTGAATCTAAAGCTATGCTGGGTGGCTTGGGAGCTCCCAGGTACTTGCACTCTGACACTGTGGTTACGGGCATGTGCGAACATGTTTGGATTTTACGTGGGTTCTGGGGATTTGAATTCAAGACATTTGATCTCATACTAAATGCATGTACACATTGAGACTTTTCAACACCCACTATTTTAAAATTACTGCATAGATATTATCTAAAATAATCAGTATAATCACAATACATGGAATGGGGAAAGAGGAGGACCATAAATTCCAAACCATCCTAGGTCACAGAAAATTTGAGGTTACACTAGAGTTAATACTCTTTCTCTCTTACCCCACTCATTCTCTCTCTCTCTGCATATATATTGTAAAATTCCTGTGGTGATTTGAATGAGTAATGGCCCCCATAGACTCAAATATTTCAACTATTTGACCCCAGTTGTTGGTGCTGTTTTGAATGTTTTAGGAGGCACAGCCTTGTTGGAGGAAGCATCTCACCACCAGTTTGCTTTCTCTGCTCCCTGTTTGCATTTGGAGATCTGAGTTCTCAGGTTTTTGCTCTGGCCACCGTGCCTGCTGCTTGCTACCAAGACTCTCTACCATAATGCCTCATATCCTTCTGGAAATCTAAGCCCAAATAAACTCTTCGACCTGTATGTGACATTGGTCATAATACTTTTATTACAGCAACAGAAAACTAACGATTATAAGAAATTTCTTTTAATGTGTTTCTCTTGAAAAAAACATTTTGAATAGGAAGCATATATTTTCATTCTTTCAATACTGTCATTTATGAAAGGAAACTGTTTAAATTAAAAAAATTTGATTTACCATTTATTTTTCGTCATTGATCCAGCATTTCAGGATTGTATTTAAACATATTTCCTTTATCTTTATTAAATGATGCTGTGAAGACTGTAAGGCCACATGTATAGTACTGGAATTCAAAACTTATATATAACAGCATAAACAAATTTTTCCTTAAAATTACAAAAAATTATAGCCTAAATGATATTGAGAAATGTCACTTATATCACTGAGATATGCTATAACGTTTATCAAGGAAAGATAATGGAGTTTGTCAAAGGCTTTTCTGCATCTAGTAGTTTCTGACCTTGAATCTATTTCTGAGGTAGACTATATTTATGATATTACATATGTTGTACTATCCCTGTGTGTCTGAGATGGAGACTTGTTCATGGTAGATGATCTGTTTGATGTGCTCTGGCATTTGGTGTGCAATATTCTTTTTGGGGGGTATTATATTTTTTCCCTTTAATTTTTTATTACTCTAAATATGAATACATAACTTCCACCCATATACGGTAATTACAGTATCTGAATATATGTGGTAGCTCAATTATAGAGACCATTAAGAGATTCACATTATAACAACACAGTTGCATTGAGATACAACGAAATATAATAATAAAGTTGCTCAGCTTACCTGTCATCTGAGGACTTCTTAGCATCCACAAGTGAGGGAAACATTTCGACTTTTTTTTTTTCTGGGACTGTGTTACTTAGCATAATGGCTTCTAGTTTCATCCATTTACCTGCAAATTTCATGAAGTCATCTTTCTTTACTGCTGCATTGAATTCCATTGTGAAGATGTACCACATTTTTGTTATCCAGTATTCAGTTAAGGAGCATTTGGATTGGATCCAACTCTTCACTATTGTGAAGAGAGCTGCAATAAACCTAGCCGTGCATGTATCTTGCCGGTAGGATGAGTCTTGTGGTTATATACCCAAGAGTGGTATGGCTGGATCAGGTGGTAGGCTCATTTTGAGTCTTTTAAGGATTCTCCACACTGCTTTCCACAGTGATTGTATGAGTTTACATTCCCACCAGCAGTGGATGAGTATTCCCCTTTCCCCACAACCTCTTCAGTATTTGTTATCTTTTGTTTTCTTGATCTTGGCCAGTTTTATTAGAGAGATATTATATATTAGAGTGGTTTTAATTTGCATTTCCCTAATTATTAATGATGTTGAACACTTTTTAAGATGCTTCTCGCCCCTCTTTACTTCCTCACTGGTGAAGTCTCTGTTCAGCTCTTTATTCCATTTTTGAGCAGGCCATTTGCTTTATTACTTGTTTGATTTTTTTAAGTACTCTATATATTCTGAATGTTAATGCTTTGTCATATGTATCAGTGGTGAAGATTTCCTCCCACTCTGTTGCTTTTCTCTTCACTTCCTTGATTGTTTATTTTGATGTACAGAAGCTTTTGAGTTTGATGATGTCACACTTGTTAGCTGTTGACCTTAATTCCTGTGCAGTTGCTGTTTGATTTAGGAAGTCTTTTCCTATGCCTATGTCATATAGGTTGCTGCCAACTTTTTCCTCAATCACCTACAAGGTTTCAAGTTTCAGATTGAGATCTTCAATGCACTTGGAGTTGATTTTTGTACATGGTGAGATGTAGGTGTTTAATTTTATTCTTCTACAAATAGTTATCCAGTTTTGTCAACACCATTTGCTGAAGATACTATCTTTCCTCCAATGAGCTTTTTTGGCCCCTTTGTCAAATAGGAGGTGGCTGAAATTATATGAGCTCAAGTTTGGATCTCCAATTTTGTTCCTTTGGTCAATAGGTCTGTTTATGTTCCAATACCTGGCTGTCTTTATGACTGTAGCCCTGTAATATAGCTTGGAGTCTGGTAAAATAATCCCTCCTATGTTGCCCTTTTTGCTCAGGGTTGTTTTAGCTCAGGGATTTTTGCTCATGGGGATTTTGATTGGGATTTCATTGAATCTGTGTATTAATTTGGGTATAATGGACATTTTTACTATATTAATTTTTCCAATCCATGAGCATGGGGGGTATTTCCATCTTCTGATGTGATCTTCAATCTCCTTCTTCAGGGTTTTAAAATTTTTGTTGTAGAGATCTTTGGTGTCTTTGGTTTGGCTTATTCCCAGGTATTTTATTTTTTGTTGAGGCTATTGGGATTGGGAATGTCTCCTTATATTCTCTCTCCAGTTGCTTTTTCTTGTTCTAAAGAAACACTACTGATTTTTCTCCGCTTATTTTTTTTTTTGTTGTTTGTTTGTTTCTTTTCTTTTTTTTTACCTGTTCTTGGACAAAGAGAAGCTAGGTTTATTTTGTACCCCACCACTTTACTGAAACTTTTAATTGTTTCTAGGAGATTTCTGGTGGAGTTTTTAGCATCCGTTAAGTAAATTATCATATCATCTACAAAAATGGATAGTTTTACCTCCTCTTTTCGATTAATACTCCTTTAATTTCCCTTTCTTGTGTTATTGCCTTAGCAAGCATTTCAAGCACTATATTGAAGAGGAGTGACAATAGGGACAGCCTTGCCAGATTCCTGCCCTTAAGGGAAATATTTCTAGTTTTTCTCCATTTAGGATGATGCTGACAGTGGGTTTGTTGTATATAGCTTTGATTACATTGATTACATTCTCTCTAGGACTTTAAGCATGAAGGCATGCTGGATTTTGTCAAAGGCATTTTATGCATCAATTGAAATAATCCTGTGGTTATTGTCGTTCAGTCCATTTATGTATTTTATGACATTTATTAATTATGAATTTTTTTGGCAGGGGTGTTCAAACAGGCTTTATTGTTGCAATAGTAAAAGATCTGGGGATGTCATCAGTCAATCCTGGGATGGGTCAACATACTGAAAGACCCCCCAGAAGCTGGAGTGGCTCTCACTCAAATCTCGGGATAGAACGACTCCCAAAAAATCAGCCAAGACCATTCTCACTGCAATTACACGAGGTTTATTTGGGGGAAAAAACCAGTGCACTGGGGTCGAACCCATAACCCACCCAGGGGCAGAGGAGATCAACCCCCAGGGACTGGGATAGGGAACTTTTAAAAGCAGAGATCCCAAGGTATGGGGAAATAGAGGAAGGGTTGTGTAATAGTAAAAAATCATCTTGGCACGCAGGCCAGCGACACACAGGTGGGCTTGACTAAGTTAAGCACCACCAGGTATGAGGAAGCGGGGAGGGAAACCTTATTTTGACCCACAGGCAGGTGTGACTCAGTTAAGCATCACCAGGTATGAGGAAGTGGGGAGGGAAACCTTATTTCCTAAAGACAGATTTTAAGGGTGCATAAAACCTTGGGGCAGGGGTCCTTCATTCCCCACTCTCTCTAGGACATAGTTCTAATCATAGAACTAAAGCTCGGAGTACATTTTTTATTTTATTTTTAGGCCCTTTATGTTCTACGTGCTGATATTGTTGGCAAAGCATTAAAATCTACACACACCTACTCTCTGGCGAACATACCAACAGTTATCTTTAGACACAATCCTGCAATTGGAATGAGGAAATGTTGGGTCAATTTATCTGCCCTCACATATCAACAGTTATCTTTAAGTTAGCTGTTCTTGAGGCCTTGAGCAACTGTCTTTGAGCAATCAACCTTTTTCCTGGATTGGGCAGGTTTCAGTAATTGCTTAAAATGGTGGCTATACTCAAAATGGATTCAGTGTGGGCCTCTCTTACATTTTTTCCTTGTATACTGGGAGGCTAAGTTTACACTCCATTGTCTTTTTCCTCAGGGGGGCCATATACGGGGCCATACCTTGTCCTGAGTACCATGATTTTAATGGATTTTACCCACTGGTTAATAAATCTGACAAGTGAGTTAAGGATGCATGGTCCACAAGCCAGAGCAACCAGAAGGATAAGTTTACTGGCAGATCTAGGAAGTCTTCAGCTCTCAGCTGAGGAAGAAACTGGCTCCATTCGGGGGTCTTGACCCTAAACTGCCTAGCCAATTTTTATCTCCTACTCTTATCACATTACCCTCTGAGGGGGTTACCCCAATTGCCAGGAGAAATTGGAGCGCTGACTGCTCTGACTTCTTCCATGCTGAAAAGGGGCGTAGGAGGTGGAAACTGGGGTACTCCTGCTCAGTGGATCTATCTGAAAGACCCCAAAAGGATAGAGAACAAAGTCCTTAACCAGTGCCTGTGAAGAGAGTAGCTAGGTACATTTTTAGACAGGGAACCAGGAAAGAAACAGGGTGAATTAAATGTCCAACTTAAAAGTCTTTAGAATTTTTTCAATGAGGGGTTCCAAAGCATCCATTGAGCTTTTCCTTTTGTTCATTTGGCTATGGTGTTGTCTGGACTCAGGATCTGCTTTCCAGCAAGTTTTAATAATCTTGGTGTGAGTTTCCCTTAGCTGAGAGAGAGAGAGAGAGAGAGAGAGAGAGAGGAAAATTTATTATTTGTTAACAACAGATCTCATATGACTTTAAATGACTTAAAATCTAGTGTTTGGAGGCACAGTCTTTCAGACTTTAAAGGAAATATAATGCTTACTTATCTTTTGGTTATACTCTTCCTCTTGGGTATCTAAATCCATACAGTTAGCACAGATTAACCATCTTTTGATTTTTTCAAGGTCAGTTGAGGATCTGGTCTTCAGGGACCACTCGGGCCTTTGTGGGGGGAGAGGCCTCTGGCTCCTCTTCGTTTTTCAATCACCAGTTCCATCTACACGAGGACAAAGTCAGGTCTTGCTAGACCAGGCTTTCCTTTTTACAGACTGGACACTGGCTAGAGTCCCGTTAGTGGGTCTCCAAGACCTCCCTGCCTAGGAGGACTGGTGACTCACAATTGCAGGACATTTCATGAAATGCCCCCAGACATAGTTCCTAGGATTGGTTGACCTCAGAGGGCAAGGAGCAAAGATGTTCCTTAGGTCCCTCAGCCGAATTGGTATGGGCATTTAAGTATGGTAGTTATCCACCCAGAAAGGTTAAGTTCCACCAGGCTAACACCTTTAATTACTGTATAATATTCTAGATAAGGCTTAGACAAAAGTTCAAGCAGCCTTGTATAATACTGACTGGAGGAGGGGCTTAACACCATACGTTAAGCAGGCATAACCTGCAAGATCGAATTAAACAATTTTAGGCTTATTTTAAATGTAAAACTGTTCACTACAGTTACTACAAATGGGGACAATCCTTTCTTTCTCAGACCCTTTATCCTGATTTATAGTTTTCCAAAGAAAGACAGGAGTTGTAACACATACCAGAAGACAGGAAATAAACTGATAAGGATTACCAAGCCCATCCAGACTGTCTTCTTCTGGACTGCATGCAGCTGGTTCAGGAAGAAAGAATCTAGCCTTTTAAGCCAAATTATCTGGTTAGGTTAAAAGAAATATCAAATAGCAAATCTTGCAAGAAACATAAAGTACATTTTTCAGTAGCCATAGGTAACCCAACATTTACCTGTGCCCATTTAATCTAAACCTGCAACAGGGAGTCAGGTTCAAGCTAGGAGAGGACTGAAAATTAACAACTCTGTATATTCACAATCCTATTCAGGCCACTAGTAAACCAGCTTGAGTATTTATACCAATTTGACTTAATACAGGTATTTTATCATTTTTACTAAACCTTGAGGTACCATGTGATATGCATATAAAGGTTGGACAAAAACTGAACACTCTTAAAGAAACCTTGACCAGATATACATTTTGATTTTTAAACTAGTTGACTGAACCTTACAAATTTAAGCTTATTTATATATTGTCCTTTTTACCTGTCACAACAAACCTCCTCAGACTTTTATCACTCGCATACTTTTTTATCACCTTTACATAAATCCTTACTAAACATACCTTTCTAACAATTTTTTATATCCTTTTAACCCTTAATTGTGCAGATTTATTAAGTAATTAATATTTATTTCCCGTGTAACAAGATGGGACAGTTATCTCAAATACAATAGTTTGAAAAATCACAGAAATGCTCAATAAAAATTGAGCTCTTAGTTTTAAACATCTCAGGACTGAACACTCTCTATATCCACTCAGGCATCCATGCCGCTTATTTTATGGCAGGAATGCAAATGGTCAACTTCACACAGCAACTCTTTTTTTTAAACTTTCCCTCTGGGCCAAAGACTATGTCTATGAGGATTCAAGTAGCCCTGTCAGGCTTTCAGCAGCAGATTATGAAGGTCCTAAAGTCTGTCCCTCCTTCCCAGATACAATTATCAAGTAAATCATTAGCATTAGATGCAAGCCTATTCATTTAAACAGCTCCATGAAACAAATATGTTTAACTAGTTTCAAACCCAAAACTTTAGCACCTTGATGAAAACTCTAAATTAGAGATGAAAACCTAAATCAGAGTAAAATATGACTCTTAAGTTTGTAACAGTACTCAGAAATTCTACAGTAGTGATCTCTGCACCTAAAGACCTTGGCTGTGCTAGGATTAAAGGTGTGTGCCACCACGCCCAGCTAGGAGACTAAAAACATGAAGTACAGTTTTCATGAATTTGATTTACCCAGTTCTTTGAGACCAATCCTTCTTCAACACAAACACACAGTCTGCCAGCCTGATCAGCAGGGGGGGCACAGACCCAGAGAGGTCCCTTTTCCTCCCATGAGGAGGAAGGGAGGGAGGAGAAACAGGCTCAAAAATTCTTGCAGAAACATAACAGAGCCCCAAAAAGCTGCTCCAGACTGCTCTCCCTTGCTCCTTGGAGGCAAGAGCCTGTAATGCACCCCTGGAAGCCATGCAACACCCCACTGATCCAGATGCCAGACTCCAAAATCAGTCTCTAGCAAAGATGGAAAGGTTGCCACGTGTGCCCTCCAGAGTGCTCAGGAATTTCCCAAGCTCTAAAGACCTCCTCCCAAGGCAGACTGCTGATGCAAATTTTACTAGCCTGTAAGAAGCAGATTATCTCTGGTCCTTTGTGATAGCAACTGGGTAGATTTTTGTAAATACATGTTTTAAACAAGGTGCTGCTCATGAAGCAGCCTGCTTCTCACAGCTACTGACGGGCACCCTACTGGGTCATTAGAGACAAGGGAAGTCACCTTCCCAGATGAGCCTGCTGGAGTCCTGATCCAGAGTCTACTGTGGGGCTCTAAGTGGGTGTGAACATTAAAGTGACCCACCTCTGAGCAGTGGTCACCAGAGCAGTCAGGGTTCAAATGTGACTTGAGTCTGAAGCAAGTACAGGTGGTGAGAGGTGAGAAATGGCCCTCCTATGACCAAACTCCAGCCCTGTCTGATGCATCACAAAAATCTCTAACCTGCCTTTTTTCTCATCAGAGACTCAGAATAGGCTTCTCCTTTCTTCCATCAGTAAAAACAGCACAATTCCAGTCCCTTGTTCAGCCTTTCCATACCTTCTCTGCCTAGAAAACATCCACACCTCCTCCCAGTGCAGGGACAGTAAGCCCCAGCCACCTCAAACATGCACATTCATCTTGCCCACATCCCTCTTACTGGCTCCAATATGCTTGATGCATCCTTTTACTCAAAAACAACTCTCACTCACACTTAAGGCCCAGCCCACTGACCAGATGGGATTGGGAGTATGGCAGTATACACCCCTGTGGCCAGGAGCTGTGAGTCCCTTGGAGGACCTGCCTAATGCCAAGAACTATTTCAATGGAGACCGCTACCTGTATTTATTTTGTCTAACAACACGTTATTTACTTTAGGTGGAAAATTACCAATAGTCACATACACATGTGGAATTACCAACACTCACATACATGCTTTTTTTTTTTTTTCCTTTGGTCTTTTTGAGACAGGGTCTCCCCTTAGTCTCAGCTGGCCTGGAGCTTGCTCTGTAGACCAGGCTGACCTTGAGCTCACAAAGAATTGCCTGACTCTGCCTCCCAAGTACTGGGATTAAAGGTGTGTGCCACCACACCCGGTCCCAAGGGGCAACAAAACTGCCCCACCCAAAACAAAAGCTAGTCCAAGAATCCATTTCCAGTCCTGAATCTGGTCCACAAAGGTCTTAAAAAAATAGATAATTCCAAAGCAAGCAAGTTACATTTTGAAAGCAAACACAAACCAAAATGGGATCTTTAAACAGTCAGCTCTGAGGCTGATTTCTATAAACAACTATCACCTGTTGTGAAGCATTTGAGAGACTCAGAGACAATAAATTTAGATGACTACAGTATCCAAATTTTAGGCCTTTAAATGCATTTTTAAATATCAATTTTTAAACTTTGCACGTGCATATCTAGTCTGGCATGCCAAAATGAAATGATTCTGTGCACATAAAGGATTGAAACTTGAAGTGGCCACTTTGTTTGACAGAACCAACATGAGACAAACACAATAACTGAATTACACACACACACACACACACACACACACACACACACTCACACAAACTTAGATGCATAACAAGCTACATGAATCTTAGGCACACGGTTACCATAAACACAAGACATAGATACCTCCTTTAAATCAGAGTAGATTTAGAATTTCCCATCCTGAGATCCCAGAGAATGAGAATGAAAGCAATCTCAGAGAAACAAGATAAAAGCAGCAGACAGAATAAGGGCCCAACAACAAAGACTATCAGACGGCCGAGAAGACGTGAAAACTCTCTATCAGAGCCTCAATGTCCGTGTCGGCACCCAGACAGGAGGGCCTCAAGCGTCCTCGGGCCTCCCTCAGACCTCCTGGGACGTCTCCCAGGGCGACACAGTTGGTTAGCTTCCTGACACATCAGTCGGTAACTCTCCCCCCTCGTCCGGAATGGGGAGTTCGTTGCTCTCACGAGCGCGGAGCGACTGCAAACCGAAAGTAACAGATTTTTTGGTGCCTCCCAGAATCAGACAGACACAGTAGACAGACAGACAGACAGACAGACAGACAGAAAAAGAATCTTACCTCCAAGAGGGTCTTGGTGATTTGAGGGGGGTTGTCGATCCCGGACGAGCCCCCATATGAAAGACCCCCCCAGAAACTGGAGTGGCTCTCACTCAAATCTCGGGATAGAACGACTCCTAAAAAATCAGCCAAGACCATTCTTGCTGCAATTACACGAGGTTTATTCGGGAAAAAAAAAACAGTGCACTGGGGTCGAACCCATAACCCATGCAGGGGCAGAGGAGATCGACCCCCAGGGACTGGGATAGGGAACTTTTAAAATCAGAGATCCCAAGGTACGGGAAAATGGAGGAAGGGTTGTGTAGTAGTAAAAAATCATCTTGGCACGCAGGCCAGCGACACACAGGCGAGCGTGACTAAGTTAAGCACCACCAGGTATGAGGAAGTGGGGAGGGAAACCTTATCTTGACCCACAGGCGGGTGTGACTCAGTTAAGCACCACCAGGTATGAGGAAGTGGGGAAGGAAACCTTATTTCCTAAAGACAGATTTTAAGGGTGCATAAAACCTTGGGGCAGGGGTCCTTCAATACCAGATTCCTGCCATTGAAAAGACCTTTGATTTATGTATTTTGAACCATCCATACACCTCTGGTATGAATCCAACTTTATCATGATGGGTGATCTTATTGATTTGGGTCTGTATGCGATTTACAAGTATTTTTCTGAGAATGTTTGCATCTGTGTTTATTAATGAGATGGGTCTATAGTTGTCTTTTTTGTTTGTGATTTTGCCTGGTTTTGGTATTAGAGTGATGCTGGCATCATAGAAGGAATTTGGGGGATTTCTCTCTGTATCCTTCTGAACAGATTGAGTGGTAATTTTTGTAAGACCTCTTTAAATGTTTTATAGTATTCTGCTGTGAAACCATCTGGGCCTGGACTTTTTATGTTGGGAAGATTTTTATTATATCTTCAATTTCCTTAAATATTATGGTTCTGTTTACTGTGTCTATCTCTTCTTGGTTGAGCTGTGTTTGTTCCCAGTATTTCAGATATTCATCCATTTCTCTTAGGTTTTCAAATTTGGTATAGCATAAGTTTTTAAAGTATTCTCATATGACTATCTGGATCTTTTCTTTGTCTGTTGTGATGTATCCCCTTTCATCATGAATGCTATTGATTTGGAGTTGCTCTTGCCTTCTTTTGGTTAACTGGGTCTGTCTATTTTGGTTATCTTTTACATAGAACAAGCTTTTGGATTCATTGAATTTTTTTTATTGTTTCCTTTGTTTCTATTTCATTGATTTCTGCTCTGAACTTTGTTATTTCTTCCTGTCTGTTTGGTTTAGGTTTCATTTGTTGTTGTCTCTCAAGTGTTTTTAGGTGAAATATTATATCGTTTATTTGTTACTTTCAACATGGGCACCTTTTAGGGCTGTAAATTTCTGTCTTAGGACTGCTTTTAATGTATCCCACAGGTTTTGTCGTGTTGTATGGTCTTTTTCATTTAGTTCCATGGATGCTTTTATGTCGTTATTTATTTCTTCCCTGACCCGCTCATTATTCAGGATTGTGTTGTTTAGTCTCCACGTGTACTTGTAGCTAGTAGGGCCTTTCCTGGTGTTCATATTGAGCTTTAATGCACTGTGGTCTGATAAAGTGCATGAAATAATTTCAACCCTTTTGTATTTGTTGAAATTTCTTTTGCATCCCAGTATGTTTGATTTTGGAGAATGTTTCGTGCGGCACTGAGTAGAAAGTATATTCTCTGGCTTTTGGGTGGAATATTCTGTAGATAACGGCGAGGACCATTTGTTGTATTGTATTGTTCAGTTCCAATGTCTCTCTGTTTACTTTTTGTCCAGTTGACCTATCCACGGGACTCAGTGGGGTACTGAAGTCCCCTAATATGTGCTTGGATTATTCAGTGTCTTGACTTCCTGAAGGATTGTGTTTATAAAGTTTGGTGCAACAGAGTTTGGTGCATAAATATTTAAGATTGTGAAATATTTCTGGTTAATTGATCTGTTGATAAGGATATAATGTCCCTCCTGTTTCCTCCTATTGTTTTTAATCTGAGGTCTATTTTGTCTCATATTATAATAGCAAATTCTGTTTGCTTTTTGGTACCATTTGCTTGGAATATTTTTTTTTCTATCCATTCACTCTAAGGTGGTGTCTGTCATTGAGAGTGAGATGGGTTTCTTGTAGACAGCATATAGATGGATTCTGTTTCCTAATCTATTCTCCCACTCTATGTCTTTTGATTGGGGAGTTTAGAACATTAATTTTTAAGGTTATTATTGAGAGATGTGTGTTCCTTTCTTTCAACTTACTTTTTGTTTACATTCTTAGTTTATGCATTTACTGTGTTGTGATTTTGTTGCTTTCTCTCTTTAATTGCTTAGGGATAGTTTCTCCTTTCCTCTGTTCTTTGGATTGCTTCAAGAATTTTCTGAACTGTTGGTTTTTAGATATGTATTCTTTCACCTTGTTCATGCTGTGAAAGATTCTTCTTTCTCCTTCAATTATAACTGACATTTTTTGCTGGGTATAATGATATGGGTTGGCATCTAAAATCATTTAGCACTGGGAATACTTTGATCTGTGTTCTTTTTGCTTTCATTGTTTGCACTGAGAAGTCAGCTATAGTTAATTTTCTTCTATTACTCTGTTGAAGATCTTACAAATATCATTGTCTTTGGATTCTTCTCCTTCCTCTATCCCTATGATGTGGAGGTTTGGTCTTTTCATAATGTTCCAGATTTATTGGCTGTTCTTCTCTTGTGTTTTGTTTTTTTTTTAATTTTTCATAATCTTTACTTGAGGATTCTAGTTGTGCCGTGTTATCCTTTAGGTCTGATATTCTTTTCTCTGCTTCATCCATTCTGCTTAGGAAGCTTTTTCCCATCCTTTCCTGCTGATTGGATGAATGTTCAATTTCCATTTTCATTTCATCCTGAGATTTCTTCAGTATTTCCACTTCCTTTTGGAGCTTTTCATTTTATTGTTTTATCTCCATGCCACTGAGTTTGCAGGCCACCTCTGTCTCTATTCCATGCACACTGTTCTTCTCTCTGGTACCCAAGGTGAGAGGTCGAGACCCTGGCAGGGAAGCAAGGCTGTGTGTCTCACCTCACATGTTCACTGAGTTTTTGGTATGCAATATTTTATTGAGATGTTTTTACATCTTTGTTACTGATACCTTTTACATTTTTGTTTATTAGGAAGATTGATCAGTACTTTTGTTTTTTGTTTGGTCTTTTTTTTTATCACAGTAGTACAAGCCTCATAGAACTTGGAAGTGTTATTTCCTTTTCTATTTTATAAAATATTTTGAAGAATGCTGGTGTTAGTTTTTGTTGAAGGTCTCATGGAATTCTTCATTAAATTCACATGGTCCTTGACTCTTATAAGTTAAAGGATTTGTAATTATTGCATGTATCTCATTGGTTGTTATAGGTCTGTTTAAAGTACTTATTTCTTTTTTATTTAAATTTGGTTGAACATGGGGGTGGACAGATAGCTCAGGATCAAGAGCAATGGCTGTTCTTTCAGAGGACCCAGGATTGATTTCAATCACCCAAATTACAGTAACATCACTCTGTAACTCCAGTTCTAGGGCATCCAACAACCTCTTCTGACCTCTGTGGACACCACATGAAATCAGTGCACCTATGTACATGTAGCCAATGTACTCAAACACACAAAATTGAATATATATTTTTTAATTTATAGGAAATATATTTCTAGAAATTAATTTATTTCTTCAAGACTTCCCAGTTTAGTGGAATACAGAATTTTAACATATGATTTCCTGAATTGCTTCACAATCTGTTTTCAGGTTTGCCTCTCACTTCTACTTTTATTAATTTTTAAACTCTCTGCCTTTTGGTTAATTTGGCAAACTACTTCCTAATCTAATCTTTGCAGAGAACAACTGTTCAATTCATTTTTTTTGTATTATAGTTTTCATTAAATTTCAACAAATGATGCTGGTGAAAGTGGAAAGCTATAGGTGGAAAATGAAGCTGGATTCCATCTCTCACAATGCACATAATTCAACTGCAAATAGATCAATGACTTCAGCATAAGAAAAGATAATCCAAAATTCATACAGGAGAAAATAGGGAATATGTTGGAACTTATAGGTACAGCGAAGTGTTTTTTTTTTTTTTTAGCACAGGCCATGGAAGAATGCTGCTTACTGGTTTGGTCCGCTGGCCTGTGCTCATCCTGCTTTCTTATGTAATACAAGACTACCTACCCAGGTATGGCACCCCCACAGTGGGCTGTGCCCTTACAAATCACTCAACAATCAAGAAAATACTCCACAGACATGGCCAGAGGACAGTCCAATGATGGCAATTCCCCAGTTGAGGCTCTCTCAACCCAGTTGTATCAAGTTGACAACTAAGCTATCCAGCAAATGAATATTTACTTTTTGTAGCATATGAAATATTAAACAGCAGATAGATTTATGTTGGAAATGGAAATAGCCAGCTGACAGTTTGAGAAATCTATAAAACTTTTCTATTGAAATTATATACAGGAAACCCACAACCAACATCATTCTAAATGGAGAAAGACAGAAGCATTCCCCTTAAAGGAAGGAACTTGGCAAGGCTGCCCCCTGTTACCACTCCTCTTCGGTATAGTGCTTGAAACACTTGCTAGGGCAATAAGGCAAGAAAAGGAAATTAAAGGAGTACTAATTGGAAAAGAGGAAGTTAAGCTATCCCTTTTTGCTGATGATATGATTGTTTACCTAAGGGATGCTAAAAACTCCACCAGAAAGCTCCTAGAAATGNCGAGTTTACATTCCCACCAGCAGTGGATGAGTGTTCCCCTTTCCCCACAACCTCTCCAGCACTTGGTATCACTTGTTTTCTTGATCCGAGCCAGTCTTACTGGAGTAAGATGATATCTTAAAGTGGTTTTGACTTGCATTTCCTTAATGATTAGTGAGGTTGAACACTTCTTAAGGTGTTTCTCAGCCATCTCTAATTCCTCACTTTTGAAGTCTCTGTTCAGCTCTTTGCTCCATCTATTGAGTGGCTCATTTCTTTTCTTCTTTGTTTACGAGTAGTTTATGTAATCTGGAAATCAATGCTGTGTCAGATGTCTCTGTGGTGAAGGTTTCATCCACTCTGTGGGATTTCTCTTCACTTCTTTGATTGTTTCTTTTGATGTACAGAAGCTTCTGAGTTTAATGAGGTCCCATTTGTCAATTGTTGACCTTAATTCTTGTGCAGCTGCTGTCTGATTTAGGAAGTCTTTTCCTAAGCCTATGTCTTCTAGTCTGATGCCAACTTTTTCTTCTATCGCCTTGAGAGTTAGGGAATTCACGTTGAGGTCTTTGATACATCTGGAGCTGGCTTTTGTACAGGGTGAGAGTTAGGGATTTAATTTCATTCTTCTACAAGTGTGATCCAGTTTTGTCAACACCAGTTCCTGAAGATGCTGTCTTTTCTCCATTGTGTCTTCTTGGCCCCCTTGTCAAATATGAGATGACTGAAATTGTATGTGCTCAGGTTTGGATCTTTGGTTTTGTTCCATTGGTCAACGTCTATCTTTGTGCCAGTACCAGGCTGTTTTTATGACAATAACCATGTAGTATAGTTTGAAGTCTGGTATAGAGATCCCCGATGTGTAGCTCTTTTCACTCAGGGTTGTTTTGGCTATTCGGGGTCTTTTGTTTTTCCAAATGAATTTAAGAACGTTTGTTTCCAAGCCTGTGAAGAAACTCTTGGGGATTTTGATTGGGATTGTGTTAAATCTATACAAGAGTTTCAGTAGAATGGACATTTTTTACAATGTTAATTTTCTCAATCCATGAGCAATGGGAGGTTTTTCCATCTTCTGATGTCTTCTTCAATTTCTTTCTTTAAAGTTTTAAAATTTTTGTTGTAGTGATCTTTGGTGTCTTTGGTTAGGTGTATTTTTAATAGGTCCTCAATAACTCAGACAAGTGGAAACCCCTGATATTCAATATGCTTCTGTACAGAAAAAGACCATCATTTTTTTTTTTGGTCTTTTCAAGGCAGTGTCTCCCTGTAGCCCCAGCTGTCCTGGAACTTACTCTGTAGACCAGCCTGGCCTTGAACTCACAAAGATCTGTCTGCCTCTGCCTCCCAAGTGCTAGGGTTAAAGTCGTGCGCCACCACATCTGGCAAAAAAGACCATCATTTTAGTGAAAGTTTAGCCTATAGAATGGGAAAAAATCTTTACAAGTTGTATATCTGACAGAACATTAGTATCAATACAGAAAAATACTTCATTCAGCCTGGCATGGTACTATACACCTTTAATCCCCAAAATCAACAAGCAGAGGCAGGCAGATCTCTGTGAGTTAAAGGCCAGCCTGGTCTACATAGTGAGTCCCAGGTCAGCTGAGGATATAGGTAGACCCTCTCTCAAAATGACCAAAATTATTTCATCTGAAGTAAGCCCAATTAAATTTGGGCAAATAACTTAACAGCCTGTTCTCAAAATGGAAAAAAAATGAATTGCTGAGAAAAAATTTGTTCCTAAAGCAACAATTGCACCCATCAGGAAATGCAAATTAAAACTACTTAGAGATTCCTCTTACCCCAATCAGAATGTCTGAGAAAAAATAATACATATTTACAACTCCTAATGATGATATAGAAAAACCTGAACACTTATTCAATAGTGGTGGGAGCAAAAACCGGTGCAAACACTATGGAAATCAGTACAGAGGTTCCTCAAGAAAGTTGAAATTGATCTGGATATGATATAGCTGTGTTCCTCTTAGGCATATACCAATAAGAACTCTATATTCTACTCCAGAAATTGCTGCACATTCATGTTCATTGCCTTTTGGTTCATAATAACCCCAAAACGTAAATGACTGAGCTCTCCATCAAATGATGAATGGATGATAATGAATGTATGGTATATATACACAATGGAATATCATTCAGCTTTTAAGAAAAGTGAAATTATGTAATTTACAGAAAAATGGCCAGAACTGGAAACATTCATCTTGACTAAGATAAGGGCAACTGAGGCTTTCTGACTGAGGCTACTCTTCTGTGTCAGATAAAATCCCCTTTGTCCATAGGTGAGATCCAGACTCCCCAGTTGGGTGGCAGCAAAAACCTTCTATCTAAACTTCTCTTTTTTTTTCCTTTTTTATTTTTTTTATTTTTAAGGGATTCTACAATATAATGACACAGTTGTTTGCAGATAACATTGGTGTTACACAGTATGTCATTCAATTAGGTAATTGGTGCATTTTGCAAGTATCTATGTCCAAATTTTGAACAATCCAAGGTCCCCATAGTCCAGTTGGAGAAGCTTGTATGCACAGGCATGTTGATCAATCAGGAGTCCAGACTATATTCCTGTAGTCTCATGATTCACCCCTATCTCTCTGTAGCCCTTACAATCTACCACGCCTCCTCTTCTGCAGTTTGTTTCCTGGGCTTTGGGAAAGGGGCAAAAGTGGGTGAGAAAAAAGCAGTCTAATTTCTTTGGAGTTGTCATTTTGGACTCCAGTCTGTTCAGGTTGTTTCCCTTCATGGGTTGACAGCTTTCACAGTGATACTCTTTTTAGTCATACTAACAAAGCACAAGCTATTGGATGTACAGGCATTTAAGCAGTACCAATTATTATGTCAAGCTAAGCTGTGAGCATAGACACAGATGCTTGGATGGTATGCTAATCTGCAAACTGTGGTTTCTCTATAAAGGGTGACAAGTTCTTATTGTGGCTTATAACATCTCCTAACCACTAGAGGACATAAGCTTGTGGCATCCGCTGTGAGTTATTCCTCCAAGGAGAGAGCTAATAGCCAAATAGATTTGGGATATATATAGACACTTGGCTGCCACTGTTGCACAGTATCTCCAGGCTGTTGAGGTGTAGCTGATATTGACGGAGGAGTCTTGCTTGTCTCAGGGAGACCAATATTTTGCTGTATTGCTTTAGTGGCCTTTGGTAACNGCCTTGGCTCCTGTTTCTGGTATGTGTAATACAACTTAGGCATCTATAGGTCAAAACATAGAAACTAAAAAAAAAGAGGGAGGTGGTAGGTGGGGTAATTATCCCTTCCGGGATACAAATGAAAATCTGTGTCGCAAAACTTATTGGATTAAAATGTTTCAATGTTTCTATCCTAAACTAATTCGGAGGAATTATGTTCCCACAGGGTAAAAATCACCAATCAAAGCCGGAAAGCATACAACTAAGGCTGTGCAGGATGGACTGGGACAATGCCAGTCAGAGAGTTTGACCCACTGAACATTAAGGAAAGAAGAACCTCAGACTGCATGACGTCAAAGGACAACTGAGCAACAGAATGCTGTAAGACCCCTCCTACCTCCTCCCCTTTAATAGGTAAAAAGAACAAACATGATGAGTAATGAAACCAACTCCCTAACTGAACTAGAGCCAATTGTATTACGTGGTAATTCCTATAAAAAAACAGGCGATACGTATTAATTGATTGATCATGCATAGGAACTGTGAAAGGACTATATTCTCTATCTAGAGCCAAATTAATATTAAAGTGTTTATAAGTTGTGTAAATTAAGCAAAATATATTACTTAGCAGGAAAGCTCTGCACATCAGCAAATGAATTATTCTCTGCATACGAGATGTCGGCTCGGCGATTCAAACCCACCCCCAAAGTTATAAAGGGCTTTTGCCTATAAGTGGGATATATGTCAAGGGGAAAGGCAGTAAGTCCCTGTGTTGAAGACCTGGTGTGAGCATGAAAATGTTATGAGACGTCATGCTAGCATACAACTGGGCCTCTGAAATGCAGAGAGCGTGTAGGTTGTACCAAGAAATACCAGCAGAGAAGTTCACCCATCTTAACACTAAAAGGAAGAAAAGCCTCAGACTGCTACAGGCATCAAACATCTCTGAGGACCATAGGTGTAACATCTGTTTACAGTGAGTCCTAATGAACTTTGCCTTCTAGGTGCAGCACAGTTTCAATATGAGAGACCACCTTACCTCTTTTTCATAGAACAAAGAAAAACAGGGTGGTAATCAAGTCATCCTTTAACTGTAAATTAGAGCTGACTGTTATAGAAGTAATCTCTTATAAAACTGGAAAAACTGCTTTTTTTAATTGACTAATATACATTGGAACTGTAAAAAGAATTATTGTCTATTCAGAAACAAAGATAATACTAAAGCCTCTTTAAGTAGTTCATATAATTAATATAAGAGAGCAGTGATAGCAGCAATGGATTATTCTGCCAAGGACATGCTAGCCAGGGAACCCAAGCCCCCCCCAAAAAAAAAGGTTAAGTCTTTTTGCCTGTAAACTTGGATATCTGCAAGAAACGAGGTGGTAAGGCCCGCCCTGCTGTCAATGACCTGATGTAACCATAGGAGGATTGTATCGAGATTGCACTTACAAGTATACAGTTGGTCTCTGGAATACCAGAGAGTGTTACCAAAGGCCACTAAACCAATAAAGCAAGTGTTGGTCTCCTTGTGTCAAGCAAAACTCCTCCACCAACATCAGCTACACCTCACTTGCTTGGAGATACTGTGCAGCAGTGGCAGCCATATGTCTTTATATCCCAACTTTATTTGATTATTAGCTCTCTTCTTGGAGGAATAACTCGTGGATGTTGCCACAAGCTTATACCCTCTAGTGATTAGGAGATTTATATGCCACAGTAAGGCCTTGTCATCTTTCTCAGGGAAAAAAAAAGTAATCCAGGGATTAACACACCATCCAAACCTCTGTGTCTATACCAAAGTAACCTACCATAGTAACTAGCAATCTTTAAATACGTATATATCTAATTGCTTGTGCTTCATTAGTAGGATTGAATGCTTATTCCTGGGCAATCGGTCAGCCCATGAAAGGAAACAGCCAGAACTGATCAGAGTCCTAAACTTCTTTTTACTATCAAACAAATCCGTAACTCAAAGAACTCAAAAGATGCTAGAGCAGTTACTGGTTTCTCAAACTTGAGTGGAGGCTTGTACCTGTACCCTATGTTAAATTCCCTATTGGCTTTCACCTTTGGGAATTTTCCCTGGAATATAAGCATGTCTTTCTTTTTCTATCATGGGAAATACCCACGCATATCAGAGAGACACGCAGGTTAGGAGACCAAAGTCTAAGGCACTCCCCAGACTTCTAGCCCCAGGAGCAGGTAGAAGCTGTCTTTGGGCCATTTTCTTTTTCTAGCTGAAACCTGGAGACTCTTTAAGTTTGGCAGTAAACTGAATTCAGCCAGAAACCAAAGACACAAACCCAGCAGAAGGGCAAATGTATGTACAGCTAGGATCACCAAGGGACCTTGGGAAAATTGCTAAGTGCCCCCCCCCCCACAGATACACCATTCCTTTTCTGCCCTTAGAGATTCAACTTGGAATTCTCCCCTTCTTACTAGCAACTAACAAAATGGCTTAGCATTGACATAAACAGACTTGCTCTCAGGAGGTTTTTAGTTCAAAATCCCAAACTTATAGCTTTGTAAATTATTTTCTAAAACTTCAAAATTTAACTTCTTTTTGTTCTTCAGAGTGTTATCCCTGCTCCAAGAAGAAAAATAAAACCCCTCCTACTACATGCAAACAAAGATCTCATAATTTATCTCTCAATGCTAAGAAATCCTTTTACTTAATTTCCTGTTCAAAATAAGTAAGGTATTTTTTTTTAACTTTTGTTTATTTACAGGTAAGTTTTTTCCCATTCAGGTTGGCAAGGATTTAATTTTTACCTACCATAGCAAAGATTTACTGACAAATATCTTCTTTCTTAAACATTCTTCCTAAAAATAAACAAATGTAATGTGTTCAAAATAACTACTTTTAGACCTTATTGTGCTTATTGTAAATTGTCCTTATTTTGTATTTCTTTTTGTATGTCACTGTTTCATCTTGAGATAATTTTAATAATATGGCCATTCAAAAACTTTCTCTCAATTTTGACAAACAAAATCTATTAAGTTAAATTCCTTATCAGCATGCTTGGTTAAGATATAAAATTTTTATTTAAAAACCTTGGGTACCCTAAAATGTCTTTAAGTAAAATGTGTGTACAATTAATTAATTATTTGAGATAGTCCTAGGAATTACACCTGATTTGGTTTTTTTTTTTTTAATGTGTATCACCTTAAAGTCTTTACTAACCTTAATCCATTTTAAAAATTACTGGGGGAATATTGTTCACAGGTTCCTGGGCCACATGGCTTATGATCTGACCCTTCCTGCCTGCCTGCTGTGTGCATACCAGCCACTGAGCTAAACACATGGCTTCTTAGTAATGATTTATCATAAATAATGTTTACTTTGGGTTGCCTTTTAGAATCAACTTGAAATAACACCATCTTTTAATTTCAGCACTCTGGAAGCAGAGACAGGTGGATTTATATGGAAATTTTCAGGCCAACCCATCTGACACAAAACTAACTCCAATAAATTGTTTCTTAACAACTACTGGTTTATGGATCAGAAACAAGCATTTTTCAGAGCAGAGGTATTTGGTTAGCCTGTCAAGCATTTTACAGGGAGTGGAGGTTGGCTAATCTCAGCACACCTTAGGACTTTTCCTTAAGAGTGGGCCCTGAATCCTGTGGCCTGCGGCCACACATATGAGCACCCCAGGCCAGTCAGGTGTGGTGGATCATGCCTTTGTTCCCAGTACACCTTGAATCCCAGCACAGCAGAGATTTAGGTTAAGGTCGGAGACAATAATTTCTGAATGAAATGGAGTTTGTCTGGCCCAATTTATGGTCCAGCCAATCTCACTTTCCATCACTTTTCCCGTTAGGGGTATTTACTCCATTTCTGAAAATGCTCTAAAGTTTTGGTTTATTAAAATTAGTTTGTGGGGCCGGAGAGATGGCCTTGCAGTTGGGAGCACCAACTGCTCTTGCAGAGGACCCGGGTTTGATCCCCAGCACCCACATGGCAGCTAAGAACCATCTATAATAGCAGTTCCAGGCGAACTCCAGTTCCAGGGGAATCTGACACCCTCTTCTGACCTCTGTGGCATTGCACGACACTGGTGCACAAACTGACATGAAGACAGTACATTCAAATAAATAAATAAATAAATAAATAAATAAATAAATAAAATTAAAAAAATTAGTTTGTCATGACATTGTGCCTAACCACAGTATTTATTTATGGGACTGCTTAAATGTATAAACTCCTACTTAATGTTAAGGTCATCCTGTTTTAATTCAGTAAAGACTAACTCTAAGGCTAAAGCTGACCCTTTTGTCCCAAACTCAGGTCTGTTAATATAATCAAACAACTAACAGATAAATTAGTTTACTAAGGGTAAGTAAAAATTACAAATATATAATAACAATTGCATGTTTTACTGGGTATATGCTGCCATCTACTGGTTATACTCCTTCAACACCTGAGACAGATTCCAACAGATTCTCGTAAGTTAGAGCACAATAAAGTTTTACACTTTAAAAATATAAGTAAATTTTAAGGTCTACTTTATAGAGTTTATGCTTTGAGATAATATATTTAGGGGTTTTTAATATATAAAAGTTTATATTACATAAATAAGTGTTTATTTAGGGCCATATATCAATCAAGTAATTTTAAAAACACAATGTATGTCTACTATATTTAAATAATGTTCAATTTTTGCCCAAGATTTTTTTACACATTGTGCGTTACTAAAAATTAAAATACTTATATTAAGTAACATTGGTCAAATATTATTAACATAAAATTAGTAATACTCTTAAATTTGGGATATGAATTTTTTAATTAATTAAATTATATATGTATATTTTTTTATTAAATCTAGACCTGTGTCCCCCCATCCCCCACCCCACCAGAGCTCATGCATTCTGCCAAACATGCTTTTCATCTCTTTCTCAGTCTTTCTCAATATTCTCCATGGGGAAATTGACTGTTTTGAGCAGAAGTTCACTGTTTCAGTCAGATCTTTGATGCAATCCTTTCTGTTATTGTTGTTGTTGTTGTTGTTGTTGTTATTCTTGTTTTCAACATGCATCACTCCCAACTGCTTTGGACAAAAACTCAAGGGGCCATGCAGAAGAAACACTTACAACTAGGTAATTGGCACGAGCATCCACAGATGAGGGATACCATTCGTAATTTGTTTTTCTGGGACTGTGTTACTTCACTCAGCATGATGTCCTCTAGCTCCAGCCATTTTCCTGCAAAGCTCATGATGTCATCTTTCTTTACTGCTGCATAGAACTCCATTGTGTACATGTACCACATTTTCTCTATCCACTCTCAATTGAGGGGCATTTGGGTTGGTTCCAGCTCTTTGTTATTGTGAAGAAGGGACACAAATTTTTCTGATATTTTTTACTCCTAATTTGTACTAGATTTCCAGTGACAGTTTTAGGATTAATGTATGTAAGTGTTCTCTATATTTTTCTGTGTTGTATAATATTACATGTAACATTTCTTTTGTGTACAAGGTAGTTTGATCCTAAAAATTGGATTTTACATCTTTAAATAAACAGTATACAGTCCAATAAGAGATAGTTGAATGGACTTAATGGACCTCTACAACTTGGTTCCTGTATGGGAATGTAGTACAACTGTCTTTTAAAAATTATAGATAAGGGGGCTGGAGAGATGGCCTAGCGGTTAAGAGCGCCGACCGCTCTTACAGAGGACCCGGGTTCGATCCCCAGCACCCACATGGCGGCCGAGAGCCGTCTGAAACTCCAATTCCAGGAGAACTCCAGCTCCAGGGGAATCCGAGACCCTCTTCTGACCTCCGCGGCATTGCACGACACGGGTGCACAAACCTGCATGCAGACAGTACATTCATACACATACAGAAATAAATAAAAAATAAAATAAATTAAAAATTATAGATAAAAATGTAAAAGTTTCATCCATTTTTCTAACACAAAATGGGAGAGATTAATATGGCTCCCTCCAAGATACTATAAACATTTGGTCAATTTTTCAATTTTTAAATAAAAAATACCAAATAACAACCCCAAATCCTAACTATAAAAATAAAGGATTGGTCCATCTAGAAATCCCTCTCCTCCAAAAAAAATAAATTGGAAGAAATCTTAAAAAAATAACACTTTGCAGGGATCCAATACACAGGGTATTAAATCGGTTTTCCTGCTGGCAACTCTCTGGGTTTTGAGTCAATTATTATGACAGTGGCTGCTTACTGAATATGCTCGACTTCTTCCTTTGACTAATAGACATGAGATCTCTTAGAAGGATATTCTTTATCTCTCCCCCCAAAAAACTTTAACTAAAAACTATCAAAGCCAGGTACTGTAATAAAATCCTCCAAAAGGTCTTTGGATATTGGAGAACAGTTCACAAAAAGTGTACCAAAGGTAAGAACTGCTCAAGAATCATGTATGAATTGCCCAAGTTAAACAAAATATCTTTACTGAAAAAAATCTTACTAAAAATGGAAATGATTTTACCTGGCTGGGGTTTCAGTAAAGAAACAAACAAGGGTTTTAACCACAGACAAATGTCAGGCCCAATGAGTCTACATCAAGGATAGAGAAATATAAAAGGTCCAAGGGAAAACAAAAACAAAAACAACACACACACACACACACACACACACACACACACACACACACATATCAAATGAGCCTCGAAACTAATGCTCCTCATTCACGCTTTGGTGCATTATTTTACTTTTCATATTTGATATCAAAGGGCTAAGATATTTTATTCTTTTTTTAAAATATTGCTTTTTACTTATGTGTATGAGTGTATTGGGTGCATGTATTGATGGGCACCCATATTGTGCAGTGTCCATGGAGGACAGAAGTCAGCATTGTATCCCCTCAAACTGGAGTTACAGACAGTTGTTAGCTGCCATGTGGTTCCTGGGATTTGAACTCAGGTCCTTCGCAGTAGCTGTCAGTGTTCTTAACTGCTGAATCATCCCACCAGACCCAAAGATACTTTACTCTTAAAAAAGGACGTTAATTAGCTTTCATCTGTTTATCTACTAAAATGTGTTTATGATAAATGGTGTTGTTTCATGAAAGACATGGCAAGAGAAGACACCCTAATGTGGAAGGGAGTGGTATTTCCAAACATCTAAGCATGTGTCCACAACATAACCTTTTATGATAATTAATGTTTGGTTAAAGTGCTTGTGCTTTTTACTACTTATATTCTATTAGTAGAATTAAAGAAAGTAACCCCTGGATGAACTGCAAGCCCGTTTGAAGGAAAGACAGGACAGACCCTAATGACCAAGGTGTCACTTCAAGGAAAACACGGACTGTTCTTCTCATACACCCTTGCCCCTTTTCCCTAAGCCTAGGGCAAAAGAAGGCAGTGTATCAGAGTATAAGGACTAAGGAGATGGGGATGGTTGTGAGATCAAAACAAATACAACCTGTACTTTATTTAATCCACATAATTGTATTTACAGGCCTTTCTTGCCAGACTTGAGACATTGGGGTACAGTTAATTCATCATCTGTGTAAAATTGGATACAAGTACTTATTAATGGAACCTGTACCTTTTGGGAGGAGGAATGTTGCTCTTATGTCAATGAATCTGGGGTAGTGGAACAATATGTAAAAGCCCTTAAAGTTCTCCAAAAACATTTTCAAGTCTGATATTCTTCCGAATCATCTGTCTCCTGGTTCTCCAACCACTTTACCACCTATATGCTCCCTTTCATAGTACCCCTCATCACTTTAGAGGTTCTCTTATTAATTGCTCCCCAGTTCATTAAAGGCCGACTTAACAACCTGTCTAATGTTGTGGCCAAGAACATTTTGGTGTAGAGCCAGGCCCTCCTCCTCCTTGAAGAATATGATGACACTTCTCCATTTTGAAAACAACGGGGGAGCTGTGATGACAAATAAATCCATTATGGCTGAGTATAAGAAAGCTAGCATCTTTCTCTGACAACCTAGAAGTTCAGTTTCACCCAGAAAACCTAGAAGGCCAGCAGAAGATGGGAGGTGTTCCCACTCACCATAGTGAACATCAGACACCTTCATCCCAACCTCCAGGGGAGTGTATCTTGAAGACTAGTATTCCTAAAGCTTATACCTCCTGAGGCATGTCTACATGTGCTGTGGAGGAAAGTGGTGCAAGCCATAAGCTTATCTTGAGTGTAGGGGTGTGCTCTAATTTTCCTTCCATAAAACCTTACCCTTTGCAGAACACATGTAGGCTTCTATGTCCCACCCACCTCCTGGTCAAAGGGTTCAACAAAACTATATAAGTGCTTCAAACCCCTACGATAAATGAGTTTTTCTCACTGATTGAACTCTCAGGTCTTTATTTGATCCATTTAAGGTTCATCACCATATCAGGGACTATCCTCTTCTCCCACCCTCTTCTCTCCTTGTGTCCCTCAGCAGTCCATGTATGGACTGGCACTACTGCTATACCTAGGGCCCTGAGGCTGGTGACCTGGGAGGCAGGAAACTCATAACACAGAGGAAGCCAACATTGCCACAGATGGTAATTAACAAGAGATTCACAATTCATTATCATGCAGAGAATAAGAGACTGCAGATTGCTCAGCCTCCAAAGGGATATCTCTAAAATATCTCTTTCTTTGTTCAGGGACTTTTGAAAATACAGGGACAGAGAGGCTGTGAGAGCCAGAGGCTATGAATGCCTATAACAAAACATTGTTTTCTGGCTATAACAGGGAAATTTCAGATATGAATTCAGAATAATTTTGTCAGCATGCACAAGAACTGTGCAAGTGAAGGCAAAACAAAAATCACAGCAAGAAAAAGGAAGTGGGCAATAAGTGCCAATCTTAGTTGAGGAATTACTGGCACTTGATAGATGCTGGGAAGAGAAGAAATGGTTTTCTTAAAAGTGTGATGGTAAGTATGTTTTCCAGGCTCCAGTGTATGGACTCATACTCAAGTATATTTGGGGAACAAAATTTCTAGAAAAAGATTAAAGAAAAAGTCTGTGTCATTGTTTCTGGCAATAACTTGTGGGCATAACATCTAAATCATATGCAACAATGTAACATAGAAATGGATGGATCAGCATCATACTCAAATATTCTTTATGTCAAATAAAATAATCACCAAAATGTAAGTAAAATCCATGAAATTAGAGATCTTTTTGGATACTATACAGCTGAATAATCAACCTAATTTTGTTAGGATCATAGACATGGATATTAATGAGATAGAATAAACTACCCAGAAATATATCCACATAAACCTACTCAATTATTGCTGACCAAAGAATTAAAGCAACTTGAAGATTATCTTGTCAATCAACGGTACTATAAGAACTGGATATCTAAGGGCTGGAGAGATGGCCTAGCGGTTAAGAGCGCCGACCGCTCTTACAGAGGACCCGGGTTCGATCCTCAGCACCCACATGGCGGCTGAGAACCGTCTGAAACTCCAATTCCAGGAGAACTCCAGTTCCAGGGGAATCCGAGACCCTATTCTGACCTCCGCAGCATTGCACGACATGGGTGCACAAACTTGCATGCAGACAGTACATTCATACACATACAGAAATAAATAAAAATTAATAAAATAAAATAAAATAAAATAAAATAACTGGATATCCATAGGCTGAAGTGATGGGTCAGTAGTTAATAGGACTGGTTGTTCTTGCAGAGAATCCAGGTGCAATTCCCAGTATGCACATAACAGCTAACACCTGTTCATAACTCCAATTTCAGGTGATATGATGCCCTCTACTGACCTCTCCATGTACTGCACAACACGAGTGTACCTACCTAAGTGCAGACAGTACACTTGTATACACATAGAATAAAAATAATAAACAAAATAATTTTAAAAAAGAACTGGATATCCAAAAGCAAAAAGAATACAAAGAATATGCAAAAATTTCACAATAAACGGATCATAGACTTAAACACCAAATACAAAATTATAAAACTTCTAGAATATAAACCATAAAATTGTGTAGGATCGGTCCACCAACTTTCTTATTTCCCTTGTATTCCATTGGTTCTTGTGACTTTCCTATTTTTAGATTCAATTAAAAGCACATACAGCAAAGCATTTCATGCATGATGATGAAGGGAGGGCTCAGTAGTTAATAGCACTGGTTGCTCTTGCAGAAGATCCTGGTTGGGATTCATGTACCCACATCGAGAATAAATACCATGCCCAACTCCAGTGTCAGGGGATCTCATGCTCTCTTCTGGACTTTCTGAGCATTGTATGTCATGGATGTCATCATATACATGCATACTTTATACTCATACAAATAAAATATAAATAAGTTAATGAAAAAAAAATTGGTATTTTCGAGACAGGGTCTCCCTTTAAGTCCTAGCTGACCTGGAGCTCACTCTGTCGACCAGCCTGGCCTTGAACTCACAGAGATCTGCCTGCCTCTGCCTCCCGAGTGCTAGGATTAAAGCCGTGTGCCACCATGCCTGGCAAAATTATCTTTAAAAAATAATTTCATTCACCAATCTTTCTACTAAAGAATCCTTGTTATAGATTTTCCCACAGGTGATAGGTGGCTCAGTGATTAAGAGCACTGGCTGCTCTTCTAGAAGACCCAGGTTCCATGCCCTGCAACCACATGTTGGCTAACAACTGTCATTAACTCTAGTTTCAGGGTATCTGAAATCTTCTCTGGACTCGACAGGCATTTTGTGACAGGGGTACACTTATATACACCCAGGCAAAACTCTCCTACAAATAAAATAAAATTAATTTGTTTAAAATTTCGCCTTATGTTAGCCATGTAGTAAAAGCTTACAAGTACTGTAGAATACATGTTTTAATCCATACTCGGTTGATCAAAAGACATTCTAATGTTTATTTTTCTAGAAAGTGTTTTAGTTGTAATCATTGTTTACAATTAAAATTTCTCTTCAGAGAAAATATGAAAAGAGAATCATAATTATCTATATTTTTCCTGCTGACACACATATTTAATATGCTGCAGCTTTCATACTCTAGTAAAGCTGCTCCCCCAGGATAGTCCCAGACTTTGGCTGAGGAGAGTGGGTGAAAAAGAGCCAGGTCATCTTTCGTCAACACAGGATTCAGGCAATATGTGTGTTCTAGGACTTTGACTTTCCTAAAACTGTCAATTCTTCTCCCATATCTTCCTTAATATTTCTCTTTTTACACAATTGTTGTGATGGTTAATCCTGGGTGTCAACTTGACTGGACTAAGGATGAACAAATAAGAAAAAAAGGATCTTCGGATTGGACTACCTCTAGCCGGATGGCCCAACCAAAATGTGGGCGGCATTACCTTCTGCCAGCAGACAGTATAAAAAGCCATGACAGAGGGAGCTGGTCCCTTTTTTTTTCCTGTGGTTTGCCTCTCTCTCATTGGTGAGTTTGTCTTGCTGCTGTGATCAACCCTTCAGATCCCAGCGTGCACTGAGACCGACAGATCTCCTGGAATCCATTGGGCCTTCAGCACCAGATTGGGACTACTAAGACATCCAGCCTTGCAGACTGAGCAGTTCCCTGGATTCTTAGCCTCTCCAGAGCCCAGAGCAGTGCCAATATTGTTGGACTCCTTGAGTTCTGTCATTTGAACAAATCAATACATTTGTATATAGCTATATATTTGTCCTGTTGCTTCTGTTTCTTTAGAGAACCCTGACTAATATAATTGTCATACTTGTCCTGGTCCCAGAAGTTTCTTCCCCTTTTAATTTTATTCTCATATCACTTATTTTTCAGAAATATTTTTTCTTAGTATATCTCCTACATGTTCCACAATATCTTGTCTGTTTCTTAGGGGATCTAAAGTGACACAGCCATTTACTATCTCTGTGGGGACCAAATTATTTAGAAATGTTCAGTGCTCATGGATTTAAGCCACACATAAATGATCTTTGCAAGAAAATTTCTTGTCTCCCAACTGAAAATATATTCTGCCATTTAACCTGGCAGAATAATGAAATCCAAGTGCAGAGCAGCTCAAGGGAATCTGACCTAAACCAATTGACTGGAATTTATAATAACAAATTGTCCTTTTAAATCATTGAGTTTGATTTTTTGGTATGTTGCAAAACTGTCTCACTCCATGTTCTCAATAGTATATGATCATCAGTCAAAATAATAGAACCAAAAAGTTCCAATGCAGATGCAAGACATGTATAAATGAAAACGAGGACCATACATTTTTGCCTTCTTTTCTCTAAGTTATGAAAATCAAAGTTAGGTTTAAAACAAAAAAGCAAACCTAAAATAAGAGAATAGAGCTACAAGATGAAACTGTAAACAAAAATGCAGGATCAATTCAACAGGGTATATTTAAAACACTGTAGGAAAATTTCAAAGGAGTGAGAATTCAATAGTAATCTATTTAGGAATCCAACCTGTACCATTCTTAGCACCTGACAGGATAAGATGTATTAGCCTGCTATTATAGAAATTAAATAGAATCACTATTTAAAAAGAATCCTAACCAGCTCTGACAGGAAAATTCCAGCATTAGAGAAGCCTATGAGGTAAATATATTGTTGACACAATGCCAGTCACTATCAGGAGGTTATTCGAAAAAAACACACTTTTCTTTTTTCCTTTTCAGTCATTAATCTTTTCTCAATTTTGTTCTCTCTTGCTCTTTCCTTTCCTCTCTCTCATACTCACATATCTCATGTCTCCTCCTCCTTCTTTTCTTTTCATATTTATATCTAACAGATAGCCATCCATGGGGAGAGAGTTATGCAAATGAAATACAGAAGAGAAAAATGACTCAATTTAATACATTCATTATGATTTTACCCATGGTACACGCAAGATACTTTGATATTAGTATATTAGGTTAAACATATGTGGGAAATCATGCACAAATTTATGAACATATTATAGTTAATTAAGAAAAATATCACAATATCACACAAGTGGATTGACAGGTTGGTTTGTGTAGTGCACAGGTATACACAAGAGAAGGTTTATTGAAATAAACTGTTTAATAAGGATTAATAACCACAGCAAGAGAGGGTAGAAATAGGATACAGATACATAGAATTCTGTATGAAATAATTGTATATTTCTCTTTAGGAAAATAAAGGAGAAAGTGGCAGACACTAATCCCTTCCCTGGGCTAACTCCCTTGCCCTGAGTCACCATCCATCCTAGCATAGGTGGCTCAGTCCCCGTTCAGGTATTCCATACTACATCTCTCCTGGCACACTTGACATACAGACTGTCTCTCCTTACCTAGGACACTGGTAAGCCAAAAGCTGCTTTTCTTTCCATTCTTCTGCTCACATCCTCCCAATTCTCATTCTGCCAACCAGGGACATTAGCAGGCACCTAGTTTTCTACTTTGGACCTCGGATCTATCTCACTAACCAAACCTTGCTAAATAGCCTAACACAGACCACTAAACACCCCAGCAGGTGGTCTTTCCTCACCTCCAACCTCAATGGCTCTGACCTGCCTCACAGACCTGTCCCAGAAAAGATCTTGGTAATTCATACCCTGTCATTCAGTTCCTCTCCCCCACACCCACTCTGTTTTCACCCAGACTAGGATTCATGCAGAAACCAGTCCCTTCCCTGGACTAACTCCCATACACTAATAATGGGAATTTACAGTAGATCCACAACCTTAAAGAAATTAAATTGAGAGCACCCATTGTACAACTTTCAACAGTATCATTAAATATCAATTGCCTCAACTCCTCTGTCAAATTCACTAACAAGCAGAATGGATCAAAACAGAAAACCCAAATTTTGGTTGTCTTCAAGAAACTTATCTCATTTTCAAGGATAGGCACTACTTTAGGGTAAACGGATGGAAAAAATATTCCAAACAAATGGCTTTTAAAAAAGCAAGGAGGTGTTGCTATCCTAATATCTGACAAAATAGATTTCAAATTAGGACTAGTCAGAAGAGATAAAGAATGTTGCTTCATTCTAATAAAAATAAAAATAATACTGACCCAGAAGATACTACCATCATTAATATATATGAATCAAATTCTGGTACACTCACATTAGTAAAAATAATATTCCAGGACTATAAAACACAGATTCAATAATAATAGGTGACTTCAATACCCCACTCTCTTCAATAGATCAACTGGACAAAGAATAAGTAGAGAAGTATCTGAATTAAATAATACCTTACAAGAAATGTACTTAATGGACATCTACAGAATATACCATCCACACGCCAAAGAATTTACTTTTTGTTTAGCAGTCCATGCAAGATTTTCCAGTGTGAATCACAAGGGCAGAACTGATGGTGGTTTGGGCTTGCCAAGGAGGAGCCTTCGAACATGACATCTTTTAGCTTCATAAAGAAAAAAAATATGGGTTGACGATGCTAAAATCTGATATATGTGGCATGCATATATGCATATTTTGGAGTGATGCATATTGGAAGGAATAACAACAACAACAAGACTAAGTCAAGAACTGACTAAAACTGTGAACTTCTGCTTGAAACAGTAAACTTCTGCATCGAGAATCTGCAACTGAGAAAAAGATGAAAAAATGTTTGGCAGAATGCATGAGCTCTGGTGGTGTGGAGGGGCAGGAAGGGGACACCGGTCTAGGTTTGATTTGAAAATTTGTATGAAATGCACAAAGCTTCAATAAAAATTGGCTTTGAAAAAAATATTTATCACATTCTGGGACCCAAAACAAAATGCAACAAATTAAAAAAAAATCAAAATAATTCCATGAAATCTACCAGACCACAGTGTAATAATAGTTATAATCAACAACAAAGGAAGCTCAAAAACCTCAGGAACTCATGGAGCTTAAACATCACACTCTTGAATGATCAATGAGTTAAAGAAGAAATTAGGAAACAAATAAAATTATTTTATGTCTTTTTTTCCTCAATTCTAAGATTATGAGAAAAATAAATCTCTTTATAAAAAGTACATTAAAGGGCTGGAGAGATGGCTCAGCAATTCAGAGCACTGACAGCTCTTGCAGAGGACCAAGGTTCAATTCCCAGCACCCACATGGCAGCTAAGAATTGTCTTTAAGACAGGTGTGGTGGCAGTGGCACATGCCTTTAATCCTAGCACTTGGGAGGCAGAGACAGGTGGATTTCTGTGAGTTCAAGACCAGCCTGATCTACAGAGTGAGTTCCAGGCCAGCTGACACTATAGGGAGACCGTGTCTCAAAAAGGCAAAAAAAAAAAGTACATTAAAACATAGGTCAACGTCAACTTTCTACCTAATTTAGGAATAAAAAAGTTATCTTTCTTCTTACCTGAATGCAACTTTACCATTAATATGTGAATCCCTAAACCTGTTTTGGAATTAACCTACAGTTTATTTTTATACTTTGTGATTTAATATATGACTGGAATATATATATATATATAT